>JAPZLL010000035.1:388343-405792 GCA_036250225.1 Cercophora sp. LCS_1
CCCCCCCCCCCCCCCCCCCCCCCCCCCCCCCCCCCCCCCCCCCCCCCCCCCCCCTCCCCTATCTTCCCTCGCTTCACTGTCTTTACATCCCTCAGACAAATTATCACTATAGTCGTAGTGTTATCTCAAAACTGTAGCCTGCCGGTATATGAGCAACTTTTCACTGCATCTTCGATAGCATGTCAGCGGTGACTTCTGCGACCCCTGCTCTTGAAGTGAAAACATCTCAGATGGTGGCGGTGTAAGATGGCTGGACGGAAACCTTCAGAGCAGTGATTAGATAAATCATTGGCCATCACGAAGAATCTGGCTCGTAAAAGTTGAATTTGCCTTGGGAAGGTCTTTGAAGCAACCCGAATGGCTTGATACACTGGTTTTGGCTCTTCTGAGGTAGGAAATCATGCATGCAATTGTGGGTTTGAGCAATGTTGATGTTCCTTGGTTTACTTCTCACAGGCCATTTGTCTTGCAACCCCAATCATAGCGCGTGAAGTTCCTTCCCTACGAAGTGAGCTTCCCCGATCCTAGCCGGCAGTTAGATAATATGCTTCAACTGAAAACACAGATCATTCTGTCGGTATGCTTCTACGGTGTGTATATTTAGTATAAAAGTCATCAAGTCCTGTCCCATGATGCACCTAGGGATAGAGTTATAGACACTATGTTTGGCGTCCTGTGTCGTGCTCTCTAGTATATGCATGCCGTAGGTCCAATATCTAAGCTGCTTTAGCTATTCTTAATGTTTCACGAACTTTCGAGGATGCAGAGTACCTATTTTTACTCAGCGTTGGCGAGGCAATTGTGCACTTGTGGTTTCTATTCCAACATGATTCATCGAGAGTACGGACTACCATTCTTGGAACATGCTGAACTTTAGTTTTATCTGCATGGGGAGCACATCCCACCGGCGTGTCGTTGTGAGATGTCCAGCCGGTCTAATGATCTTGAGTCGCACAAACACAAGGATGTCTCAACTTGAGAAACACGAGTTGACCGGCGATGTCATATGACCTGCCAACTTCAGCTCTCAAGAAAATGTCCATTATCGCCAAGAGTCCACGATTTAGTCAGTCGCATTTGGCATCTCGGCGTTTTTTCCGCCCTTCGGACAAGAGTCCTTGCAATTGCGTTGATAGCGTCAGGAAATCTTAGCGTTTTGGTATACACAATCGCAAAGGACGTGACCGGCCCGAGGGTTCGGGCATGATGCGCAGTGACAGACTAAACGACGCGGCTGGTCATTACTAGAGTAAGGTTTCTTGGCTTGGTGTTGACAGATATCAGATGAATCTTCCCCGACATGGAGAACACGGAATACCGCAAGTCCTGAAGCGCGCAGAGTTGAGTACAGAAGGGGTTTAGGGTCGCATTGCGGCATCCTCATGCATGTTTGCATGTTTGAATGAGCTCGGACTGGGTGCTCAATGATCAAGTCATCGATTGTTTGCTCGCTGGTGCTGCCGGGACTTTTTGTGTGATGACACTGGGAGGGGGGTGAACGTATTCGTGTTCGGGACGCAGGTGATTTACGAGCTGCCAGTACCCAACTGCTTCAGCGAACGGCCAAAGCTTTCACTGGACTCAAACCTCATCGTGCCGAGTCCTGCATATCTTCCTTTGAATTGGTAAGCATGGAAATTTGAACTGTTCTCACTCATCGCCACGCATCCGATTCATTGTCGTACGTGCAGAGGAAATGGGAAGGGCAATGCCGTGTATTTGACGGGGAGTGTCGTTGAAGGCAGAGACACGGGGAATCGGGTTTTTCATCAACCCCGAGAAATGACACGCGGGGCGGCGGGGATTGGGTGCGAGGGAGTGCCCCCACCTTCAACCGGGAGAGCGGGACCTGGAAAGCGACAGTGGCGACGCCGGATGGCGTTCGATCCGGGAAGTGGCGCTGGGCTCTTGCTTGCTGTTTGCGCTGGAGCCGCATGCCACCATTGGCTCCAGGAACCCGAAAAGTTCCCATCTCGCATGCGGGCTAGGTCGCTGTGGCGGGTGCTGGAAGCTTGCCAAGCCGCTGCATCAGACGGAGTGGGTTGTCGTCAAGCACCGTAGAAATTGACAGTGGAATCGCAGCTCCTAGGAAATTTCTGCGCCTGTGAAGCAAGACAGGCCTTGCATGTCAATAACGGTGGTCCCTACGTGCTGTGAGCAGACGCAACGCTGCACAATGTGCGCGCGGTTGTATCATGTAGTCAATATGCCGCACAACGCAAGAGGAACATTGCGCAACCGATGCCTTGTTCAGATCGATCTTGGGGCCGCCGCCGCGCTTTCCGAAATATCTTCATCATACTCGATAGTTACCTTGACTGGTAGCATCTATAGCTGAGGTGAGAACTAAGGGCTTGATCCTCCCACGAGCAGTGTCCACCCACCCCGCCAAGCCCTTGGTGGTAGCAACGATGCCCGTTGACGGCGTCACGGCCCTTGAGTAGATCCCGATGCGAAAAGTGGCGGGTGGGCGAGCGGCCGGACTGCTGTCATCCCCGCGCCGAAGCATCCGTTGACGGCTTGGGGAATTCGCAAACCTGAGGGGAAGGAGGGGACGGACTTGGGCGTGATGGAAACAGCGCGTCATTTCTGATCGCCGCCGCGAGCGGGTCGCCTTTTTCGGAGACATCTGGGGACCCTTGGGCCACGCTGCATCCATGTGCTAGCGCCAGCGATGGTGCTGGAAGGCGAGTGAAAGGGCTCGTGGGCGTCTGGCCACGGCGCCGGGGGCGGTGGGTTTCCCGCCAGAAGAAGCTCCCCACTTCGGGCTATGCCAACTCCCCGGTTCCCCTTTTGCGAATTGGCCCTTATCTTGGCCCAGTTAGCCTTTTTTTTTGCCTGCTGTTTGTTTTTGGTGCTCAGCTCCTTTGCTCCCATTCCATTTTGCACTCAGCATCGTCTGTTTGCTGTCGTTCATTCACTCGTTGTGGTGTTGAGATTTCAAGTTCGGTGCAGTTACCCGGTTTTGCGAGCAGACGCCCGCTATAACCACGCTTCTTACTTTTACAACGCCACACCCAGCGCCCCTCCCGCGCCCCTAGCACGCGCACCGCAGGCTTACAACGGCATTGACACGGAAGGAAGGAACGAGGACGTAGGACAAAATGTCCTTTGTCGGGACGGGTTCCTTCGGGAACTATGACCTGACGGCCCAAAGTCAGGGTCTGCCGACCCTGGGGAGGCAAAGAACCCACGATGAGGGCGACGACTCACTTGCAGACGCAGCTGGAGGATCATCTCCCGCACGTCACGAGGATGGGAGTCGGACCCGGGCGACTTCGACAACAGAGGTCGGCGACCACGACACACCGCGCAAGGAGAAGCCCACGACACCAGGAAACGAGACCGAAAGCGAGGATGATCCCGTCATGGAGCAGGAGCGCCGCAACAGCATGGTGCAGGCCCTTGCGCGCACTTACACGTCGCGCTCGCACGCCGTCGACAACGATGCCGGCAGCGCCAACATCTTCAACATTGCTTCCGAGGACGAGAACTCGCCCTTGAACCCTAATGGCCCTAACTTCAATGCCCGCGCCTGGGCCAAGGCGGTTGTTGACATGATTGCTGGCGAGGGACACAGCTTCCGCACTTCGGGCGTCGCATTCCAGCATCTCAATGTCTTTGGCTTCGGCACCCCCACCGACTTCCAGAAGGACTTTCTTAACGTCTGGCTCGAGGTCGCTGGATATGCCCGCAGGCTTGTCGGCAACGCGAAGCGTCGCATTGACATCCTGCGCAACTTTGACGGCGTTGTCCGCAAGGGCGAGATGTTGGTCGTCCTGGGCCCCCCCGGCTCTGGCTGCAGTACTCTCCTAAAGACAATTGCCGGCGACTACAATGGCATTTACATGGATGACAGCTCGTACTTCAACTATCAGGGTGAGTGGCTTTGTTTCCGCGGAAAGGGGGTTCAGGGGTTTGTTTGCTGACACGAAACCCAGGTATGACTGCCAAGGAAATGCACACTCACCATCGTGGCGAGGCTATTTACACGGCCGAAGTCGACACCCATTTCCCACAACTGTCGGTCGGCGATACCTTGACATTCGCTGCTCATGCCCGTGCCCCGGCGCGGATGCCCGAAGGTGTTACCAAGAGTCTTTTCGCCAACCACCTCCGCGATGTCGTCATGGCCATGTTCGGCATCAGCCACACCGTCAACACCCGCGTCGGCAACGAGTACATCCGCGGTGTCTCTGGTGGTGAGCGAAAGCGTGTCACCATTGCCGAGGCCACGCTCTCCGGTGCTCCTCTCCAGTGCTGGGACAACAGCACCCGTGGTCTTGACAGCGCCAACGCCATCGAGTTCGTCCGCACCCTCCGGCTCCAGACCGAGCTCTTCGGCAGCACTGCCTGCGTGTCCATCTACCAGGCGCCGCAGAGCGCATATGACCTCTTTGACAAGGCGATTGTCCTGTACGAGGGTCGCCAGATCTTCTTCGGCCGCGCCGATGAGGCCAAGCAATACTTTATCGATCTCGGCTTCGAATGCCCGGCTCGCGCTACCACACCTGATTTCCTCACCTCGATGACGAGCCCCCAGGAGCGCATCGTCCGTGCCGGTTTCGAGGGCAAGGCGCCCCGCACCCCCGACGAGTTCGCCGCCGCGTGGAAGAATAGCACCAACTACAAGGCGCTCCAGGAGGAGATTGAGCAGTACAAGACTGCTCATCCCATCAACGGACCCGACGCCGAGGCTTTCCGTGCTTCCAAGAGGGCCCAACAGGCCAGGGGTCAGCGCGCCAAGTCGCCCTTCACTCTGTCGTTCATCCAGCAGGTCAAGCTTTGCTTGTGGCGTGGCTTCCGGCGTTTGATCGGAGACCCCAGTCTCAGTATCGGTGCTCTTATTGGCAACTTCATCATGTGTCTCATCATCGCCAGTGTCTTCTTCAACCTCCAGCCAACAACCGACAGCTTCTTCCAGAGAGGCGCTCTCCTGTTCTTCGCCTGCCTCATGAATGCTTTCGCTAGCGCCTTGGAAATTCTCACCCTGTACTCGCAACGCCCAATCGTCGAGAAACACGACCGATATGCGCTCTACCATCCGGCTGCCGAAGCTGTCGCGTCCATGATCACCGATTTGCCATACAAGATTCTGAACTGCATTGTTTTCAACACAACGCTGTATTTCATGACGAATCTGCGGAGGGAAGCGGGCGCGTTCTTCTTCTTCCTCCTCATCTCGTTCTTCACGGTCATGGCCATGTCGATGATGTTCCGAACAATCGCTTCTGCATCCCGCACGCTCTCGCAAGCCATGGTACCTGCTGCCATCATCATTCTCGCCCTGGTCATCTTCACTGGTTTTGCCATTCCCATCAGGTACATGCTTGGGTGGTGCCGCTGGATCAATTACATTGACGTTTTGGCCTACTCGTTCGAGGCGCTGATGGTCAACGAATTCCATGGCCGCCAGTTCCTCTGCACGCAATACGTCCCCAGCCCCATGTTCCCCGAGTACGCGAACGTCGGAACCGCCAACAGAGTCTGCTCTGCCGTTGGCGCCATTACCGGAAATCCCTATGTCCTTGGTGACGACTACATTTTGTCGGCTTTCTCCTACAAGAACGAGAACAAGTGGCGCGACTTTGGCATCCTCATCGTCTTCCTCGTCGGCTTCCTGGGCTTCTACATGTTCGCTGCCGAGAATGTGGCTGAGAAGAAGAGCAAGGGTGAAGTACTCGTCTTCCGCCGTGGCTATCAGCCTGCCTCTCTCCAGGAGAAGGGCGGCGACGCCGAGTCTGGCGCGCACAACTCCAAGGCTTTGGTAAGCGATGGTAACACCTCGGACGGCGTGCTCCAGGCCCAAACGAGTGTCTTCCACTGGAACAACGTCTGCTACGAGGTCAAGATCAAGTCGGAAACTCGCCAGATTCTCAACAACGTCGACGGCTGGGTCAAGCCTGGCACCTTGACTGCCCTCATGGGTGTTTCTGGTGCTGGCAAGACCACTCTTCTCGACTGCTTGGCTGACCGAACTTCGATGGGTGTCATCACCGGCGAGATGCTTGTTGATGGCCAGCCTCGTGATGCCTCGTTCCAGCGCAAGACCGGCTATGTGCAACAACAGGATCTCCATCTTCAGACTTCTACCGTCCGTGAGGCTCTCGAGTTCAGTGCCCTCCTTCGTCAACCCGATCATGTTCCCCGCGCCGAGAAGTTGGCATATGTTGATGAGGTCATCAAGCTTCTTGAGATGGAGGAGTACGCCGATGCCGTGATTGGTGTCCCTGGCGAGGGTCTCAACGTCGAGCAGCGAAAGCGCCTGACCATCGGTGTCGAACTCGCTGCCAAGCCTCCCCTTCTTCTGTTCGTCGACGAGCCCACCTCCGGTCTTGATTCGCAGACTTCGTGGGCTATTCTGGATCTACTCGAGAAGTTGACCAAGAGCGGTCAGGCCGTTCTGTGCACCATCCATCAGCCTTCAGCCATGCTTTTCCAGCGCTTCGACAGACTTCTCTTCCTGGCCAAGGGCGGCAAGACGGTCTACTTTGGTGGTATCGGCAAGAACTCGTCGACCATGGTCTCGTACTTTGAGCGCAAGAGCGGTCTCAAGTGTCCTGCCGACGCCAACCCTGCTGAGTGGATGCTTGAGGTTATTGGCGCTGCTCCCGGTACACACTCTGACATTGACTGGTTCGACGCCTGGCGTGGCAGCCCCGAGTACGAGGCTGTCCAGCAGGAGCTTCAGCGTCTCAAGGCCGACACTAAGGAATCCGCTGCCCTGGCCATTGACGATGGCAGCTACCGCGAGTTCGCCGCTCCCTTCTTCAAGCAGCTTGTCGAGGTCACCCGTCGTGTTTTTGAGCAGTACTGGCGCACCCCGTCGTACATCTACTCCAAGATGGCTCTGTGCGTTTCAGTTGCTCTGTTCATCGGCTTTGTCTTCTACGATGCGCCCAATACAATCCAAGGTCTCCAGAACCAGATGTTCGCCATCTTCAACATTTTCACCGTCTTCGGCCAGCTCGTCCAGCAGACCATGCCTCACTTCGTCATTCAGCGTTCGCTCTACGAGGTCCGCGAGCGCCCGTCCAAGGTGTACAGCTGGCAGGTCTTCATGCTCTCACAGATCATCGTCGAGCTTCCCTGGAACACTCTCATGGCCGCCCTCATGTATGTCTGCTGGTACTACCCAGTCGGTCTTCAGAACAACGCTGCTCTCACTGACGCCACGGTTGAGCGTGGTGGTCTCATGTTCCTGCTGCTCGTCGCCTTCCTGCTCTTCACTTCGACCTTTACCGACTTTATGATCGCCGGGTTCGAGACGGCCGAGGCTGGTGGCAACATTGCCAACTTGCTCTTCTCGCTCTGTTTGATCTTCTGCGGTGTCCTCGCCAACCCTGACACCATGCCCCGCTTCTGGATCTTCATGTACCGCGTCAGTCCCTTCACATATCTGGCGTCGGCCATGTTGTCCACCTCGGTTGCCAACGTGCCCGTCACCTGCGCCGAAAACGAGTACCTCAAGTTCGCGCCCACCAATGGCTCGACCTGCGAAGAGTACCTCAGCACGTACATGTCCCAAGCCGGCGGATACCTCGTCGACAAGCTCAACACTGTTCAGTGCGAGTACTGCCCCGTTGCCAACACCGACGTTTTTCTCGCTGGTGCCAAGGCCGAATATGCCGACAGGTGGAGGAACTTTGGGTAAGCTAATCTCCGTATCATTTTTCCCTGACAGACATGCTAACCAATGTCGTAGTATTATGTGGGTGTTTATCATCTTCAATATCTTTGCCGCCCTCGGTGTCTACTGGCTCGTCCGAGTACCCAAGAAGAAGCTCGGTGGGAAGAAGAAGAAGGAGTAAAACGTCAACAAAAAGACAAGATAGAGTTTTTTTTTAGGAGGGCATCGTTGTTCATGGGTTGGGTGAAACGGCCTTGAAGATATCCATTTTCATTTTTTTCTCTCACGTCACACACGCATCTGCATCATCTAGCAGCATGACCTTTTGCGCACAAGCCATTCTTTTTCTCTCTCAACATCATCACGGCCCATCATTTGCATCATTGTCACATTGCGCGCGTCTTGGTTCACCTCTTTGGGTTTTTCTTATTTAATGTCTAAATTAGAAGACGGCTTCGAACGCAAAAGGGAGGTCTCCTTGTATATACCAAAGTATTTGTATACCTACATAGAAAGGGTGGGGTAGAGTGGACGGAATATTCAAGTCTAGACTCGTTTTGGACAACATGATGTTCGAATAGTGACTTGAGTGATAATAGTGACATGTTTTTACAGCAGTAATTTTCCTTTTTTGGGTGGTATTACAAAAAGTTGATCCCCACACCAACTTGTAACCCCTTTCTCCCTTCCTCTCCCCTTCGCAAGATGAGCGGTAAGCTAAAGTTGAGCTCGAATCTAGCGACAGGGTGCGCGTAGACAAGCCCAACGCCCACGGCTGTGCTGGGGAGGCTGTTGGTTAACTCGCCCACCGCTGATCGAACGCCCTGTGAGACGGTAGCCGAGTCCATACCCAGAGACTCTTTGGATTTGCTGCTCTTGTTTTTGATAGCGACCAGCCGTCCGCTATTGGCGAATACCTGGAAACGCAGCGGAGAGGTGGGACCCCCGCGCGGAAGCGGGAACATCATGTTGACGCCGCCAGCTGCGTAAACATCACCGCCTACTGCGTCCACTCCATCGTGCGGACCCAGACCGCCGATCTTGAAACCGCGGACGTCGGTTGGTCCACCGAGTTGGAAGCGGTCATTGATGCGGCTTGGGAGCGCCGACCCCGTGACGGAGTAGCCCGTTGGAAGCGGGTAGAGGAGACCGGCGCGGAAACCGCCGCCAAAGGTCACCCCTGTGGGCTCTTTGATGCCGGGGAGGGAGACGGGGTTCGTGGCGGATAGTTCAACCTCTGTTTTGAGGAAGGAGACATCACCTTTCAGCGGCCCCCAGCCTGCGAGTTCACCCACTACGCGCGTGAAGTAGCCGCGCTGCGGGAGGGTCGGACTGGGCGTGTTGACGCGGTCGTAGCGGTCGCGCGTGAAGGTGTATGTGAGCGAATTTTTGAGCGTGTCCCCCGCGTCGAGCCGCACCGTGGGTGATGCGCTTCCGGTAAGCCCCGTGACTTGGCGCCAGATGTTGGAGAGGGAGAAGGCGTGGGTGTCGCCTGTTTCGGGCTTTTGCCAGGCTAGACGGAGGCTCGTGCCCGTTAGGTCTTCCTCGTGCGAGGCCCATGGTTTTTGTGTCGCGGATTGTTGGAGCTCGGCTGAGAGACGGATGTCGGGGTTCCCGTTGACAGGCGCCGAGAGGACTGCGTTGTAGGCGGATCGGGTACGGGTGCCGGTTCGCGCGTTGACGTTGAGGGTTTCGGCGCCGCCAAAGATGTTGCGGAGCTCGACGTTGGTGTAGGCGGAGCCTTCGGTGTTGCCAAAGTCGGTGCCGGCGCCGAGCGCGAGACGCGAGCGCTCTTTGACCTTGAAGGAGAGGTCGATTTCGGTTCGGCCGGGGTAGAGGGGTGGTTCGGGGGAGTCGGCGAGGAAGACGTCAAAGCTCTCGGGGACGAATATGCCTGTGTGACTGCGTGGTTAGAGATAGAGGGATGCGGGTGGACAAGCAGGGGCGTACCTAATCGGTCTAGCTTCGCCTGGACGATGCCAATGTGGTTGACGACATCGCCGAGTGTCGAGGTTGGTTTTGATCCTGCCTCGACGAGTGGCTTGATGATGTGGTCAAGCAGGCTCCTGCGCGTGTATCGGGCGCCGTGGAGTTCGACGTTGCGGATGCCGGCCGGGGCGAGGTAATTGTCGAGCTGAGCGGGGTTGTTAGGGTTGGGATCGAAGATACGGCGATCGGACTTACAATAGCCTGTAGACTCTGGGGATCGGCCGGAGCCGGAGCCACATCGGAGCCGGCGCTGGTGGCGACCTATGCAAGTGTCAGCCAACCCCAGGCGGAACGGAAGACAGCCGGGCGCGTTCCGGGGATGCACCAGCCCTGGGTGCAGCGAGCCGTGGACGTACCGAGGTATTGCCCAGAGGGCTAGCCATTGTATACAAGTCAGCAATTCTGCCGAAGGCGGCCTCCGAGGTTGCGCTGGTCGGTTGTCTTGTCTCGATGCTGCTCGTCAATCGAGCAGAGCTCGGCCAGGGTGAAGCTCCTCCCTTGTGCTGCCGGACCCCCGGCTCAGCTCAATGCTTGGCAGGGTGGGGTCGGCGTCGGCGTGCTGCCAGACCGTTGGCCAGGGGTAGTCTGCTGACTCAGTATTGACCGGGGGCTCCCAGGGAGACGTGTGGGTCCAGCTGTGCCCAGGTCGTGCCTCAGCCTTTCGCCTTCCATCAGCGTCATTCGTCTTCTCTGTCCTCTTCATCCTCAAAGCATATCGGCGTCGGCAAAGGGAGCGCGTCGTGGTTCCGAGAGGTTAAATCTCCAAGAAACTTTGTTGCATCTAGAAGACGACGCACGCAAATCTCTTCTCGGCCGTTTGTCTGCTTCTTTTACTTTCCTGAACTCGAGTCCTCGACGCATCTTGCCCCTCGTCCGAACGCGATTGCCTCTCCCGGCTGCTGCTGCGCTACAAGATGGCTACTCGCGCCGCACAGAAGCGCGTATGTTCCACCCGAGATATGTATGGATCTAGGGCAAAAACTAACAGTCTTCTTTATTAGTTGACACGCGAATACAAGAGCATCTCCGAGAACCCTCCTCCGTACATCACGGCACATCCTTCCGAGTCTAACATCCTCGAGTGAGTAGGGTTCTGGCACCAGTCCACCCCACTTCGGCTGACAACATCTCGCGCTAGGTGGCACTACATCATCACCGGTCCCGAGAACACTCCGTACCATGGCGGACAATACTGGGGGACTCTGATCTTCCCCGCCAACTATCCTTTCGCACCTCCAGCGATCCGCATGCACACGCCATCCGGCCGATTCCAGCCATCGACCAGGCTCTGCCTTTCCATCTCGGATTTCCACCCCAAATCGTTCAACCCGGCATGGGAGGTTTCTACGATCCTCATCGGGCTGCTCTCGTTCATGACGTCAGAGGAGATGACAACGGGCTCCGTTGGGGGCACCGAAGCGGAGCGCAAATTCTTTGCGGCACGATCACGATGGTGGAACTCGACCGGGGGCGGGTCCCACCTCAAGACAAACGTGGCCGGAAAGGGCAACGTCAAGGCGGGCGACGGCGGAGCAAAGTTCAAGTCGGAGTGGCCCGAGGTCGACGCAGAGAACTGGAAGTGGATGAAAGACAATAGCATCGACCCCGCGACGGGCAACAGGACGGATGCGAGCGCATCTTCATGCGGGCCACAGCTGGGGATTGCTGCCGGCAGCGGCGCCCAGACGCACGCCGTCGTCGACGCGGTGATCCAGCAGAGGGAAGCAGGGCAGGGCTGGTTGTTCCGAAACAAGTTGATACTTGTTGGCGCACTGATATTTATATACGTTCTGATCGCGCGGATTGTCGGCGAGGGAAGCTAGAACACGGGTGGAATGGGGCTGAACCATCACATGGATGACGCCGGTGAGCGTCGTGGTTGATGCTGTACGAGGAGGAGAGTCTGATTTTAGCATGGGCGTTTGGGATTTGACCAGCAATGGAATGCGACATGAGACAATGTCATTTTGGACTTGCACCCTTTTGGTCATGCTGTGGTGAATGTTGACACCTCAATAGCCTCCACACCTTTGGCGCCGATCCATGACCCAACGTGGTTCCACGTCTGGCATGCAATGTCACGATTTGGTAACGACTTGCCATCCGCATTTCTGGCGTCTATCTCGGAAGCAAGCACACCCCCATGATGCGGCCCTAAGACATGCACGTCGTTATCTCCGAGAAATTTCGGTGAAACGTGCTTTTGTCATGCAACACCATTTATCTGAAGCTGCAGGCGCCGTCGCGGGATGGGAGGCCATGGTCAGACTCTCCATCTGCCGATGTTTCCTTGGACATGAAACACGCCGACTCTGCGAGTTCTGCGGCCCGACCAGCACTGTTTGTCTCCTCAGCCCAATCGATTTCTGGTGTGGGGGAGACGGGATGTCGGGACGGGGTCATGCAGCATCGCGGTGTCCTCGACACATCTCTCCTTGTTACATCGCTGCGAGGGCATCCCCCGCTGCGGGGTAGCTCCTGCTGGTGCGAAGCCCCTGACGTGCTTGACTCTGGAAGCTATCACTGGACGACTATATAACCAGGACTCCCAGCGCTGGACTTGGTGAATCGCTCTCTCATCTTTACATCATCTTCATACTCAGCCGACTTTCTGTATCAATAACGACGCTCGCAATGGCAGCTCCCGAAGTCCCGCTCAGCCTGAGGCAATCCCTCGAGAGCTCCAAGTGCGAGTACCGTCGGCTGGGGAAGAGCGGTCTCACCATCTCGAACCCCATTTTCGGGTGCATGTCATTTGGTGACCCCCGAACGCTCGACTGGTCCGTCTCCCCTTTTATACCTTTTACTTGAGCCGGTCCCCCAACTGACCCCCCACAGGGCCATCGGCGAGGAAGAGGCCCTCCCTCTCCTCAAGGCAGCCTACGACCGCGGTCTCAACACATGGGATACAGCCAACGCCTACTCCAACGGGGCATCCGAGATCATCGTGGGCAAGGCGCTCAAAAAGTACAACATCCCGCGCGAAAAGGTCATCATCCTGACCAAGTGCTATTTCGCCGTGGGCGAGACGCCCGAGCTCCGGGCCTTTTTCTATCGTCCCCAGCTGGCCCAGTCCAAGGACTATGTCAACAATTTCGGCCTCTCGCGTGCCGCCATCTTCAACCAGGTCGAGGCGTCGCTCAAGCGTCTGGACACGCCGTACATTGATCTGCTGCAGATCCACCGGTTCGACCCGGACACGCCGATCGAGGAGACGATGAAGGCGCTGCATGATCTCGTGCAGAGCGGTAAGGTGCGGTATATCGGCGCCAGCAGCATGTGGGGAGTGCAGTTTGCGCGCATGCAGTTTGTTGCGGAGCGTAACGGGTGGACCAAGTTTGTGAGCATGCAGAATCATTACAATTTGTTGTACAGGGAGGAGGAGAGGGAGATGAATCGGTTTTGTAACGATACGGGGGTGGGACTGATTCCGTGGGCGCCGTTGTGTCGGGGCCATTTGGCGAGGAGGCCGGATGCGTTTGGGTCGACCAAGAGGAGTAAGGGCGAGAAGGAGACGCAGCCTGGGTCGCACGGGACGGTGGAACCGGATTTGACGATTATTGACAGGGTGGTTGAGGTGGCGGACAAGCATGAGTGGCCGGTGAGTATTTCTGCCACTGTGAAGTGAGTGGATGGCAGCTGACTGACTGATTGGTACAGATGTCTCATGTTGCGCTGGCGTGGATCAACAAGAGGGTGGCAGCTCCGATTATCGGGTTCAGTAGTGTCAAGAGACTGGAGGAGGCGGTGTCGGCGAGGGGCAAGACGCTAACAGCTGAGGAGGAGAAGTATTTGGAGGAGTTGTATCAGCCCAAGGCTATTCAGGGACATTCGTAAGAGTGAACAGGTTTACTGTCAGGATATGAGGATGGGTTAGGATAGCCCATAGGTTTGGCAGCGGCATCACTGTCTCTCACCGTGATTCAAGTCCAACAAATCGACCTGTCCATACCTGGTTAGACAACCAACCCACTGTGGAGTATCCAAACATCTATCAGCATCCAATTCAGCCTGTATTCACATCGGGATGTCTTATCCTGATGGTTTTGTGGGGCAAAGAATGACTGGTCACCAGCGGTGTCAACAGAGCCCCTATTGGCTTCTTGGCACAACCCCCGCACTTGAACCCAACCACATTCAGTTCGGCGTATTTCAGGGCGAGATTCGAACATGCACCATTACACCCTGTTACAACGACAAACTGAGTTTTCATGGGGAAAAAAAAAAAAAAATGAGCTCCCACAATAATATCACCCTCTCAACAGGCTGGGAATTTAAATCATCAAACGACACAGCATGGCGCTCAGCCCAGGTTCCCGGCGACGTGCACTCGGATCTCCTCAAGCACGGCGTCATCCCCGATCCATTTGTCGACCTCAACGAACTCGAAGTCGCCTGGGTCGCCGACGAAACATGGCATTACAGGACCGAATTCGAGACGCCCAGCGACGTCGTCGCTGACGGTGTGTTTGTCGATCTCGTGTTTGAAGGGCTGGACACATATGCTACGGTTACATTGAACGGCAGCGAGATTCTCAAAGCGGACAACATGTTTATCGAACACCGTGTTGATATCAGAGGGTTGTTGAATGCGGAAGGTGTTGCTAACAATCTTGAGGTTGTGTTTGAGCCTGCTCGTCTTCGCGGACGGGAGCTGGTCGAGGAACATCCCGAGCATGATTTTATTGTTCACCAGACGGAGGTTAGTCGGGGCCCGGTGAGGAAGGCGCAGTACCACTGGGGATGGGACTGGGGGCCGATCTTGTTGACTTGTGGGGTGTGGAGGCCTGTTCGGTTGGAGACGTATGTGGTGCGGATTGAGGATTTGAGGGCGGATTATGAGGTGTCTGAGGATTTGGGGTTTGTTGCGATTCAGCTTTCGGCGAGTATTGTTGGTGGGTACGCTGGGAAGACGGTGCAGGCGACGATGGAGTTTGATGGGAGATTGGTTTATGAGACGGAGGCCATCTGTGACGGTGGCCATGGTCAACGAGTCTGGACTTACAAGCCCCCGAAATTCACCATCCCCGTCAACCTGTGGTACCCTCTCCACCACGGCCCTCAGAACCTCTACACTCTCGCCCTCGCCATCGCCTCGCACGCCTCGACCAGCCTAACCCTCGGCTTCCGCAAAACCGAACTCATCACCACCCCCGACGCCCACGGTACATCGTTTGTCTTTGCCGTGAACAACACACCCATCTTCCTCACCGGCTCCAACTGGATCCCCGCCTCATCCTTCCTCTCCCAGCTCCGCGACGCCGACTACACCCGTCTTGTCGGTCTCGTCGCCCAAGGAAATCAAAACTGCCTCCGCGTCTGGGGCGGCGGCATCTACGAACATCCCGCCCTCTACGCAACCTGCGACCGTTTGGGGGTTCTCGTCTGGCAAGACTTCATGTTTGCCTGCGCCTCCTACCCCGTCCATCCCTCCTTCATCACATCCATCACGCGCGAAGCCACCCAAGCCATCCGCCGTCTCCGCCACCACCCCTCTCTGTTGCTCTGGTGCGGCAACAACGAAGACTACCAGCTTATTGAGCGGTACAATTTGTCAACATCCACCGATCCAGACACGTGGCTCTCATCACAGTTTCCCGCCCGCTGGATCTACGAGTCCCTCCTCCCTTCGCTTATCAAAGCCGAAGCGTCCCCGGGAACAATCTACCATCCCTCCTCCCCCTTTGGCAACGGCACATCCACCACGCTCGCCGTCGACCCCACGGTGGGAGACATCCATCAATGGAACATCTGGCATGGTCCCATGCACAAATACCAGTCCTACCCAACCATGGGCGGTCGTTTTGTTTCCGAGTTTGGGGTCCAATCGTACCCGCACCTTTCTACGATCGGCAAATTCATCACCAACCCGAAGGAGCGACACCACGCGTCCAAAACAATGGAGTTTCACAACAAGGCCATCGGGCATTCGAGGAGGATCATGGCCTACGTGGCTGAGAACTTCCGTGTGCCGGGCGATTTGGCTTCCTTTGCGCATGTGACGCAAATCATGCAAAGTGATGCGCTGGCGTGGGCGTATCGTGGGTGGCGGAAACGGTGGAGGGACAAGGAGTGCGGGGGTGTGTTGGTGTGGCAGATGAACGATGCTTGGCCTGGGACAAGCTGGGCGGTGGTGGATTATTTTGGGGTTAAGAAGGCTGCGTGGTATGCCATTCGACGACTCAGTGCGCCTGTTACTGTTGGGGTGGAGAGGCGGATTGGAAACTGGACGGAGAGGGAGAGGGATGCGTTGTGGAGGAGGGACACGGGGCATGTTGATCTGCGGAGACAGAAGGTCGAGCATGAGGTCTGGGTGGTCAATGGGTTGGTCGGGGATACGACTGGGAAGGTGGTGGTGCGTGTTTGGGGGGTTGATAGTGGGGAGTTGAAAGAGAAGATCGAAAAGGAGGTGGTGATGGAGGGGAATGGGGTTACGGATGTGATCAAGGCGAGTTGGGATGGGAGAGAGGAGGTGGTGGTGTTTGTGGAGGTGTGGGTTAGCGACAAAAGGGTGGGATGGGATGCGTCGTGGCCGGAGCCGATCAAGTATTTGGATTTTGAGGGAAGGGGTGTGGAGGTGAGGTTGGTGGAAAAGGGGGTTGTAGAGGTGACGGCAGAGAGACCAGTCAAGGGGTTTGTGTTTGACGAGAGGGAGGGGGTTAGTCTTAGTGATAATGGGTTCGATGTCATGCCGGGTGTGCCGGTCAGGGTTGAGATGGAGGGGACCGAAGAGGTTCCGGGGTGGAGGTATATTGGAATGTGAGTCGTCGTATTCTGTCAGAGTAGGCTACGGAAAATCAATTATGCACGCATTGGTTTTGGATGGACCTTTCTCAGACATAAACGCGTCCTCGAGTGTGATTGCCTCACCCGCCTTCCCACCCTGTTCTTCGTCCTTATCCCCTCCAGGGCCGGCACCGTACATGCCACGGTTTTCGTGAACAGTGTGAATATCCTTGTATTTGATCTTCTTCTCCCTGTGCGGAGTAGGTCGTAGCTTCACTTTGTTCCGAACCGAGATTCGCCGGTACTGAACCGCAAAGATGCGTTCACCTTGCAGCGAGAATTGATTGAAGACGGAGGAGGCCGTCTTTTTGATAATGCCGAGGTCGATAGTAAGATCCACCGGGACAGGAATGGCGGCTGCCTGAAGAAGCTCCCTAAGGGGGATCTTGACGCCGGCGTCCAGGAGAGATGTCGCACCGATTCTAGACGAGACGTGGGCGTCGATGCAGGTTTTTATACCGACAATCATGTACAAGTCGCTGGTGCGGCGGGGGTTGTCGGCGGCCATTTTCAGGATCTTGTCGTGGGAATGCTTGACAACCTCGTCAAAGAACTGGCGGTGGTTCTCAAGGGTCCGGGTGATGACCCTCTTTGCTGAGAACTGCTGTTGATCCTGCCCACCAGAGGCGGCTTTTCCACCAAATAATTGTGTCAGCCGCAAGGTGACGTCCTCGTTGGCCAAGGTTTCCACGACGTTGCGGAAATCGGCGTCTTCAACCCGCATCACGCCGCCTTTCTCCCTGTTCGTTGCGGGTGCTACGAGCATTTCGTGGAGGGGGTGCTCGAAGTCGGGTACCACGGAACCTAGCATCTCCAAGACTTTGGCCTCGGAGCCGTCGGGCATGTCGGAGGGGGGCAGAATTGCCCAGCTGGGGTTGGCTCTGTATTCTGTCATATTGGTGCTACTCAGGTGCGAATTTGCTATGCTATGCAGAGCAGGCAGGAGAGGAATCCGGACACGAACTTGGCTTGGCTTGGGGGGGGGGGGGGGGGGGGGGTTGCCCCCAAAATTTAAAAAACCACCCCCGTGGTTCCGGCCGTCGG
>JAPZLL010000036.1:0-370299 GCA_036250225.1 Cercophora sp. LCS_1
TGTTGAACGACACACACACATTCTGAGCGCTGTGGTCGGCCTGGACGGCCGACCTACAGGCTGAGCTTCCTCTGATCGGAGGTAGACATAGGAAACGACGACGATAACAACGTAGGAAGACGACGTAGGAAAACAACGTAGGAAAACAACAACGCACCTCGTCACCCCCGGAACTTCGCCATGGTGGTGAGTTATTCTGTTCAATCTAAATCTGAGGCGCTGGCGCAACACTTATGTCCAGGCGTCACGTGCCGAGCACGTGACAGCCTGTCGCTTACCACCGTGACTATGTACAAAAACGGAAAGGCAACCACAGGCTAGCTCTCCTTAGCCGTCACCCCAAGTCAATAATACAAAATTAGTCTAGAAAGTCCTTAGGAGCAACAATAAAGTGGCAACTTATAAGATAGGTACTAAGAGCAAACTTCCTATTAGAGAGCACAATAAAAAGACAGTACTTAAGGACATTACTTTGGCTATACTAAAGGCAAGAAAGGTATACAATTATATAGTCAGTATTATTAAGAATATATTACCCTTTAAAAGTATACCTATAGAGGAACTGTAGAATAACAATCTAATGGAGATCTTTACATTTATTACAAAAATCTACAGAGAGAACGAGTATACTGGGGTATGAAAAAGAAAGGAAGGAGTTCAGTAATAACTGCTGCGGGAGACTCCAGAAATATATCGAACTGACCATCGAGTGAGCCCTAGAGATCGCCAAGGTTGTTGCCAGTATTGAGGAAACCGAGTAGGAAAAAGTACAAAAGAGCGAGGTAGATATGTATACACGCAGCCAAACAGATAAAGAAAGACCTCTCAACTATAACTGTATAGCCTTCGAGTAAATAAACTATAAAAAAACACCAAAGAACCTGTGATAAACATTGTGATAAACCTCATGTATCCTCTTCGAGGGTATAATAACTTATAGTAGACTAATTAGACTAGATCTAACAGTTTTTAGACTTAGTTCTGGGTGTCACGACCCAGGCCATGACCTCGTGGGGAAAGCACGGACCCGCCATGAGACGCCAATCACAGCCCTGGGCGCGACGACCCACCAGGCCCCATGCGGACCAATCAGGGGGGTCCCGAGGGAAAGGGTCCCGAGCTCGGGACCTGGAGGCTCGGGACCCGGTACCAACCTATCACGAAGGTCCCGAGGCAGTTGGTCCCGAGCTCGGGATCAGCGAGCTCGGGACCAGGAGACAGACTTCATGTATATAGATACGATGGTTGTGCCCGCAACCGTGTGAGGACTCTTGGATCCTCACGCTAGCAATACATTGTTCTTGAGCATCGCTCAGTGAGACCCATCGTCCGGGACCTTGGAGTCTACGATCTGCTTGACAGTGTATCATCCTTCGAGAGTTGTCCTAGCCTTCACTCAGTCACCTTGCACCTCCTACCTAGAGCATTGGACCCTGTCCGCTCTTACGATCTGTCTTTGCCAGGCCCTCCCCCGGAGCTCCTGGAGCAGGCCGTAACACTGAGTTCTAGAGAATACTATAAATATATAGATATTATAGTTGTGCCCACAATCGTATAAGGACTTCTGGATCTTTATATTAGTAATATATTATTTTTGAGCACTGCTTTGTGAGACCTGTTCGTCTGAGACTTCTGAGTCTACAACCTGCTTAATAGTATATCTCCGCTTTGAGAGTTGTACTAGCCTTCACTCAGTTACCTTACACCTACCCTATTTAGAGCATTGGACCCTGTCTGCTCTTACGATCTGTCTTTACCAGGGACGCCTCGGTATACTTGGAGCAGGCTGTAACACCCGTATGAAGACGAAGGTAATATCATGAGGGATAGAGCACGTTGCGGTTACGCTCACTCTACGTGAAAGCAACATCTTGTGAGCCAGAATGTGGAGGATGACTCTATATCCGCCAGGGTGTCCTTCCGTTGTTTGTGTAGCGATATTGCTTTTTTAGGGGACTAGATGTTTAGTTTGACTCCGCATGCTCCCCCTCCTTCCATTGCGGTGTGGCATGAGAAGGAAATGGACGTGAGCTCATTCAAGTCTTCCGTACCTGTACGTGACACCTTCCAGGTAACTACCTAGGTACCTACACTAGGTAAGGTACCTTGTGAAATCCCCTTGTGGCTTTTCATGGTTCGATACCAGGTAGATGCTGTGCTTACATCATGGGGTAACGTGTCGTTTTAGACTGAAGTCTGTCAATGTTGAGGCTTGCTGTTGGTCTTGAAGATCCGCAATCACATTGCACCCCGAAAAAATAGCAGTCTAGATCACAGTCAGAGCTTAAGAGGCCAAGTTGAAATAGATGGTAAACACAGGCAGAGGTAACATCGTGGAGGCTGCATGCCTCGAGATGTTGTTTCGCAAAACTATTCGCACGGGAGACTGAAAGAGTCCCCCATTCTCGTTCCTTCCCAGGGTTATTTTACCAACAGCCAGGCCATTAAGGTAGGGAGGCAGGCTAAGCTAGGAACAACCACCAAGTCTTAAACGTGTTCGATCTCTTGCCGTGTTTCCTGGGAGACTGATTAGAAGATGCACTCTCCACACTCCCAACTGTATCCCAACTCCATACCCGTCCAGACAAATGTCCAAACCACCGCGGTGTTTCCCGAACCAAGCCCCTCAACACCAAGCCCTCCGAACACCGAGAGCCAACCGACCCTGAGCCCTAAACCACACGTGGGAAGCCGCCATCCCGCACTGCAACGACACCAAACCAGTCTGCTAAACCCTCAGCCTAGACTAGACCGACCTTCTGCAAGTACACAATCTCATCACCACGCGGCCATGTAAGACGACAACGCCATGTGCTTCGATAGTGATAGACGTGCGAAGATACATAACCCTCGGACAGCCAAGTCAGCCCACGACCTCCTCTTGGCGAGACGAAGGATTCCTTCTCGAGACTGATCTGGACGAGCTTATTCTCGATTGGATAAGGCAGCTTTCCGTAAAGAGATGTGTGCAGTAGAGATGGCGGCCTCGAGCTCTGGCCTCTTGAACTGTGGCGGCGGCAGTACGATACATGATAAGCTTGGGAATCAGAACCTGGGGCGCACAGATAAGTGTGGCAACTTGGCTCTGACGTATGTGAGACATACATATATTCGTATAAGTTGAGCTTCAGCAGCGTTTGTTTTACAATGAGGGAAAAATATTCTGGGGGTTTGTTTGGGGGTCTGAGGGTCTGGATTTCACCGAGACAGGACAGGGGAGCAAACCATGTTTGCCAGAGCGTTGGGTTCGTGCTCCGCATCGATCGACGTCCACGTTTTCTTTTTTTGGACCTTCTTCAGCTTGAGCCTCCCCTGGGCGTTTGGATCTGTGTCCCATCACGATCTGGGGTGATCGACGAAACTGCGCTTTGCCTTACTAAACGGGCAAGGACGAACAACATGTTGCCCGCTGGAACACCAAGTCAAAACTCGTGGCGCATGCTGTGTGAGTGATTGAGCCGCATATGGGTTTGGCTTGCGAGGTATGTGCTTGGATATCTTGGAGGGCTTTGCTGAACGCCGCCGGCAGGCATGTTTTCCTGTTAATGTTGAGTGTCAAGCGCTCGGAAGACATGACCTGACGTCCAAATCAGAGGTTCCTTGGTCTAGACAGACAGGGACTTCCCAGAGTGTCATTGTCAACCGGAGGCGGTGTGTGGACGACATGGCGATTGGAAAGATGAGAACCAGGAACCACCTACCGGTTGATCTTGGGCGCACCACGAACCCTGACATAGTTACCACATAAACTGTTTTGCCGGTTGTCTGCTGGTGGTCACCGATGTGATATCGTCTTGTCGCTGCAACGCACCGACACCTGACGCAAGCACACAGACACATCCCGAAGGGCTAACCAGTGTTGACCAACCGACGATGCTCCTCGATAGGCACTTGCCTTGTGCAACACTGGCTCTGCCGGCCACTTGCCCCGGCAGTCATCGTCGTCGTTGTCGTCTGTGCTTGTGGTGGGTACCGGCAGCGTGATTCTTGTCATGGTCAATCAACGCCCAGACCAGACGAAGCACGCTGCATGACACACCCGCCTTCCATTCTGGAGATGGTTGATTGAGGGGAATTGAAAGCGGAGACGACAAGACGAGCCGATGCTTGATCAAGCCGGCGCACGGCCGCTGCTCATCAACTTTCGTGGGGAAGTCGACTCGGCTGGTCCCTCTTGGTGGCTCCTCTTGCCATGGAAGAGGTCCTACACACCTACACACGGTCCGTCCACTAGGCCGGGAAGATATGCCATCCCCGTGCTAGCACTGCCGTGATCGAAAAATGTGGAGGCGGCCTGCGCGACGAGCAAGCGAAGCTGACCAGCAGCCCAACGCGCCGGAGAATTCGGAAGGGAGTGTGAGTTAGCGCCGTGCATCGCGGCGGCAATCTCGGCCATGTGGAATGGAAGGCGACGTCTCGTCTCGCAGAATCCTCAACGGAGCGAAGCCCCCTGCGGACGAGGTGAGAAACACGTTCCGAACGAGCCAAGCGCGAGGCGTTCGAATTCCTGGCTCGTTGGGGAGAGTCTAGTCCTTGCAGTAGCGGCATTGCGAGATGCACTTTGGTGACACTCGCCTAGAATCAAGGATAGCCTCGTTGTGCCAGTGGCATGGTGGCTCGTGCTACCATCCGAACCCTTGTGGTAGTGGTAACAGTGGCAGCCTGGAGCCGAGTGCTGCGACCGCCGTTTTGCAAGTGGTGGAGGCGAATATCGCCAGTGGGCCCACGAAGGGTGCAGGTAGCTGGTAGCTGGCTGGAGATGCTCAGTCTTTCTGACCGACACCTTTTTCTAAGGCGGGATATGTGAACCTGGAGAGTTTTGTGACGGTCTGAGGTCAACCCCAGCCCAGGCGAATCGCGGGGTTGGGGAGATGCTTCAGATGCCCCGAGTGTCGTCACAACGCGCTATTCGCGTTGCAACCGGAACATCTACGTCGCGCCATTCGCCATGCTCTCTTGGTGGAGACGGATGGATGGCTAGGGCAAGCGCTGTGTCGGAAACCCAGAATGTAGAATTGACGGCACAGCGAGTCGGAAGATTCTCCACCCGATGCTAATGACTTCAGCCTCGGGGACTTGCTGCCGATCTCCCTCTTGAGCCGCCAACGGTTGTAAAACCTCACTTCTTGAGGGTCAAAATTCTGAACCGACTTGTTGCTTGATCGACATGTCAAGTTTTTGGCGGGCGATCATCAGAACCCAATTTTCCCGGAGCGAAATATCAATAGTTTGCGTAACTAGAACCTGCCAATGCTGCGCTGGGTTGGATTTTTATGTGTGTTGTTTCTTTTTTCTCAGCAGTGAGGTGACAGGTCTTTTTGCTGATGGCGCCATTAATTGCTGAATCGCTATCCGTGATGCGAGGAGTGTTGAGTCCTGTTGAGCTCCGAACCCGGTTGAAGAGCGATGACATCGATATCTGAAAGCCGCATCACGACAGCGGGCCGCAACTGTGCCAGTTGGCCCAAGCTGCCCCAGCTTCCTGGGACAGCTGAACACTTGCTGCCGCCGGAGAATTGAAGTCGTGCTCTGGTTTGAAACCAAAAAAGAAAGCAGCTTTAGCCCTCGCCGAAACGCAACGCTAGTGCGACCCACTCGGCTGGAATGTCCAGGAACGGGATTGACGAAGAAAAAAAAACAAAAAAGAAAAGAACCACTTCTGGGATTTCAGCCATATTTTCCAAGTGTTCCCCTCGGCATGGATTCATCGCGTGCGATGGTGTCAAATTCTGCGCTCCTGTTACTGGCGCGATGATCCTTGGAGAGAAAACCAACATCGTCCGACGGATGGCGCCTGCCGTGTGGAGCACAACAAACGTGTATGGAATATCGGAAAGTGTGTTTGCATAAAGAGATACGCTTTTCTCGATGTTTTGCATATCTGCCCCACTTTCGAACCAGATCCGTTCGGGCGACGCTGCTCACCACGGAGGTGGGAGGAACGAACCGGTAGCTGTTGATGATGGAAAGCCGTTGAGATCCATCTCATCAACAACATCAATCGCTTGCTCCCGCGTTCCCTGGTGATTCCTCGCTGGACCAACCCTGTGAGCACACCTTGTCATCGCACCATCTTACCGTTAGATTTTTGAGGCCTTTGGCCTAGACCTTGAGATCTCTTCCCCACGAGGGAGAACCCCGCTCGTCTTTCAGTTCATGCACGCGACACGCCTGATGTTTTCTGGCCCGACCAAAGGATTGGTGTCCTCCCAACGGCTCTTGCGCAGCTTCTTACTGGTGTATCCACGGCGCCTGTCCTGCAGTTCACGACGGGGGCTTCATCCTGACGGCTCCTCCAGCGGAAGCGAGGAGTTTGCTTCCGTTCACATTGGACGGAACCTTGACCGGCTCGGCCTTGGTTCGTCGACACACACTTGCACACACACGGTCGAGTGGACGGGATGCGCTTCGTCTGGCACCGCGTCTCGCCGTCGCTTGTGCTGCCAGTTGACGGAGGCGCCTGGCCATCGCAGCAACCCTGATCCTGGAAAATGCAGAGCACGGGACATCCCTGACAAACAGAATGGCCGGAGCGTAGCCGGTCCCAGGGGAACGCAGCGGTTCGGTCTTGGGATTCTCATCTGTTTGGCGAATGGATGAATGCGAATTCGAGCTGCTCCGGACTGCACGTGTATAACAGTCTAGTCTACACGGAAACGTGGGAAAGTCCAACACCAGCCAAGACAATGGCGTTTGCTCATTTTGGACGGCGGTTTTCGTCGCTGGCTTCCCGCCTTCTGTTATTCCACAATGCTTCCATGCATGAGTCTTGGCTGCAGTGGTCAGCCACACACCATCCTTTTCGATGCGTCGTTTATCAGCAGCCCGCCTTGGACAAACCGCCAGGGCGCGGGGAGGGTCGTCCTCATCTCTAAAAGAAGATTACTGTGAAGATTCTGATGACTTGGCGGCCGAAGATGCTCTGACAGGTCCACGCACGAGAAACAAAGTGTGGTAGGATAGTTGGCGCAGTCATCATGATGCCTTCCATCCTCACGATCGCCATCTCAGTGCGTTGATTGGCCTCACGCACGGACTTTGCAGCGACTGAGCGTCGAGTCTTTGGTTTCCCGTGGCGTCACCAGACAACCTGCATTCAGCCCGAGAGGTTTGCCCAGAAACTAAGAACCGTTGTTCTCAATACCCGGAGATGGTCGTTGGAGGAATCGGCGAACTTGGGGTCGCCGGCTGATGCCTTGCTGTAGTCGATCGACTGTCATTTACATGCTCGCCCTTCAACGACGTCAGTTGTAATACAGTCGAATACTCGCGGCAGCCTAGTAATATCCACGACATATCGACCGGGACACTGGCGAACCGTCAGATTCCAACACGGGTTGGGTATCGGATGGCGGGGTCCATCGTGGCAGCTATATGCCCGATACTAAGCACCGAGTCTGATCCTTCCCAGCATCACGACGTTAGAGGGCAACCAGTTCATGCCTGCGATCCCTCATCGAGAGTGTAATCCACTAACAAACTCAATGACGCACACCAATACTCATGTACCGTTTAGCAAGCTTGTCCGGCCCTTGCCAACTTGATCTGTCAAGTGTGATGCCACGTGCTGACGACCCCGAAGATCGACCCTGATATAGTGGGTTATAATCCGATCGACTGCGTGCTCCGACGTTTTCCTCAGCGAAGTGAACTGACTGACAGCAGAAATATTGGCACGGCATCCTGGTTGCTCCAAAACTCGCCTCCTCAACCAAGATCAATGACCGAAGCCTACTCACTGGCCGCTGCTTTTCGTCACACTGACATCCTCCAACCTTAATCAAGCGGACAGCTTCGAGAAAGGTTTAGACCTTCTCTCAACATGACACAGCGAACTACCGCTCTGGAGACCGAGTCCTTCTCTCTCTGGCTTTCCGCTTATCTTGGCCGATGCACGGCAAAGCTCACAGCGTGCCCAAAGCCGACATGCACGCATCGCCTGCGGCAGGCTCTGCACCATGCCCGCAGTGTCTGGAGTGGACAAGCTCGCCAATGGCAGTGTGGCAACAAGAAAGGCACGGACGTTCTGCTTCGCAAGCCATCCATGGAAGCGGGTTGGTGAGCCAATCGCGGTTCGCCGGCGCGGTCTTGGGGGTCAGAACTCGGGATGTGTGGTGCACAAGCGGCATAAATCCAGCGATGGCAGCATCGAGGCACAGAGGACGTTGCCGCTTGCGTAGGCCGCGTGCTTCTCTCACTCGAGGCATTGCCACCGAGTTATGCGGGCGTTCCGTCGCGTCCTGTGCGGTTTTCTTTTTCTTCACTGGCGATGCGACTCCCCCCTTTTTGCGGAGCGAGTTGAACGGGGATCATGAGGAGAGCGGGAGGCTGTTCAATAGCAGCCCCTGAGCCTAGCCCACGCCTGCGACTTCAACAGCAAGACGGCTTTGCAGTTCGTCAGCGACTTCCAATGGCCAGGGCAGCGGGGAGATGGCGCTCCCCTGCAGACCCTAGCTAGTGCGAGGCCGGGGCCCGGTCACCCCACTGCAAAGCAACGAAGCAGGGTGCAGGGACAGGGCTCGCTCCATTGGTCCATTGCATCCGCTTAGCCACCTAGGCGTACCATGAGGCACGGTTGTGTTATCCTCACAGTGACGAGGGGTTATCCTAAAGCATCCCGTGGACCTAGGATGAGCGCAAACCGACCGATTGAAGGGAGTGGTCGAGGCATCGCTCATTAAATTGCGAATCGAGCGATTCCCGCTTGCGTCACAGGTTCAGTCAACACGCCATCGCGTTGAGAGCCTCAAGTTGACAAGGTATCTTGCTTGTATCTGTGCAGATCGGCTTAGCAAGTAAACCCTGTCCGAATAGCCAGGGGTTGGGCCATTCAAGCCACCCATTTGCTCCCGTGTTCTCTGCGCTTCAACCCCGGCTCACGCGATGGAGCAATGAGCAACGAGCATATCGGGTCGTTGCTTCCTGGACGAGGCCATAGGGGTTAATTAAATCCTCGTTGGCCCCAATTTTCCCTTCCTTCCATCGAGTTACCAAATATCTGCGTCCTCTGAAATTGACGTGCTGGCGCCAGCCGTCGCGGTACCGTGTTTCTGGAAAGTGCGCAAGAACCTGGAAGGCTGCCTGCCCATCTCGCCGTTGAAGGGACCTGCAGGACCTACCTTTTTTTTTTTTCCGTTCAATCGGAGACGACCACCCACTTCCACTGCGCCCACCAGCAAGCTACAGCGTTGGAACGACTGTTAGGTCCAACGTTACGCCGCGAAAGATCATACGAACGCCGCTTGCGAAGGATTGCCAGGCACGATTTTTTTTTAAGATTGTTGTCGATTGCACGCTCGCCAGCATACGATTCGACGAAAAAAGGCTGCTGTGTCTCTTCGCCAGCCGATCTCCGACAATTTGCGACTCTGCCGCTGTCGTCGAATTCACCCAGAAGCATCGCGCTTCACGATAGCTGTGGAAAAACACCACACCAATTCAGCCTCCCACGGCGGTTTCACTGGCACCAACGGCCGACTTTGAGGGGACCACGCTGCCATAGGCGGGTGCCTCTGCATTTATTCTATTTTGCCTGCTTCGTGACGCAGCCATGCTCTGCCCGCTCCCCTTGGCCTCGTTACTGCATTGTTGATACCACGGCTGAAACAGCAACCCCCAGGGTCGATCCAAGTCCGTGTGACGTCTCCCACTTTGGGTTGGCAACGGAACGGTACGGAGAGACTTTGAGCGTTGTAGAGGAGGATCCCAAAGGCGATCCGAACAGACCGCCCTGGCGACCAAAATAGCCCGCCAGCCCCGCGCATCAGGCCCACCAACGCCATCGTCGCCGTTGCGAGACTTACCTCCACATGTTTAGTAGATCACACAGCAAAAACTACGGTTTCGCCAAAGATAAGGAGAAGCAGAAGGGGAAAGCAAAGGACGTCCACCAGCTATCAGCACTGACCGAGCTTGGCTTGATCGGACCGGACTCGTCCAAGGCGCGATCTGGTGGTCGCAGCGCTTGGAGAACAGACTTTGACCGGCTGAACTACTCGTCCAGCAGTGCTGCGAGGTCCTTCGGAGGAGGGACATACCCAGAGAAGAGTAGGTTTACTTTTCCGATCGTGCGCCGTCTACGTGCAGGCTGGCTTGCTCTGGCTTGCGCCGTTGGTTCCACTGCGCGTTGTCGGGCCAGGTGCTACTGTCGGTGTGTGTGCGCGCCACTTGACGCAGAAGGCTGACTCTCTTGTTTGCAAAAAACTAGACCACTCCATCGCCACCGGCACTCTTCGTGCCCCGTCGCATCGTTCTGCGGCCTCGATCAACTCGGCCACCTCGCTGGAGAGCACCAGGGCAGCCATCACGAGGATGAATTCCGATCGGAGTCGCTCGCGCCGTGAGCGCACCTTTGTGGGGAGCGAGTGCGCCGTGTGCGAGGAGCCGTTGGAGCATACTCTTCGCGGCGAGAGGATACTGCAATTTTCGTGCTCTCATGTGTCGCACGAGGCTTGTTTCTACGAGTTCATCCGCGAGTTCGAATCTCAGTACTGCCCGACATGCAATGCGCCACTTCACCTGGATACCAGCCGCGGCGGCAATGTGATTGATATTGGTATGTTCTGTTCTGCGCGTGTTTAGAAGGTGGTGCTGACTACGACGTAGAAAAAATCAGCAACATGGTGCGCGCCGTGTCGGTCAACGACTCACAGTCGCGAGGCACGCCGACACCGACACAGCCTTGGGAGGACCCAGTTCGGCCGCCGAGTCGGGGATCGAACGCAAGACAGCAAGGACCATCAGGTGTGAACGGCCGCGATATGGCGCCGAGGGGTGGTCTGCGGGACAGCCGTGACACCCGGGACAGCCGCGATCCGCCAATGTTGGACCACCGTTACACGCCCGGCTCCGTATCAAGACATGCTAGGAGCGACAGCGAAGCGACAGGAGTGGCGTCGTCCAACGGATACCCCGAGACTACCCAGAGTGGGCCGCCTCGCCGGCACGACTACGACGTTCAGGCCATGGAGACTTCGCTTGCCAGCCCCCGCACTGTGACTCGAAACCCCATTCCGGCCCCCATGGTCACCGTTCGCTCGGAGTTCCCGACTATCAACCGCTCGCGACAGCAGCAGACTTTGACCTGCCTTGTGACTGTCGAGGTTCCTGACAACAAATGGAGACCGGACCCTGAGGATCTTCAGAGCGCGCCGCCGATAGCCTCGAGCAGGACAGACGATGGATTTTCTGCTCGTCCAGGATCGCCAGCACGCAGCAGTGCCCCGCGATTCTACCCTTACGAATCCTCCGAGGTATTGGCCGAGATGACGGAGAATCTGCGCAACCGGGTCGACAACTGGCACGGCCTTGATTTCAGCCGGTAAGTACCAACCGCATCTTGTGGTGGACTGGGCCTGTAATTCAAAACACCCGGTTTGCTCCCATTTCGGAGAAAGTGCAAGAGCTGACCTATCAATCGTTAGATTTGGCAAGCTTCGTCTGTACGGGACGCTCCGTGTGGGCAAAGACAAGGTGTCATGGCAGGAGCTTGAGTGCTTCCTCTTCGCCGAGATGCTTATTTGCGTCAAGGAGAAGAAGAGCTCCCAGCAGTCATCATCCCAGTGGGACGACGACAGCGTGCCAAGGAAGGCGACTCGCTGCACGTTGAAGGGATCGATCCTGATCAAGAAGCATCTGAACGAAGTTTCCGAGACCGGCACGATTGATGAGAATATTCTAACCCTCAGCTTGTCGGTCGCCGAGCTGCCACAATTCCACCTCAGATTTGAGAACCGAAACCAGCTCAAGCTTTGGCAGCAGGCTCTCCTGGACCTGAACGCGATCGAGACTTCGCCGGTGCGCAGCCCCGATTACGATCGCGGGGAGTTTTCCGAGACGGACGAGGATGACTGGCAAAGAACACCGCACTCCAGCCGACCGCAGCGAGTATCGTCTCTTGCTTCGTCGTGGGGAGGTGCCAAATCGGCCACTACAGCACCAACCGAGTATACAAACTTTGCCAGGAGCCCCTTACCGTCCATCCACGTACCTGTCGATGTCGTTGTCGTGGTCCCCATTTCTGCCTCCATGCAAGGTGTTAAGATCAACCTTGTTCGCGATGCACTGCGCTTCATGGTCCACACTCTCGGCGAGCGTGACCGCATGGGCTTGGTGACATTCGGGTCTTCTGGAGGCGGCGTTCCCATTGTTGGCATGACCACAAAGGCTTGGCCGGGTTGGAGTAACGTACTGAACTCGGTCAAACCCGTTGGGCAAAAGAGTCACCGAGCCGATGTGGTCGAGGGCGCTAATGTCGCCATGGATCTGCTCATGGGCCGGAAGTACAACAACCCCATTGCCACAATCATGCTCATCAGCGATGCTTCCACGTCGGATGCCGATAGCGTCGACTTCGTCGTGTCACGCGCAGAGGCAGCCAAGTAAGTCGCATGTCGAAATTCCAGTATATTTGCTAACGATTGGTAGGATTACGATTCACTCGTTTGGCCTTGGGATGACCCACAAGCCGGATACAATGATTGAACTTTCAACCAGGACTAAGGCGCAGTATACCTACGTCAAGGACTGGATGATGCTGCGAGAATGCCTGGCTGGTTGTCTTGGTGCCATGCAGACATTGTCGCATCAGAACGTCAAGCTCAAGCTCAAGTTACCCGAGGGATCACCGGCGAAATTCCACAAGATCAGCGGCGCCCTCCAGATCACCAAGCGCGCAACTGGCCGTGACGCCGAAGCGGCCCTCGGCGATCTCCGATTTGGCGACAAGCGCGACATCTTGGTACAGCTGGTTATCATGCCCGATAACACATCGCAGGAGCAGCTGCCTCAAGATCCGTGGGACAACATCGTGTCTGGACTGGAGGCCCTTGGCGGTCCCATGGACCAGGATGAGCAGAGAGCCGTTTCGGTAGAAGAGGTGCCACTTATCCAGGCGGATCTTCTGTGGGGTGACATCCTCCGAGATGGCACGTCCCAGCACACCCGGCCGTCTCTCTTGGCCATTACCATGCTCCCGGCTTCAAATTCAAAGAAGTCATGGAATGGTTCCCCTCCCATCCCGCCGCACCCACATATTGTGCAGCGCCGGATGGAGCTACTCACATCGGACATGTTGACTCGCGCCCTTACACTGGTCAGCAGAGGACAGCATGACCGGGCACACACCCTGTTGAATGAGACGCGCTCTATTCTCAAGGGACTTGGAAAGGGTGGTCTCCCACCTGTTCCACCGGTGCCGTCAGGCAAGTCACAGCCTTCGACCCCTCACCCACTTCATGACCACTCCCCTATTTCGGCAACTCCCGACCGAAAGAATTCTCCTTCGCCCACATCAGCAACCGCCCCGTCACTGAATGGCTTTCCAACGCCCTCGCTCCCCCGCAGCCGATCAAATGACGGACTCATGGGCACGGCCATCGGAATTGACGGCCCTACGGTGGCAGCGCTCGACGCAGAGCTCGAGTCCAGCTTGGAGTGGATCAGCCACCCAGCTGTATTTGGGCGTGACAGCCGCAAGGCCGTCTTGCAAGCCATTGGCGTCATCAGCTCTCAACGGGCCTTTACTTTCCGGACACCGATCGAGAGCCTCTGGGCTGGTCGTGTCAACGGGGTGAAGAAGCTGACGGAGAAGAGCAGAGAATGGCGCGAGGAAGGCGGCGTCGAGGGCGGCATCATGGAAGAGGCATAATACTCTCCAACACGAGAATGCTCACGCCCTCCCTCGCACAACATCATTCCAACACAAAACCCGACATAGCGCAGAGGCTCGAGACCCTGCGCTTCTACACGTTCCCCTTATTCTCCCACATATACAGACGGGGCCACACGCTCCAACTTCTTCGGCCCATAGCGACTTGTTTTGGTTGGTGGGATTACTTCATGCTGCGCTGGAAAGATACCACTTTGTTTCGGGGATTCAACTGTTTTTTTCTTCTCCCGATATACGACGATGCCTTTTTTTTTTTCACTTTGATGTCTCAATGGTTACTCTTCGTACACGGCCAGATGTTTTTCTCTTTTATGTGTTTCCGGAGTCGGCGAAACATAAAAGGCAAAAGGGGGCAGGCCAGGGCTGGATGTCGCGGATGTGTCTAATATGGATGGAAATGTGCCAAAGAGGCAAACGGGATGGTTTAGGGACCAGGAAGAGGAGGAAACGGGAATACTTGGGCTGCTTTACGCATTGGGGTTGAGGGATATGTACTTGTACGATCATAGTTGTAGTGTTGGTATCAGGCACTCGGTCTGATGTAACCGACGCCCGTGGCGGAACGGGAATGAGACGCAATGTGCAGAGTCTTAAGCTGAAAAAGTCTCCAAAGATGTGATATACCTGATTGTGACTGCTTGCATTCTCTTCCTCATGGCGTGTATAGGATCGCCATGTAGCAAGTTCAAATCCACTGAAGGGTCCCGAAAACGATCTGATAAACATACCCCGGTCTCGGTCAGCCCCAGTGCCAGCTTCCGACCCCATGTCACGGAAGAGGGAGCGAACAAGTTTCCATCAGACGTTGCGTAACGGCAATAAGGTAATCGGACAAGAAACCGGAATAAAGAAATACGGTTACGGGACGGGCGGATGCAACGGGAAGGCGAAGATCATTGCCGAGCGTCGGCGATTTGGCGGTTACTGTGGATCATGACACGACAGTCCAGTTCCAGGTTGCAAGGGGCGGGCAGCGGGCAGCGGGCAGAGACGGACGGACGGGGAACGGAATGGGAAGGAAGGGAACGCCCGACCGGCTGCTGGAGACCCGCCCCAGGCGGTGGGACCCTGGGAAAAGAAAATTTATCTGATGCTTTAGATAATCTGTGGCCAATCAGCGGAGCGGAACGTGCGCGTGATTGGGTGGGGGACCTGCAGTTGTGGGGTGCTGGCTTCTGGTTCTGAAGGCAAATGTGCTGCACTGTTTTTCGGGCTGCGGGCTGCTGCTGGCTGGGCCTGCGCGCAGCTTGTCATATGCAACGCGGGTGCCTGGGCTGTATGTAACTGACTGTTTTTGTTCCCGAGGCAGGAGGAATGGGAAAAATGGGGTCCCTCAACCACCTATCTACCTCCCCACCTTCCTTGGTTTTTTCTTCTGGGCGCGAGTGAGTATTATGTACGGTGAAAAGAGGATTGGGCGGCTAAGTAGCTCAGGTGATGTTTTGCTCCGTCCGATTCGCTCATGGGGTCCGAGGATGTGTGAGACATAACGGGGAGGAGGTGGTGACTGGTGAGAGGGGGGGGGGGCTTAGCGCGGGAAGGACGTGGGATGCAGCTGGTCTCTTCCTCTCCGGGGTAGGTGAGTAATAAATGGTGCGCTGGACGCAGTTATTCGGGTTTGGTTTTACAGTGAGGGATACCCAAGAAGTAAGAGAGTGGGCTGAAGAACTCTTGTCTCCTGCTCACACGACGGGCTGGTGGCGTTTTCCGTACGATCCCATTCTGCATCCAAAAAAACATTCCGATACCTACAACTTCTTTCCCTACCCACTCTCACCCTTTTCGATCTTTTGAATATTCTTTAGTTCTTACACAGTTTGGAGCTTTGGCTTTTTTACCTTTTTCCTCTTTTTCTTGCGAAAGACCTTGTGACGCATAGTTTGGGCTTCGGTCGTTTAAATATCTATCTCTCCGATGAGGGCGCAACTGCCTAAACGCTAAAACGCACCCCGTTTCCTTACCTCTTTGCGCGCCACCGACCGGTAGGTAACATGGCCGCTACTGGCGATCGGGAGGAGGACGGCGGCGTGAACGCGCCCCTCCTAGCGGCGCAACCGCAACCGGACGACGATGTTCGGGCGAGGGATTACGGCGCCACTTCCACCTCCGAGAATGCCAGCGTCGAGGCCGGTACCGAGAGCATCGCCGATTCGGCATCAACCAATTCCGAAGTCCAGGATGGCGTCCGGCGCATCGAAGCCGTCGCCCGGACCTGGTCCAAGACGGGGCTCATCGTCGCGTATATGAGCGTCTTCTTGATGGCCTTTACAACGTCTCTCGAGGGACAGGTCACGTACCCTCTTGCGGCCTTTGCCGTCAGCTCGTTCAACCACCACTCGCTGCTGTCAACCGTCTATGTTGTGCAGAATGTTGTCAATGGTACTTAGTCCGCTGTAATGTCCGGGATGATGGTGTGGTGATGTTAACATCTGGCTAGCCGTCATCAAACCCCCTATGGCCAAGATTGCCGATGTCTTTGGTCGTCTGGAGGCGTTCTGCATCTCTGTCGGCTTCCTTGTGCTCGGCTACGTCCAGATGGCGGCGTCAAGGAATGTCGAGACCTACGCCTCGGCTCAGATATTCTACTCGGCGGGCGGGACGGGCCTCCAGATCCTCCAGCAGGTCTTCATCGCCGACACGAGTGACTTCCTCAACCGGGCGCTCCTATCGAGTCTACCAGACAGCCCTTTTCTCGTCACCGTGTGGATCGGCCCGGCCATTGCCTCCGCCATCCTCGCCAACTCGACCTGGCGCTGGGGGTACGGCATGTGGGCCTTCATCCTCCCCGTCGCCTTCCTCCCTCTAGCCCTGAGTCTGTTCCTCAACACACGCAAAGCGGAGGCTATGGGCCTCCTTAAGAAGAAGGCACCATCTCCCGTCGACGAAGAACCCGCCCTGCACGTCCTCAAGCGCCTCTTCAACGACCTCGACATCGTCGGCACGTTCCTCTTTAGCGCTGGCCTCTCCCTCATCCTCATCCCTCTGACCCTCGCCTCCCGCTCCCCATCCGGCTGGCACGACTGGTCCATCCTCGCCATGATCTTCACCGGCATCCTGTTCCTCATCCTCTTCCCCCTCTGGGAATCCCGCCCCGATCTCGCCCCGCACCCTCTCCTGCCCCTCGGCCTCCTCAAGTCCCGCACCTTCAACGCAGGCTGCGCCCTCGGCTTCTTCTGGTTCATGATCTTCTACATCGCCGTCCAGCCCTACTTTTACTCATATCTCCTCGTGGCCCTCAACCTCCCTGTCGCCCGCGCTGGGCCCATCACTCAAACCTTTTCCTTCGCCTCCACCATCGCCGCCATCACCGCCTCGCTCCTCATCCGTCGCGCAAAGGTCGCGCCCCGTCCGAGACCGTATATCATTGCCGGCGCGGGACTCTACACCGTGGCGGTCACCACACTTCTCGTCACGCGCACGCGCGCCGTTTCGATCCTCACGCTGTTTCTTGCACAAGGCATGCTCGGCGCTGGCGCCGGTTTGATGCACGTTGCTACGCAACTCGCGGTGCAGGCCAGCTGCGGGAGTCACCACGCTCATGTCGGGGTTGCGACGGCGGCGTTTTTGACGGTTGTGGAAGTTGGTGCTGCGGTGGGGAGCGCTTTGTCGGGGGCCGTCTGGAGCAAACTGGTACCCATGAAGCTCGTGGCATATCTACCTGAGGCGGTAAAAGGAGAGGCGAGCAAGATTTATGCCAGCGTCGTGGTAGCGTGTAGTTACAAATGGGGGAGTCCCGAGCGAGAGGCTATTGCGCAGGCGTACCAGGAGACGATCACGGTGCTACTTTGGGTTGCGCTGGGGATGTGCTTACCGTTGGTTTTGGTGGCGTTGGCGGTGAAGGATGAGAGGTTGGACGAATGTGGCGAGGTGAGAGGGCGGGTGATTGGGAGTGCTAGCGGTGGGGAGGGTGTCGTGGTCTCCAATCTCGTGGATGACTACCAGAATAACAACAAGAAATGGTGGAGGTGGGCGTGGACGAGCAAGCAAAGGCCTAAGAAGCCTGGGGTGGAAGGTCAGGGGCTGTTGACCTGACCTGATGCATGCATTGAGTTTCGTGATTTTTTGTGGTTTTTGATATGGATATCCTGATTGCATGGCCGGCGGTACATTTGCGATAATTATTACCATTACCCCTAGTAGGGTTCGATTACAATGATAAACAGATGGATGAACCCATCGTCTTAATGTCAATTGGAGAATTCCCAAGAGAGTTACTCGGCCTGAATAATCTTGCTCTCAAAATGAAAGCCCGCCTTATCCAGCCTGTCAATAAACCCCTGACCGAGACAAGCAGGTGTGTAAACACCGCCAGGCACCAACTTCTCGTCGATATCATCTTGCAACAATGTCGCTGCCGCCTCGGCAAGCAGGATACCCGTCACTGTCGCAAGGATTAGCAATCCGTCGTCAACCTTGTCCAAGTCACTTACGGTAGTAATTCGGCCCCTTGAACCAAGCCCTGCAATACGCAACCTCACCATCCCCACCTCCTACAACATCAGGCTTCCCAATGCCCCGATACTCAACCTCATCCTTTTCGGCATCCTCCAAGCTCGCGCCCTCACCCGGCTGCGTCACCCGCTTGGCGATGAACCGCCTTAAAAACGGCGTGGCGAGGATAATCCCAAACACCATCAACCCAAAATGAATCCCAATACCCGCCGCCACGCTCTTCGCACGCATAAACTGCCGAAACGAGAAATTCGGCCCGTACGCCTCCCCCTTGAGCGCCGGCGTCGAAGCCACTAACCCCCACGTCCTCTCTACCAACGCCCCGTCTGTCCTCGCCGCGATCGAACTCGTTTGCAAACCCAGCACCGGGACTTTCACCAAACCAGTAAGACGTGTCAGGAATCCCAACCTCCCCGCACTCGCGGGGAGGGGATTTGGCACGGGAGACAATGCAAACGGCTTATACGAAGCGGCTGCCTCGCGCATAGAAAAATTATCGAGCAGCGTCAGCGCAGTAGAGAGCGTCCCGCCCGAGGGCGCACCCTTGATACGCAGCGAGACGGTCACATCGCGCGTGGGCGCGTTGCTAAAGGACGACCGGATGAGCGAGGCCAGGGTCCAGGTCACCAGATCTGAGGGGGCTGATTCGATGCCGATTTGCGGGAACATGAGCGCGCCGGTTGAGGCGGCCGTGGACGCATACTTGGTGATCATGCGGTGGACAAAGGGCACTTCGCCTGTTACGTCGAGGTAGTGCGTGCCGGACTCGGCGCAGGCGCGGAAGGCCGACTCGCCGTAGCGGCCGTAGGGACCTACGGTGGTGATCAGGATGAAGGTCTTGCGGGCGAGCTTGGTTAGGTCATCTTCTGACAAGGAGCAGATTTCGATCTCGGGCTGGCGCCGGTCGGGGTTCCAGGCGTGGCATTGCGTGACGAGGTCTTGGAGTTTGGACTGGCTGCGGCCCGCGATCGCCCAGCGGAGGTCGGTGGGCAGGTGGGTTGCGATGTGCTTGGCGGTGAACTTGCCCGTGTAGCCTGCGGGCTGGTTTTAGTTGTGAGTGAGGGGGGTATTGTTTGATGTTTAACTCACCTGTCGCGCCAAAGACTACGACGTCATATTGGCGGTCGTGCTGCTTTAACACCATGATGGCGATGGGTTCCCTGGCGAGGTTTTTGAAGCTGGGTGTCCTGCAGATGCTAAGATCCTGCCGCTAATCAGAGAGGGGAGTGAGATGGGAATGAACGTGATCTGGGACTCAATTCACGAGATTCACGGCCGTCAAAGTACGATTGAGGTAACAGCTGCTATTTTGAATGAGTTGTTGTACGTTGATGTAGCGATATTGTCATGAGGTGGAAACGATGTCAGGAGGAGGAAGACAAAGGCCCACCTCAATTCGACGGCGGAACGCTGGGGCCCTAAAGGCAACGAAGTGTATGTATCATCGGGAAGCGATCCATCTCTGGCCAAATCTCCAGCCTCTGAGACAGTGAGAATACTATACGGGGGGGTTCTTTTGCCCGTCTCGCCATCGCGCCGTTCTGAACAGGGAAACATCGCCGTTGCGGCTTCTGGCATCCCATAGGTCGTCCCAAAATGCTAGGGAGAGGCGTCGGCGTCGCAGACTTGGCAGCCAGGAGGAAGATCGGCTGCCGGCTGGCGGTCCCATGGCGGGCAGATGCCAAGGATTGGATTTTGCCCCGCGTTCGAAGCCCAAGCCCTGACCCCACTCTTTTCCCCCCCAGTGCTGTTCACAACTTCGGGGAAATGGTTTTGCCTAGCCTCCGTTGAATTTCCGCGCGCAGCCCCCCGGTTCACCCACCAGGCAAGAAAATACGCTGGACTTTTATCAAAAATCCGCCCGCACCGCCCAGCACCGACATTTTCGAGATCAACAACCCAGTGATCCCACCACACAGCCAAAATGTCCAAGAGAACTAAGAAGGTCGGCATCTCCGGCAAGGTACGTAAATTATCGAATTCCCAATTCCCTCATTTTGTGTCGAAGGAAATGCGCTGACGAGCGGAACAGTACGGCACAAGGTTCGTCGCCCACAAATTTCCTACCATTTTGAATTCCCATGTGCTTTTCGACGACGACCCCGCTCGATTGTGTTCGACACCGAATCTGGATTTCCCTTGCGATTGCGAGTCGGCGACGGACCATTTGAGTGTGAGCTGGGGACGACGGGAGTTGGGACGAGCTCGTGCTGGACAGTTGCCCTAGGAATCAGCATGCGACAACACGACGAGGACGATGAAGCACGAAACCCGTGTTCACCTTGGTGGAAGAGACGCATTCTCCCGCCTTGCACCCTTGTTCTAATCCGGCCGGCGGCTCCCATGACATTCTGACTCCCGTTTGACCTGGCGCGGTTGTCTTCGTCTATACGCACTGGATCGATGAATATGCGATTGGAAGTGCTGACACGGTTGTTCAGATACGGTGCTTCGCTCCGTAAGCTCGTCAAGAAGCAGGAAGTGTCTCAGCACGCCAAGTAGTAAGTACTTCAGTCCACACACAGGCTCGGTGAATATTGACATGTCGATAGTACCTGCAGTACGTAACCAGAATAATACGGGAGAAGGCCGTCTGGGTGTGGAACGGCTGCATCGTCGTCAGCCCAGGCGACTTGGGTTTTGTATTGCATATGCTAACGAGTCGTTTCCGCAACAGCATTCTGCGGCAAGGGTGAGTCAATGTTCTTGGTCCTCTTGCATATCGATAAACTAACAAGCTGAATAGACAACGTGAGGCGTACTGCTGTCGGCATCTGGGTACGTTGCGGCTGATGTGTTGATCTTGTTGCCTGAAATGATCAGGCCCAGATACAACACTAAACTGCCCCCACGATTTACGTGACTGGACGATGACTAACTCGAATGCAGTCGTGCAAGTCCTGCAAGAAGACGATGGCTGGTGGTGCTTACACTGTCGCGTAAGTTGATTCGACAATCCCAGCCTTGCTACTCTGACTAACCGACACCAGGACTCCCGCTGCCGCTGCCATGCGGTCAACTCTCCGCAGACTTCGCGAGATCACTGAGGTTTAGATTGGCATGGGAGGGCGCGATTTGATTTTCAGTTCCGGTGTCAGGGAAAAGGTCAACGGGGGTCATTACACGATGATGCTTTCAGCCATAGGGATCGGCTGGTCAATGAGAATTCCTTGAATGACAATGAGCGCGATGGCAGGAGTGACCATGTCACTATTCACACGCTCAAATCCCTTCCCGAGCCGAGAAATTGGGCGGAGCTGAAAAGCTGGCACCAAGCTCGACAGGTTTCAGACCTTGCGGCAGCCAAAATGATATGAGGCGTTACACCCTCTTATTGGTCACCATGTTTCCCGCCTTGGTAGTGTTTCCGGTGTGCACCTAAACCATGAATGATCCAAGCCGGGGCATGGCACTGCCGTGCCACGTCACGGTCGCCCGGTAAAAGGTTCCCACCTCCTTTCAACGTCATCAAATGGCTGAAGGCCGAACGATGCTCTGCCCCTGCATCGGAAGCCGGGTCACTGTTCACGGGCGCCGAGTATCGGGGACCGCTGAAATAAGAATGGATGCAGGTACATTTGTGCACCGGGGACTTCGAACATGGGTGTTGCCATGTGAGGGAATAGCTTCGTAAGACAGACTCATCCCGCTTATGAGTCGGCGTGCCTGAGCTGGGATGGGGGTCGGAATGGCAGGCATCAGATCCGCAAACACTGTCTCGGCAAGCGGGAAGCACGTCAAAGCTCCGCAGCAGCATTCGCCAAATAGAGTCCCGGATTTCCCCTTGTGTTGAAGAGGGGGTAAAAGAGAGACAGACCATTGCATTGAGCAAACATGGTGGAGATGGAGAATCGCCCCCCATCGTTGGCGCAAACCACCTTCCCGTTCCCTCGTTGCTGGCAACCTTGGTGACCTGATCTCGAATTGCCTGTCTTTTGTCTCTTTCTCCAGCCCCATATCTCCCTGTAGTTGGCGGTGCGCCCGGAGCCCCCTTCCTTCTGCATCGAGTCTGGCGTCAGATTGTGAAGCGGCTTCGGGGTGAAGTAAAAGGGGCGACAATGATTATGTTTGCTGCTCGAGCGGGCTGCTCCGTACAAAATAATGACCACCTCATTTGCATGGGTCTTCTTTCACAGCTTCCGTCGCATCGCTCTACTTTACAGAGATAATTGCGAAGCCCACTGCCAAATCTAGGGGAATCCAAATCTCAGACTACCTGCTTGACTCATAATCCGGTAATGGATGACAGGTCTGCGTGAGATGAAGTGAATCAATCGTGGTCAATTCTCCTGTCAATTATGTGGTGGGTCCGAGTTGGCAAGGCGGGCGAAATTCCCGGTGGCTGAAGATGGCAAACTTAAAACAGTGTCGTAGCAACGAGCTCCTGCCCGATCTCCTAAATACGGACGCCATTCGCTTCCGCGTACATTTTACGTATTCGACCTTTCCAGAGATCGATCCAGCCCGCTTCGGCTTTCTTTCTTCCCATCACGGTTGGTGATTCCCAAAGTTGCAACTTCCTGCTCTGCCACACACCACGGGAGGACCCACAATAAGATACACTGAGTCCAGTCAGCTGGCCACCCCGGCTGGTGCGACCCTGCCTCCATCTCTCTTCAACACCCCTGTTGATTGGCCCGCGACCCCTCGGGCGCGCTAACGCGGTCTGCGAGAAAAACCGCCTGTGGGCAGGCATCTTTCCCTCTCTCTTTCCAGTTCCCACCTTTCACTCTTCCACAAAGCAGCCCCTCTCTTCAGCTTCCGGGGCCACTCGCCGCTGGCCAGAGTCGCCCACAGTCGCTACGACCAACGCTGCAACCACTTACACGTCAACCCTTCAGCGCTCCCAAACACCACCAATTCCACGACCTCACTTCCCACCACTTTTCACGGTCGCAAAATCGTCCGTTTAATGACGTCTTCAACTCCGCCCATCTCGACAATCTCAATTCTTGCACGAATTGCTAGCTACCATGGCTGATCAATGCATTGTGTGTCTAGAGAATCTAGACGTCGAATCCCCGGCGGCAGTGGCCGCTCTGGTCGCTGCCGTCGCCCCACTCGACCACCATCACCCCTCCAAAGCCAGCACCTCGCCCGCTGAGAGCAGTGGCGCTTCAGCGGCCGCACAGCAGCACCCAGAAGCAGTGGGGCAAGTTGTACCCGCTGCAGCGAACTCTCTCAACACCAGCTCTGCTAGTGGCAGCACATTGCCAAAGCATCACGAGAATCATGACCATATTGCCCAGATTGAGGTCTGCGGCCATGTGCTGCACGATTCTTGTCTGAAAATGTGGAGCGAGAAAGCGAATAGCTGTCCCATTTGCCGCCAGAATTTCAACCTGGTGCACGTTTACGACAAAGTTGGAGGTATGTTCCGTTGTCCCCCATCGAATCCCCGGTTGTTTCCAGGAAAGCTGCACATAGCTGCGAAACCTGCGAGACAGTTGTTTCAAGCACTCAGGTCAGATCGCTAACCCGTTGGTCCACAGGCAAGCTTCTCTCAAGTCGAGCAGTCGAGGACAAGAAACAGGTCGCCGAATTCGACCCTCAGTCATGGGAGGTTGAGAACCCCGAGGAGGAAGAGGAAGCGATTCCTTGCCCTCTCTGCGGCGAGAGCGACCGAGAGGAACTCCTCCTCCTCTGCGACTCTTGCGACATGCCATATCACACGTACTGCATTGGACTCGAGGGGGTTCCGGATGGGTCCTTCTTCTGCTTCGAGTGCAGCGAAGCGCTCGGAGTCGAGTGTGTTGCCCCGAGTGGCCCGAGTGTGCAGCGTCCTGAGAACAACAGAAGCTCCTCCGGAAGATATTACTTCCCTCGCACCCAGGCGAGCATGCGCCGTGCGAGACGGAGGGCCAGGTCGGACGAGTGGCAAGGCGCGTGGGGGCGTATCGCAGGCCATGTCTGGGACGCTCTGAGCCTCGACCTCGACTACCAAGACGATGATGATCCGGCGATATTCGAGGGTCTTCGGAGATCACAGCAGCTCCGGGAGCGAGAGCAGCGCGAGCATGAGCGGTGGCAGCAGAGACTTGATATTGCCAGTCGCATGGGCGCACGCGAGGTTTTTGCTAGGAACATACCGAGCGTGCTGGGTAGGCTGACTGCCGCCCCAGCCTCACGTCCCCCTCCCCAAGAGCCACGGGAAGTCCAGATGGCCTGGGGTGCACTCGAAAAGGCGAGAGACATGGAGAACCGTAAGAGGAAGTCCCGGTCGGGTACCGCTGAGCCAAGCGAGCCACAGCACGAGCCGGAGAGAAAGCTCAAGCGACCGCGAACTCGGCGGGTGCCGCAAACAAACGGAGAACCGTCATCGTCTGCCGCCATCCTTGGTGCCGGCTCGTCGTCGAACCATTCCGACCACCCCAGCCCTGCAGCTGGACCCTCAAACTCGGAGCCTCCGTCATTCCTATCGTCGCTCCTGAAAGAAGTTGAGATGAGCACTCCCTCGGATGAGGATAAGATTCAAGCACTTTACGGTCGGATTCCCGGCGCGAACGATGTTTTGTCTCCCGGCCCGTCACCATCCCGGGCGTCATCCATCACACCGCCACCGCACCATTCGACTCGTCCGGGTTCTCCGCATATGACGCTGAGCTCCCATATTGAGCCAAATTACCCACGTGCAAACTACTCACCGACGAGATCTTCTTCTCCCAAGAAAAACTCGAGATCATCCTCGCCATCCAAGCGCACAGTTCATGATAGCCGCTCGTCGCCCGAGAATAGCGACACGGAGCGACGCGGCCGTCCGAATGGAACATCAGAGCTTCAGCAACCGAAGCCGCGGCGGGCCCAGCGGACCCAGCCTATTGTCGTTCCGAGAACTGAAAACGTGTCGCCTGCGACCAGCCCGTTGCCCCTAGAGATCAAGGAGGTCATTAGCAGCATCGTTCGGACTGCGCTGAAGCCCCACTGGCATTCCAACAAAATGACATCCGAACAATACGCCAACATCAACCGCGACATATCCCGAAAGATTTACGATCAGGTTCGAGATCCCTCTGCGGTTGGCGACGAAGTTCGACAGAGCTGGGAGAAGCTGGCGACCAACGAGGTGGCCAGAGCAGTTGCGACCTTGGGGGCGTGAGACGCCATCCACCCAACCGACTTTTTGTTTCTTGCATGTCGTGCATGCGTAACGACTATGAGCACACGACAGTGATGAGATTGCGGATTTCATGTGGCGTTTCACGGCATCGGTCGGGCGGACGGACGGTTGGTGATTGCGCAGGCACAGGGCAGAGGGCGAAATCTGGTTAAGGAGATACCCGAGATCGGCACGACTGGATGGCACGGGACAGTCGATTTCTGCATTTTTCGATGGAAGCCCTGTTTTATTTCCTTGCTTTGTAGGTTCGTTCGGCGTGCTCGGTGTTCGGGTCCTGTAGGATGATGCTTTTGTGGTGCTATTTGTGTGCTCTGATCCAGACAGAGGCGAGGGACTTGGCTCGGTGCAAAGGTGCAAGGAAACTGCAGTGAGGAAATGTGTATAGCATCTCATAGCGTGTGCGCTGGCAGTGCTGGCAGGACGAGGTATTCTCGGCATCAATGGAGTTCTTGCGTTACGGAGACCTTGAGACTCAATCTTGTAATTCGTGATGGGTTAGGATTTGACATATCGGCTAGATTGGATATTCCGGTGTTCGTGGCTAAGACATTCAGTGTACCAAATTCAGAAATGCGAAATAGTTGCGATGCTTCGAGCATCGCGACCATCGTCAATTGAGAGGGCACGGGCTTCACAAAAGTCAGCAAGGGTGGCTGGCTGTGGGAAATGTGAGCTGAATCTATCTAACGGGACCCAGTGGATTAATTCTAACAGGCTCCGTTAGCGAATAAGACGGCTCTTGGATTAATCTGGGCACGTGTAAATGATCAGGACGTTTTGGAGGCGAAACAGGTCTTGATGATAAGGAATCGTGCCGTGGATTGCAAAAGGGAAAGGGAATAGCATGGAGCGCAGGCGGGGGAGAAACATTTAAAAAGGGCCTAGGAGCAGAGTGGGTCCGCCCTGAGCCGCATTGGTCCCGTCCGTCCGGCCCCTCGTTGTGGGAGCTGAAAGGGGAAGGCGGTGAGTGTTCCCGACAGAGACCCGCTTTTCCTGAGCTTGGTGTGGTGGAAAAAAGTTGATGGTTCAAAGCCCCGTTCGGTCGGTCCATCTGAGCACGAGACGACGAAGTATACGCCCGCGACCGACGAACCAGCGGAGACAGCAAAGGAAGCTCGGGGCACAAAGCGCTTTCAATTCCACGCCGCCCATCATGTCGGTGGCAAGCAGGGGAGGGAATGCCGTTTCGGCGCTGCTGAGAAGTATGGAGCCCCCGTCTGCATCCAGGGGAGAGACACCGCGTTGCTAACGCCAATTGATGATTATAGACCCCAGCAGAGCCTGCTCCCAATGCTCTAGATCACGCCCACAACGTGCGATAATAGCATCATCCTTCCCCGCCGCGAGACGCCACTTTGCCGAAGCAGCGACCACTCCCTTCTCTGACTCCGAAATCACACCCCCTTCTTCCGACGACACCTCCGCATCACCATCCTCGCCATTTCCCTATACACCCCCCTCCCACTTCCGTCTCAAAGCGGGTCTTATTCTGTCTCGCGCCCCTATCCTCACGCGGACGCCGACGCCGTTTGAGGCTGCATTTTACCTGTACCAGAAACGTCTCGACGAGCGGTTGGCGGTGCCGTTTCAAAAAAGCTTTTACTTCCGCAAGGATACCGCGTCGGATCTCGACTGGCGTATCAAAATTAGGGAGCGCCATGGTGTCGCGGCCAAGGATGTAGGGCGGTATAACCCGCGCGGACGCGTGGCGTGGAACGACGAGGTGTTGGTTGGCAGCCGGACGAGCGAGCCCGAGCATATGGTGGAGAAGTTGCTTGAGGATGCCGAGATGAGGGTCAGTGATGATGGTGAGGCCATTGCGGAAGAGGAACGAGTCAAGGTTGAGCGGCCGATGCCCAGGAGGACCGAGGCGGATGAGAAGGGGGATGTGAAGAGGCTGGATCGGGCGATGGACAGGACGCTCTACTTTGTGGTAAAGAGGGAAAATGGGGAGTGGGGGTTCCCGATGGGGGATGTGCCGACTGATGAGGCGTTGCATGAGGTGAGCTTGACGGGTGATGGGCAGACATAAATGCTAACGTATTTTGACAGACGGCGAAAAGGGTGTTGGAGGAGTCGGCCGGCGTGAATATGAATACTTGGATTGTTGGGCGGATGCCGGTCGCGCATTATATTAAGAGCCCGCAGCTGAAGGAGGGAGAGGATCCCAAGGCGGCGCCGGAGAAGAAGGGCGAGAAGGTCTTCTTCCTCAAGGGGAGGATCATGGCCGGGCAGGCGGATTTGACGGGGAATTGTCACGGCTTGACGGACTTCAAGTGGGTGACCAAGGAGGAGCTGGCACAGATACTACCGCATGAGACGTGGCGCGCAGTGAAGAATATGGTGGATCTTCGATGATCGCGGCAGACACCCGACGCTGAATTGTAATATTATAGATGTATGTATCCATGTACATGTACCGGAGAGGGGCTCCGTTTTTGCCAAGGTCAAAAGAGGCATCCGCTGGCCCCTTTGGGGAATCTATTGGAGTGTATTGTATTGCACTTGCCTTTGCCAACATCGAAGCAGCTGAAGGACGGTCGCTCTTGTTCTCACCGTTGCAATCACGATTGGCTCCGAGACAGATCAAGATCGTGTAGCTTTCATTTACTTTAACAGAGAACCATCGACAAAATCACTCATTGACGACCCTGACATGAACATAATCTCGTCCGACGCTATCATCCCGCCGAGTAGAGCCTCGGGCTGTTGGTCGCGACAAAGGGGGGACTCTCGAATTCCCGTACATGACATCGGCTTCCTCGAAGTCCGTCCTCAAAGGCGATACCCTCTCACGACCGAAACCCCTTCCAACATTCACGTACTCGGCCCGCATTGGCTGCGCCCTTCCTTCCGCAACAAAGTATGCACCATCCTCCTCGAAATTTACGTCTCTTCTTACCCACGTCTCTCTGTCCGGATGACGGTCATCAAAAGTCTGACTTTCCCGTCTCGGCCCCTCATAGCGATGCTCGGGGTCATACACGGGACCTCTTCTGGACCTGACTGGCAGGACGACCCTGGGTCTCCCATCATCAGCTTCATTGGCCGAACCCCACTCGCCCGCATACATGTCCCCGACAAATGGCCTGGCTCGCTCATCGAAGTGAACTTCGTTCAGACCGCGCGGGGGAAACCTGGCTCTCCTCAGCTCAGGCATTGGGAGCAGGGACGGTGCAGCACCAGTGACTTGCGCAATAGTCTCGGACACCAGCCCCTGGGCGTCGCGCTGGGCATCTGCCTTTCCCATGGCGTATGCCTCGGCCCGGATCTCGTCCACATTCATTGGCACTCTCTGCCCATGCCCCGGAAACGCTCCCGAGAAGGCATCGATGTGATTCTCTGAGAATCGCCGTTGCTGATGAGGAAACTGGTTCCCACCGACCCCGAAGTGGGGTTGTCGCAGGCCGTGGAAGCTGCCCTTCCCTGGAACTGGCGGCCTACGACCTGGAGGACGGCCACGGACGTCATCTCCGCTAACGCTCGAGAAGGAAGATTCGGTGTCCTGGTCGGAGGACCAGGGAGTCGCATGTCCGCTCTGGGGCGATGACTGCGGCGATGGCGGATTCGGTCGCTGCGGCGGCTTGATGCTGGGACGGGGCCCTTCGATTTTCTTGGGTTGCTCCCTCGTCTGACTGGACCCCCTTACCTGACTGGCTGAGCGGCTTCGAGGGCGTTCATCTGCTTTCGCCTTCACCGGGTTTCCAGGCCCTTGTTTGACGGGTTGGCCTTTGGGTGGGCCCTTCGCAGCCGGATCTCCCGCCACGACACGACCTGGAGGACCGCCTCCTCCTTCAACCACACGGACACCTCCACCTGGGTTCTCAATCACACGAACAGCACCAGCTGGGGCTCTTGGTGGTCCGTCGTGGTGAAAGCTTCCTGAAAACTGAGTTGGCCCTTGATGACCCTGATGGCCTTGGTGGCCCTGGTGGCCCTGGTGGCCCTGAGGCGCCTGATGGAACATCTCTGGGTGCACCATTTGCTGTGTCCTTGCCTGAGCCTGATAATACAGCTCAATTGCATCCGCCGAGGCCAGGGGAGACGTCTTGTAGTAGGCCAGGATGCTGGTTGGCTGGCGATATTTGTTGGCGCTCTTCTTCTTTTGTGACTTGATCTCTCGGTCCTTCGCATAGACCCTTTCCGGGTGGCGCTTGTTCGGCTTGGTTGGGCCCCAGAAGATATGTTGGGGGCGTGTCTGTGGAACCTTGAGGTTTCGAGAGCGGCGTTTCTCCTCCGGTTCATGGGTCTTCTTCCAAGCATCAGGCCAGTCCAACTGCACCAAATGCGTCTCGAAGGAGGGCGAGGCGTGAATCTGCCGCAGCTTCTGGAGTCTTTTGTCCAGAGCCACCTGGAGGTTGGGGTCCAGCACCTTTTTCTTGTCGATGACTGTTCCGGTCTCCCGGTCCAGTCTCTGAATTTCCTTCAGGACCGCACGCTTCTCGAATCCTAGATCCTCGGTTACCACGCCCCTAGCCCAAGATATCGACTTCTTGCCAGAGTCATATTGGTCATCAGACTCAGAGTCACCATCGGGTTCGAACCGGTAGACAGTGATGGCGGAGAGTTCTTCCCGGGCCCTCTTGTTGTCGATGGGCCGCTCTTGTTTGATGTCATAGGTGGTGACCAGCTGGTTCTGGTTCTTGTGCATGAGGTCGGCGACATGTTGTCGCATCATTGCCCCTGGCTGGTTCATGGGCGGCGGTCCTTGGATACGACCCTGTTGCCCATGGGCCGGATGGGTTGGCGGAGGAGGAGGTGGTGGTGCCATCCCGGGCAAGTCACGCTTGCCGTCTCGTCATCAAGTGAATGAGCGGTGCTGGGCCAAACAATCCCTGTTGAGAGATTACCGGGACTTGACTAGGGGCTGTTTATCCCGTCGACAGGGGAGGCAAAAGTGCCAAAGCTTGTGAAATTTCCACTTATAAAGAAGTGCTTTTCACACCGATTCTGAAAGTGAGGCTGTCACAACAAGAGATGGTGTGGACGGGATGGGTAACTTATAACCTCAAAAATGGGTACGTATCGCCGCCAACTCTGGGAGTTCCCAAGGTACACAAACTCGGCCGATGTGCTTTGGAGAGACGCGAACTTATCACGCCACAACTGGGCAACGATATCCCCGCTTGAGTGCCCGGTGCAGCCATCACGGACGAACGCCTCCACGAGTCCCGGGCACACACTATCACGAACAGGCAACGATGTCTTTCCCCGCTTCTCGGTCAGAGAATGGTCAGCATCCTTTCCACCCCATCCGGCACTCGGTGGCCCGGCATTGCGAAGCAAACGCAGCGCACATATGAATGGGCATTCACCCGACCATCCATCTCAGCTCACCAAGGTGAGACCGCGCCAGTGAGGTCCTTGGCTGGCCGACAACTCATCGACAGTTACCCAAGGTAAATGCCGTCACACCCTCCTCTACGTCCCGCGAGCCGTGGTCCGCTTTCCGTCGGAAGTCTTGTCTCATAGCCTTGTGAACAACCCGAACCCAGGTGAGTTCAACGACAGTCAGCGTGGTTATTGACATGCACGACAGACCAGGACAGTCTTGCAAAACAACACACTCGGTATCACCCGAATAGTGCTGTTTCTAAAGCATCTCTTCAACCCCCAAGGAACAAAATCGACACAACTCTTTTTGCACTTTGGCGAACCATTTTACCAAGCCGCAAGGCGTCCGGAGGAGGGTGTTTGCCTTGTCCCGCTCAATTTTATTTCCTCTCCTTGGCCGGGCGCAAAATCAGACTCGTTGCGTTGCCATTGCATGATGCAGCTGACGTCCAGCGAATCGACACGCATGATTCGTCGGGACGTATAACACCAACCGCTAAGCCTTTTGCCCACGAGAACAGCTACCTACTACCTACACACCTTCAAAACGCCCTTTCAAAGATTACAAGCATGTGAGGCTGAAAATTCACATCTGCCGCGATCGCCATTCTCGTTACGGTACCGACATTTGTCCCGCATGTGAAACCGATAAACAAGGAAACTTGCTTTACATGCCAGTCTTGGCAAGTGAGAAGGGCCCGTTTGCGATATGCCAGTTGCGAGATGCATCATGAACCGCCAATCCCGAGAACACGACCCTCCGCCGGTTTGCCCCTCAATCCCCTCCTCGCACACACACACACACACACACACACACACACACACACACACACACACACACACACACACACACACACACACACACACACACACACACACACACACACACAACACAACCCTAGAGCCGCATTACACACATACAAGCAATCCCGATACCACCGCCCGGGAAAGAAGCGGGGCTCGCGAGCCGCCAACGGACATCCCTCCGATAACTTTGTTGCCCGAGTCAACCCTCCCTCTCCGCGGCGACCAAGTATCCGACATCATGGCTTGCGTTTCCCATAACTGCAATAGGTCAATGCATCCACCCAGCCCGCCAGTTATCAGCTGAAGCAGACACGACACACTTCCCATGTGGCGGTGAAGATAACCACGACGAGACGGCGACGTAGATCGGCGGGGTTAGCGTTGCCCTGGTTCTAAGCACGGAGGTCGATGCTCGCTGGTTGGTAGCAGAGCCTCATCAGAGCTTCTCCGAGGTAGTTGAGATCCCCGGCATTTTTAGACCCTCGGAGGGGTGGAGGGGAGCGGAGGGGAGCGGAGGGGCTATCAGTTTTTGCTTCAATTTCCTGTGACCTAGCACAGATATGATGAATCGACGCGACGAGCATGGCATGATCCTTAACCATGGCTCTTTTTTGATCTCTTCCGGGGCGTTCGAGCTTGGGAGGGAGGAGTGTTGATGTTGCGCCTTCTAGGTTGTTCAAGCACCATGGCCCCTTGTGTAACGGTGTCCGTTTTCTGAGGTGGTGGGATCTCGTCATCTAGCCGTTCATTTCAAGGTCATTGCAGAGCTTGTTCAGCAGGAGTATCTACCATGCCCCGTTTCATCAAGCCCAAAGGTCACATTCCCGTATTGATCAGAGCATCACTGTTACGGGAAAAAAATTGAAGACAAAGTGTGATTGTCTTGCTCTACTTCTACCTTCTATCGACAACCAAAGAGACATTAACCATTAGAATTATGTATGTTATGCCAACCCCATGCTCAATGCGTCCCAACCATCTCCTCGAACACCGTCACTCAGTCGTCGTCATCGTCACTGTCATCATCGCTCCAGTCATCATCGTCCTCATCGCTGTCGTCGTCGGTATCACCATCATGCCCGTCGTCATCATCGTACTCCGCAGCTGGTCGGTTCTCTGCGGGGGTTGGGGACGGCTCTGGAGACGGGGCGGGTTGCGCGATAGCTTGCTGCTGAATCCATTGAGACTCCTAGGCCTTGACATCGACCTTGACCACGCTGACGGGGCGGCAGGTAGGGTTCCGAGGCTCGCCGCTAGTAACCCAAGCGAGCGCTTCGTAGTAGTAGCTGCCGGCCATGATCCAGCAGGCGTACCAGCTAGTAGCCTGGCGGCCAACCTGGGGCGATGGGTATTGGCCGTCACGGAACGTCGAGTCGTCGGGATAAGCATCAACGAAGAGGGCGCTGTTGTTGAAGCCGACATTGGATCGGGGATCAGGATAACCGGGCTGCATAATCAGAGTCAGCAGTGGACAAGGGCGGAGTGAAGGATGGCCACATACGCTGAACCAAGTGGTGGCGACGTTGGTTCCCGGATTGTACTGCAGGGTCATGGGCGACGGCACGATTTGCTGAGTCCCATCGCTGCCCATGGCCAGCTTGAGGTTCCAGATCAACACACCGCTTGTCGCGGGTGTATTGTCATACGATGTGGTGTTCCAGTAGAAGGTCGCCGAGTCCCTGTTAGCGGCTGGCGTCTCGACCTTGCCCAGGCATAGCGTCTCCGTGGCAGCGCCCGTGTGGCAGGCATAGAGGTAGCGGCCGTCAAGGCTCGAGTTGGAAGAGACGATCTTGAGGAAGAAGGGATCCGACTGGATGGGTGTCTGAGCAAGCACGGGCGTGCTACCGAGCACCGCGACCGCGGCGGCAATGAAGTTGGACTTCATGACGGATTGGGGAGTAGCAAGAATGCCGGAGCACAAGAATGGATGACGGTATCTCTGATGGCCAAAAATGGGGAGACTGATGGTGTGGTTGTGGTGGATGGTGAAGGGAAATGAGTTGAGCCTGGGAGCAGACCAAGCTTTATACAAAGACCGTGGCATCGAACCTGCCTCCTATCTCAACGTTGCATCTCAACATCGGCGGAAGGCACTCGAGGAGTGAGACTGCTCCTCATCTCGTGTGAGGAAAGCGCTTGCCCAACACGATGTGGAGTCCGAAGCGAGAGTTGAAAGACACAGGAACCAGCGAGCGTGTACCCATGTGCCTGCATGTGTGGCAGTGAGATGCGTAACATGCCATCCGCTCCATCGGCATGATCCCGAGATCTCGTGCAATCGAACAAATACAATCCCCTGGCAGTAACAAACTGTGGGCCGAGAGGGGATAGTGAGGGGCACGCGAGAGAAGAAACTGTCTAGGACCCCTTCGTGTCTGCAAGGTGCAAGAGGGAGAAGAGCCTCTCGCCTATCTCGGCCAGAACGAATTGAGTGATCGCAACAGAGTCTTTTCGGTTGAGCTGAGCTCAGTTTCGTTACTAACAACGGAAACAACAACCAACGTTGTATGCCCAAATGATCCAGCTTGTGGGGTCACACCCGAATCCTTCAAACCCATAGTGGCACTTTCTCGTATCCAAAGCTATGGAATAGAAAGTCGCACGGTCGCACCGATCACAGCGCCTTCCCCGGTGTTGATGGCACCTACTCGGTAACCCGAATTAGCCGGTAATGCTCCGCCCCACGACGTCATTTACCTTCCCGGAGCAATAGTGTTGCGAACGTCCTAGAAAGTGCAGCCGGGCCACAAGGACCGCGCATGGTCATCGACTCCAGCGGGAGAGTGCCTCCACGATGCTTGGTGCAACCATCGAGAACAATCAACTCCTCTTACCGCCATGGCACCTTGGCCATTGTTTCCAGACGAGCGGTAAGCCTAAACAGTTGCAACCACGCGTGCACATGCTTAGCAAGGCTGCCTCGCCCATCCCGCGTCAGCTCCTTCTCGGACTTTCTTTCTTTGTGAGACGTTTGATACCATGCCAAAATCCGACGCAATTCACTTAGTAGCTGAATAAGGCGGCAACTCGCTCAATGGCGGCTGAGGCGACGGCGGTGGTGGAGATGTAGGAGGGGTGTCCATGACTAGACTCTTGGGTCGCATGAAGAGCATTGTATCCAGCATCCGTCTATCGTCGTTGCCTGTTCGATGTTGTACCGACGTGCAAGAAGCCCAGCCAAATCGGTCCAAGACCTCCATAATGCGCAACAGGACCACACGAGTATTGACGCCGTCAACCCCTCCGCTGCTCCACGGCCTTCCTTTGAACTTGAACTCGACCCAGTTGTATCTGGTATCTGAGCTTTGCAGGAGCCCCATCTCTGTGAGCAATCGGGACACGCTGATGACCAGCCAGTCGACATGGTCTGGCGTGTGGTCTGTTAGGCTTCGGGCGCCGTCGAACGTTGGCTGTGCGTCCCCGATAAAGTACAGCTTGTCAACGCCCATCGGCGCCACTGCCAGCCAGTCCATGGCGGGACGGGGGTCTGCTCCGGGTGGTCGAGGTCTGAATATGAGGATATCCTTCGCGCTGAGTCTCACAGCACATCCCAATGGCATCATGAGTTCCCAATTCGAGTGGTAGATGAAGGCGAGAAGATCTCGAACTAGACGCGCACCGCCGATCGCGTCTTGGTCATTTGACCAGCCAAATGGCCTCCCCTTCAGCTTAAATTCGTATGAGTTGGACCTTTCACCGAATCGTCTCCTCGATGTGATCCCCGGAGGCCATGAAGTGGGGATGAATGTCTGCATGTTAGTGTAGATGTCATCTGGGAATTGGAGAAGTCGGATGCAGTCTGTTTTGTGGAAAGACAGCGTTGCAAAAACTGTGCTCTGGCTCGCAGCCATTTGTTTGGAGGGATGTAGTTGGTGTTGAGAACGTGTGAGGCACTTCGACTTGGCTGACAAGGCCTGAGTAGCAGCCGCGGTGTCATACGGCTGAAAGTTTGTCCAGACGTCACCACAACACATGCAATAGATGAAGAGTATATCTGTAGTCTGCGACACGGGGACGTCCATGATGAGGCTTAAGTAAACCAACCCAAGGCTGAGCCAACAAGTCGTTGCAGGTAAGTGGTCGACAAGCCAGTCCCGAAGGGCACCATGATTCGCAGCGTCGTATTTCGTATGAGTGTTGGCAGCCTGCCAAGGGATATTGAGCCTTGTCTTGGCTGCGTCTCAATGTCTCTATGCTCCAGATCATTCGTCTGGGAAGATCTGACCGAGCTGTTCTGTTCAAACAGGCCAGCGATTGAGTCGCGAAAGTCTGGTGATAGTAAATTCCTTCTCCTACGTCATTCTGTTGATGCAGCATAGTTTCTAGAAATGATTAGCCGTTTTGCGGCGCATTGTAGGCAAACGAGCAACAACACGCTCGCTGTGTGATGAAACATTCAGACCACCATGCCGAGCCACTGAAAACGTTGTGGGGAGGTGGGGTACCGATAAGATAAGAGCTGGGCTGCGGAAACACCCGCCCGCTCACCAGACAACAGGACCCCGTTGCTCGGTCGACTGTCTTGTTAGCATTGTTAGCATGGACAGGGGCAGCCACAAGCGAATTCAGGGACTATGCAACCAGAGGAAGACCCAAATTTTGCAGAGCACACCTGTGACGATATCCGAGCTCGAGAAACATCAAGAGCGCACATCACGATTAACTTTGGACTTGCATTTGACGTCCGGAGTCCGCTGCAGCAGCATCCCGCCCATACATACCAACAAACTGGACTGCCGGTGCCCCACCTCGCAATTGGGCTGTCTTATCGCCCGTCGCGCCGGCTCACCGACCATTATTTTCCAGCTTGTCGCGACCACAACATTCCAGTTCGTCCGCACCGAAACAACGTCTCTGGCCTCGACGCAATACCGCTTGCATTCCTCCCCGCCGGTTTGGGCTGACCTGGGCGTCTCATCGCCGTCATGGCGCCGGCCGACTCCCTCTCCCCGCCGGGGTCGAGCTCGTACTCGTCCGACACGCTCAATGTGGGCGACGGAACTTGGGACTACACAAAGAACACATTCCTGCTCCCGAATCTCGTGGGGCTCAACTTCGACACGATGCAATACAATGGTAAAGTTCGACCCGTCCCGGCGACAACAATAGCGCTCGTGGCTAACAATGCGGCGTGCTTGCAGGCATGGGCAATCGGTTTGCGACGCTCACACAATACCACAGCCTAATCCTCGGCCACGGAGTGCTGGCGGCCATTACATTTCTGCTTTTGGTGCCATTGGCTCTCTTCTACATCCGATTCTACGGGAAGAGTCCGGGAACTGCGATTCGGTACCATGCGTATCTCCAGATTCTCGCCGTGGGATTCACCACTATTGTCTTTATCCTTGGTTTTATCGCCGTCGGACCGGCGCGAAATCTTACCAATCCCCATCACGGAATCGGCGTTGCCATCTATGTGATGATCCTGCTGCAGGCCGTCGGTGGCCGTCTTGTCAAGAACATTACTGGGCGGTCGTTCCGTGTTCATCTTCATCGGTGGTCGGGCCGTGCTATTGCCCTCCTTGGCATTGCGCAAATCCCGCTTGGCCTGACCCTGTACGGTTCCCCCAAGTACACGTTCATCTTGTTTGCTGTTTGGATGGGATTTCTCGTCCTGGTTTACTTCATCCTCGACTACAGAGACCAGGGTCGCCCAAGAGGAGGCGATTACCATGCTGGCAGTAGCTATGTCACGGATACTCCCAAGAAGGAGAAGAAGAAGGGTGGCATGGGCTGGCTAGGCCCACTGGCTGCTGGCGCCGCCGGGATTGCCCTGCTTCGCGGCCGTAAGAAGGACCGCGATGTCGAGAGAGCCCGAAGTCGCAGCCCCAGCCCGTCACACCGTGGACACGAGCCGTCCTCGAGGTTGTCTGACAGCTACTATGACGAGAAGAGCACCCGGCGCGAAAACAAGGGAGGATTCATGGGCAAGCTCATGATGGCTGGCGCCGGGGTCGGTGCTGGTGCACTGGTCGGAAAGATGCTTGGCCGTCGGAACAAGGGTCATGACGACGAGTATTCGGCTGTGGCGACCGACACACCGAGCCGAGTGCATCGACATCGAAGAAGCGACCCTACATACAGCGAGTATACCGACTTCACCGAAGATCGAACTCGCCGTGGTAGCCGCCATGATAGGAGGTCACCTTTACTCCCAGCGGGGACTGATCCTGTGGTAGCTGCAGCGGCGATTAGTGCGGCTGAGCGCCCTGGTAGACCTATGACACCGCAGCAGTCTCACGCGGGACGCTCTCGGGTCGATACCATTCCCCCGTCTGAATATTCGTCCTATGTCAGCCCTTCAAGAAGGCCCTCGGCAAAGAAGGAGGCCAGTGGTGGCAGGTTTGGAAAAGGCATTCTCGCTGGTCTGGGGCTTGGCTTCCTGGCTAAGAAGGGAATGGACCGACATAGCAAGCACGAGGAAGATCGACTCCGGGAGGAAGAGGACAGGCGCAGGGATGAGGAGGACCGTCGATATGGCGGCCGAAACCCAAAGTACACTGGTGACGGGTATGGCAGTCCCTCCAGAAGGGACTCCCGAAGGCGTCCTCCAATCCGTCCTCGCCCAGCACAGTCGGGAATTACTACGACCACATCGGCTATTTCTGAGTCGTCGATCGAACCCCGCGGCGACACCCCGTACGATCCTGCTCCACCACCAGGTGCTCCCCGACCACCGATTCCCGTCCTAATCCCGGTGCCAGCTGGGTCTGGACTTCCGCCTTCTTCCATTACATCGCCTAGCGCGGGGCCGCCTCCACCGATGTCAATGCCCGGACGATCATCCCGCTCCCAGTCTAGATCCAGGTACGACGTCGGAGACGGCGTTTCGATGCCTTCAATGCCGACGGACCCTCAAGGAATTCTCCACCAAGAGTCGGGCAGTGATTCGTACTTCTCTGGCGGCCAGAGTGGACGCCATCGCGTGAGAAGGGGCGACGCAGAAGCTGCGGCTGCAGTAGCAGCAGCTTCCGCTGCCGGGCTTGCGGCAGAACAGGAAGAGGACCGTCGCAGAAGACGAGGAGATGGAACGCCCCCAACGCAGCCCGCCGCCAGCGTGAGGGTCAAGGTCGACCACGATAGAGATAGGAACATCACGCTGCGGAGGGTGACAGACGAGGAGAGAGCCACAGGAGGAAGCCGGGAGCGAAGAAGGCGGAACAATTCAATGAGTAGCGAGTCTGATGCCGGGACACCCACAGGTCGGCGGTATCGCAGAGAACGAGACTCGAGCCAGCGACGCGCCGAAGAGGCAGCTGAGCAGGCGGTTGAAGATGAGCCGCTGGTGCCCCTGCCACCGCTTTCGCCACCCAATCCGGCGTTTGCCCGGGGCAGGAGGCCGCAGGGCAAAGACTCTGCTTACTACTCAGGCCAGCCCGGGCCTTCGGGTGGTGTGCCCCAGGCTTCGCAGACAGTGTCCAGCCTCAACAGTACCGGGTTGCAGAGCCCTGCTGGAAGCCGGGCCGATTTCAGCGCCATGAGCCCGGCGGGTAGTGCACTGCCGGGCCGGGACGCTGCTGGCAGTTCGGCGGCGGACAGGAGACGGCGAAGGCGAATTGAGCGGAGGGAGGGAAGCTCGAGCCGGGCGCCCGGAGCAGTCGAGTTTGACTGATTGCCCTCAAAAAGTGAAATTGCAGTGCCGATTTGGCAGTTTCGTGTTGGTATTTTCCGTCCTTTATGATGAAGCAATCTGCATGAAGGCGAGGCGTTCAGGATTTAGCGGACGGGCCATGGGATCTTTTCTGATGGGACAAGACTAGGCCCTGGTTGATGGATGCATTTTGCATCTTTGACGACGACATGGAAAGCGCATCCTCAGGGTGGAATTGTCTTTTTTAGAGTTAGCACTCATAGTGGTTTATTAATGCGTCATGATTACTTTCGTTTTGGTTGTCAGCTTGTTGTTGTCCCAGAAATGCAGGGTCTGTCCCACACACCTCGGTGAGCTCGGGGGTAGCCGCCCCTCACCTTGGGTCTTTCCCCGCAACACCAAAGGGAAATCGCGTCTCATTTACACCGACGCGCCCCTCATCATCCAAGTCACAACTTTTCAACAAAACCCGATCAAAATGTCAGACGAGCCACTCCCAGCAGCCTCACAACAACCATCATCCCAACCACAACCGCAATCGCAACAAGATAATACACAAAATCAACAACAGCCAGACTCCCCCCCGCTCCCGCCAGTCCCCATCCCAACCTCCCCAGGCCCGCGCGCAACCCGTCTGAACCAAGTTTTTTCCACGACCCTTCGCAAAACACTCGACAAGATCAACCGGGACAATTTCAGCTCCTGCTTCCCGACCGTCGCGTCCAAAGCACCAGGGACCCTCGAGGCCGTACAGCGCCAAATGGTGGATAAGCTGAAACGGCTGTGCGAGAATGAGTTTGAGAGCATTTTGATCAACAGAGGGGTTGTGGGGAAACTGAACGAGTTGGAGGTTTTGTTGAGTGAGGCGCAGGGTCGGAGGGAGGGTGCTTCTTCTGAAGAGGTTCCGATTCCGTGAGTTATTTTTTCCCCTTCTTATTCGCTTGAAGTTTGAGAAAGAGAAAAAAAAAGAAAGAAAAAAGATTGGTGGTTGGAAGAGAGGGGATGGGATGGGATGTGTTGACTAACAAGAAGAGGACAGACCACATACGATGGCTGCCAGTGAGGTGCTAGATGCGCATCTTGCACCGCACCTCGTCGCGCAGCGGGGCCAGCTGAATGCGAAGCTGCAGACGGTGCAAGGGGAGAATGCGCGGCTGTTTGAGGAGATTCAGGCGCAACGGAGGGAGATGGAGGTGTTGTTGAGCTTGGTGGAGAAGACGCTGAGTGATATGGATGGGGCAAGCGGGTTGTTGGGTGAGGTGGTCGAGGAGCTGGCTCACGAGACGAGGGAGGCCGAGGTTGAGATGTCAGGAATATAGTACCAAGGGACTTTTTTTTTTTTTTTTTTCTTGTTTTGGCGTTTAAGTGTCTATGGATGGCTGGATGGGTGGATGGATAGGTGGAACGAATAGGCGTTTTGGAACGATGGGATCATGAGCATGAGATATCATGAGCGGGGAAAAAAAACATGTTTGGGTATCCTTGAGCTGGTTCATATGTACAAAAAAAAAACGGCCCCCTTTTCGTGGCCATGCCCAATATTCACATTTGAACACTTCTCCGTCTTCTTCCGTCATGGTATTCCCCGTCCGTTCCAGACTTGTTAAATAGTCTCGCGATGCAACTTGAGAACCTGTACGCAAGAAAAAAAGGTACTTGGCGCTCCAATATGCTGCCGCCCCATGCCCAAAAATAACATATGTACCCAAGAAAATATAAAAAGTTAAGGTAAATGACCAAAGTTGTTTGTAACGTTTGGCCCTGGTATCAAAATGCCGAGCACTTCCCGTGCTCCATGGGGTAAACATCCCCGTTCCGCCCACAATGCAATGCACCTCCGTCGTAAATAGTAAAACAAGGCCGAGGTCAAATGCGCCTGTTCTCGGGCGCAATGACCTGCCACGGTCCCCAAAGCCCCTCCTCCCCGTACGCAGGAGGCAGCACGCGAATCATGCGCCCCGAGTCCCAGTCCACGTACCACTCCTTTCCTCGCGTCACGATATAATTACTTTTCCTTGGGCTCTTGAAGAGCAGCACCGCATAGCAAAGTCGTGCATATAGGTGGTCGTGCGTCACGGTCCAATTCGTCCTTGGCGCCCATTTGCCCGTGTCAGCGTCGATGTGCTCGTTGGGATACGATGAGGTCGATAGTCGCCCCATGATGGGATGGTGATCGTGTCGTATTATTGGCGGTCCATTCCCTTGCGTCTCCTGTTGCCCCTCCTCGTCCCCTTCGTCGTCATCGTTGATGGCGTTTTCAGGCACGCTGTTGCCCCCAAGGTTGGTGACACTGGTGTTCGAAGCATCACTGTGTCGCCGCTCGCTCAGTAGCGGAAAGCCGCTGCTGTTGTCTTCGGGTTGTGGTCGCTGTCCTCGTAGCCAGCGGATCCTCTGAATACGCGGTATGCTCTGGTCGCGGGGAAATTCTCGCTCGTCGAGAGGCGCTGCAACGTCGATGGCGGCAAAGATGCGGTCGAGCCATTTGACAAACGTGCCTAATTCTACACAAGACAAGAGGAACTGGTCTGATTCCAACCTCAAGCGGATGACATAACGTCGTCTGTTGCCAAGTTAGCGAAGCCGCGACGAGTGCCAACAAGTAGTCGGCTCACTTCTTATAGTCGGCGGCAATACCAGCATCCGCATGCAACAGGCTGTAACTCCTTTCCAGCGTCGACTTTTTGACCCATGGGGGGCTGTCGGGAGAAATATCTGGCCCCTCTGGTTTGGTCGACCACCACCCACGCTCCTTCTTGACGTTGTAGACATGGAGTGCCGTCCCATGCAATTCGACATACACCGTCTGCCACGTACGGTACTCGGCTCGCCTGACTGTATCCTCGATCTCCATCTTGCGCATAAACACACCCTCCATGTGGACGTCACACGAGTACTTGGGAAGCACATCGGCCGGTGGAGCGGCGGCCTTACTCTCACTTGCGGCCCTCCGCTGCGCAGCCAACGTCGCCTTGATCGCCGACTCGTAGCTTGGTGGCTTTGCAGGGCGCGAGGTCATGACATCGCGATAGTGGAGGTCCTCTTCCATGGACATGCGGCGCGGGCGCCGGTGCGCCGACGACATCGCCTCGCTGGCGCTGGCGGCATCGTACTGGGAGAAGGCATCGCTCGAATCCATGAGATGCCTTCTCGCTCCCTGGGCGGATGAGAGCACAAAGGTTCAAAAAAAGCGGGCGTCTGTGAGCACCCGGTTGGGACCGCCTGGGTGAACTCAGCAGGGCCCAGGCGGATTGATCGCGACCTTCGTTTTGTTGTTGTCGTCGCCGCTGGTCGATTGTTGTGGGTGATCTCCCTCCTTCCTATCTCGTCGTCTGTTCTGGCATATTTACGCCCCGGCCTCCCGCCCCCTCGACAATCGTGACCGAACGGGTCGAGCGCTGATCCAGTGGTCTAGTGCTGTGTTGCTCGTCCTTATCAGATGCAGTCGAAAGCTTCCTAGAACCCTCCTCCTGTCCAATCCAAACAAACAAAAAAAAAAAAAAAAAAAAAAAAAAAGGCACGGGAGTCCAAGGCCAGAAAATGCCGATTTCGAATTTGCTTTGCACTGGGTCACCAGGCGGGCAGGTGCAGAGAATATCGCGTTGGCTCGAGGTCGTGAATTCGTCGGGTGAGTGAGATGTCAAAAAGGTGTGGAGTGAAGATCGCCAAGGAAGGGAAAGCTTAGCATAAGAACGACCAGCAAACAGCAGCAAGGGCAAGAGTCACAGCAAAAATCGGAATCTCAGTCTCCAAGAAGAATAGCGGCAGCCCGGAGACGTAACGCTGGGGCTATGAATAGCATGCGATGGCTGCTTGGACGAGATGAGCTGGGGCGAGATGAGGTTGCTGTTGCCGACCCCGGTCCGGGGGGACACTTAGTGCTATGTAGGGAGGCAGGTGGGGAGCCTGAGGGGCACACGTCGGGCGGTCCCTCTCAGCACGCTGGAGGCACCCAAAACCCTGGGCAGCCATGCAAATCGTACGGTCAACTGCCATTTGAATACCGGGTGGATATTGCAGTCTGGCCCGGATAGGACGGCAGACCGCCTTCTTTACCCGCATTCGGTGACGGGACGCATGGCGCGGGCTGCCATCGATCGTTCCCTATCGCCCATCTGTGACATCCATCTGCAACCCTCGACGCTGGAGGGTCCTTGGGGGGAGAACACGACTGCCGGCAGGACGAGACGTGCCTATCGTGCATCTGTGACCTGTATCGACTGACAGCCAGCGATACCAAGCAATGAGGCGCTGTGCCCGTCGTCTGGCATAGATTGCCATCCCCCGGATTTCGCGCCGTGTCCATTGAGCGAGCAAACCGCATGCCATGTCAAAACGGGATGCCGGGGGTTGCTGAATGCAAAAATCGTCGCCAATCATGGTGCTCAAGTGCGGCAGTGGTACCGCCCGCCATTCCGCTGCATGCCGTGCTAGGCTGTTCCAGGTAGGTGGTTGACGGTGGAAGGGGGGGTTTGGGTCTGGGACTCCAACTGTGTAACCCGTAAGACGGGACGTCGTTTGTTCGCCCTCGCCGCGACGGACACCCATTCGAGAAGGAGGCCACCAAAGTTAATCTGGCAATTAAAAAACCAGGTACGGATGTAATCACCGCAATGTGCAAAATACAACGGCCCCTCACCGTAAATTGTCACTGATCGTAAGGGTTTGACAGCAGCCGGACACAAGGCAGGTGCTCGCATCTGCCCCTCTAGACTGTCCGTCCCTTCGCGGGGCCTTTTGGTTGCTGCAAACTAGCACGCCCTTTGCAGGAGATACCAGCTGCCAGCTGCCAAGAGAAAACCGAAGCGAGTCCGACGAGGCTGAAAGGCACGACCAGTCGACGCCGTTAGCTTCGGTGGACCCGGGTGGGCCAGACCGTGGTCTCGCCGACACCGATCGGGAAGGTGGGAGCAGCACCGGGTTTGCGATGTTTTGGGACAATAAAGCAGCATCAATATTTCCTTCTTTTGCCTCCGCGGCCATGTCTAGCTTCCTAGCCCAACACGTAAGCCTCCCCGCGGCCTTTCCGGCACGGCATTTTAGACGGCGGATCGCCAGTTTGCATTCCCAACCAAGGAAGGCACAAGGTTATGCATTCTTGTTTCTTTTTGGCCTGAGCATATCTGGGGTGCTGTCCGTCGACAAGAGACCTTAAAACAGCAGGTGGACATGTCACAGCGGCACCGACCGGCGAATTTCCCTGGGCGGAGCCAATGCAAATCCCCAGACCCCATCGAACCATTCAAGCTTCAACAGCGCCTTCCCAAAGCAAAAGGAGTGACGTGACACAAGCAGATGCCGTGAGCGTGCGTCCTCACCTCGTGGCTCGGCCTCGGCGATCTCGGTTACAGATCGGACCCTAGTGACCACCCTTCCGTAGAATCCTCCCACTTGAAACAAGAAACAAGCCGTCGGTCGTCAATGGCAGGGCGTTCCGGGGAAGAACCAGACGATGTCGGCCAAGTGGCCATGCTTGGTGATGCAGCGCGAGGTCGGGCCGTTACTCGTCCCCGAGACGAATCCTTCTAAAATCTCTCCATCTACCTACTTTTCTAGGATATGAACACTGACGCCCTTTTCTTTAGAGAAGAACCCTGATGGCATAACTTGACTTTGACCAATACGAAACTCGCAACTCCCATGCTTTCGAAATACTGGCTCATCATCACGGCCCAACATTCCTCCCTCTCACTCCGTCACTCTGGTCTCATTCTCCCACCCGGGTCACCACCATCCACTGACTATTACCTTCCGATCAACTATACCCCATATCCACCAAGCATCTGACCCCCATCCCATCCCAGGAACAGCAGGTCGTCAAGTCAAAACCAAGCTTTGGGGAACCAACCAAGCTCCCACAACCCGACATGCCGAAATGCCACCCGTCCCAGCCCAGTCCATCGACAAAACAACCATCTCCGCCCCCCCTCAAAAAGCACAGACCCAGCCTCCTCCTCCTCCTGAGAATGCAACACCAAACAGCGGGCACCAGCGTCATATCTCATCATGTGTTTATCCTTCCCACGCTCCGTCAACGGCCCCGGTCCCCTCGCGCCAAACTACCTACTGCGTATACATTGTACAATAAAGCTCTATCAATCACGCCATGGATACCCACGAGCCAAACACACTACACACTAGCTAACTTCAATCAAGACAAGAACAACGCCTTCATCCCTGGACAAAACGGACAAGGAACCCCGTGCCCGGCAGTGAAGTGACATAAACCCCACCTCCATATCTCTCGTCTGCCGGCGGCACAACGCTACAGTACCCCTCGACAGCGTCATCGCTGGGTCCCGTGCTCGTGAAAAAAGGTGTCCACGGCAATGGATACGAGATAAGAGAGGTCGTCTCCTTTCCAGCAGGTTCCCAGCTGGTTGTATGTACTTGTGCCATCCAGTGAACAAATCACAGCACGCTAGGAGTGTCCATTAAACTTATTCAGGGGGGAGAGATTTGGGTCCACGTCTTCCTTTTCCACCCAGCCCCGAGTTTCTGACGACGTGAAGCGGTAAGGAAAGAGCGAGCTAATCTTCTTCCTTACAACGGGGTTGCCTATCGAAGCCCGGCCATCACACCACAAACGCATCACAACACATACTTTGATACTAATTTACCATTACGGAGTGTACACATCTGTCTGTCTGTGATATCTAACCACTGCCAAAAAGTGCCCAACGACGGGAACCAAGATGACACCAATCTCCTCCCGTCTTCTCTCTCGTCCATCCTCCACCAAGAAACAAGCAGTCTCATAAAAAACCATGTTCCTGTCGGAAAGAAAAGACTTTTCCCGTCTCGAGAGCCTCCTTCAACCACAACAAAAAAAAGGAACTTCATCCCATAATGTACAGGCAACAAACACAGACGCTGGTGACCACCCTTGGTCCAAAAATAAGTTCCATCTTCGTTTCCCCCTCCTTTCCGTTCCGTCTAGCGATTTTGGTATCCCTCCTCCTGTTTGAGCCGCCTGGTAACGGCCCGAAAATGACAACCAACAGTCCTAAGGATGGACCATCGTATGTGATGTCGTATGTCCCTCTTCAACCAGCCTAGCGGCCTGGGAAGATACAACCTGCGACCATCGCCACCATACCAGAACACTAACATGTACAATCCCTCACCTATCTCCTTCGCCGCAACACAGGCCCAGAAAGACAGAGAACAGATACTGCGGCGTTGTGGGAAGCAGGCGTTTTGCAAGCCTCCCTCCACTTCTTCAGTGCTCTCATCCCACCGTCCCCCAGCATGATCCATCGTGAACGCGAAAATCAGGAAAGAAAAACATCAAAACTATGCTTGGCTTTTGTTTTCTCAAGACCTATCAAAATCACCGTTTCCACCCTTGTCGCCGTTTGGATGCTTCCCCCCATTATCCCCCAAACCGTAACTCCGGCCTCTGCCTCACAGGGAGGCAACCCTTGCGAGACATCATCCATTATATCCGTTTACCCATCAACACTCAATGGTGCCAGGGTGAAGTTCAGCATTGTTACGCTGACTGGTGGCAGAGTGGCGACCTCTGCCCTGGCCGTGATTCCTATTCTAGGAGGCAACGGCGGACTGGCCGCGACCACGCGGAGCACCACCGCCACGGCCTCGGCTCTGGCCCGAAAAGCCACCGCGACCGGATCCCTGGCTGCTAGTGCGGTTGCCCTCGAAACCGCCACGACCGCGACCAGCGGCACCACCTCGGGTGGCGTTGTAGTTGCTACCTCCATATGCATTGGCCTTGGGGCGCCGCTGCTCGACAACGACGCTCTCGCCGTTCACGGTGTGTGGGTTGGCCGCAACAGCGGCGTTGTATCCGGCCTGGGTCTTGAACTCAACAAACGCGCAGTTCTGTTGTCATGTTAGTCCCGTTGCAACATCAAACAAATGGATGCCACAAACCTTCTGGCGGTTGATGTCAAAGTACTCGAGCTCGCCGAAAGCTTGAAGGGCGTTACGCAAGTCGTCTTCGCGAACCTTATCCGTCACGAACTTGATGTATGCCATGGCGCCCTCCTTCTCGGGCGGCCCGGCGGCAGAGATCGATTGAGGTCGCCCTGCGCGCTTAGTCTCGGCGGTTTGCCACTCGTTGCCTTGGTCCTTGGTAAGTGCGGATGCAGCAGGAGCGACTGCGGGGGCAGCGGCAGCCGGGGCGGCAGCAGGCTGCTTCGGGGAGGGCTGCGCGGGTGCAGCAGCGGGAGGCGGGGCGGCCGCCCGAGCCGGAGGAGTGGCGGTCTTCGCAAGCGGAACAACCGGGCGGACGGGTCCCGCAGCCGCGGCAGCTCTGCTAGCCCAAGTCATAGGCTTTGGCGGCTCCTTAGGCTTCTCGGGCTGGGCGACAACAGGCGCAGGTGTCGGGGCGGGCGCGGCCGGGGTAGGCGCGGGGTCCTTTGGCTCCTCAGGCTTCTTCGACTCCTCTTCGGCAACCTCCTCCGCGACCTTCACAGGGTCGGGGGTGGGCTCAGCCTCCTTAGCAGGCTCGGGTGTCTCGGTTGCAGGCTCGGGTGCAGTGACCTCAGCGGGCGCAGGGGTCTCCTCTACAGAAGCAGCCTCCTCAACCTTCTGATCGGCAACAACGGCGTCAAGCTCGACGGGCTCAACATCCTTGGTGGGCTCCTCAGCGATGGCAGCCTCGGGCTCAACCTGTTCCTCAACCTCTGGGGCGCCAGGAGCCTCGCTGATCTCGGCCGGGGCAACCTCCTCGGTTTCCTCCTCGATATCATCATTAATGTAACGAAGGATATCGTTGAGAACGAAGTATCCGGATGGCTGTTTCGCGAGCACGAATGTCTGAACAAACTTGCGCGACTCCTCGCCCTTGTTGGAGATTTCGCCGATGACCTGGATGAGGATATGCTCTTCCGAGCCCTGGGAATCCACGTTCGAGATACGGACTTTGCATTCCTGGAACTCGAGTGACTTAATCCGCTCCTGGATGGCCTTGAAAGTAGTTAGTACACGCGTTTGCAGCTGTTGGGTTCAAGTGGCACGTACCGAGCGGCCATGCGCTACTGGGGCGACCTCGGCCTCACGACCGTAGACGAACTGCGAGTTCTTACCGTAGAAAAGCTAAAAAGAAAACATCAGTGGGAACGCCGTGGGAATTGGGCACGGATGACTTGGTACTTACGTGAATCTTCTCGGGGGACTTTCCCAGAGTTGTGTAGTATTGCTCAACGAAGTACCAGCCGACCTCATCCTTAGCAAGATCCTTCTGGGTACCCGCCGACTTCTCTGCTTGCTGGGCAGTGGCAGTATAGTCCTCGTGGTTGACACCGTTGGTCGCCATCGTAACTCAACGTAGTGATAGGTTAGGACGAAGAGCGTATCCTGATGCGGCGCGCGGGTAAGGAAAAAAGAAATCCCGTTGTCAAATATTCGGACCGGAGAGGTCGCGTCCACGTCGAAAAGGTGAGGATAGCTGGGCTCAGGTTAGGGGGCGTTGCTAAATGCGTGGTTATGCGATGGAGTGCCAATTAGGAAAACGAACCTTTCGAAGACGTCGATACTGGGTTGTGGAAAGCCCGAGAATCGGGGGGCGAACTTTAGGCGGATGGATCGATTACGGAAAGCGCGAGGAGAGACAGCTGGGGTGAGCTGCCAGATGTAAGATCGGATTGAGCCACCAAACTAGTCGACTAGAAATCTTCTTCTAGCGGCGCGGAGCGGCTTGTGCAGAAGAGGAGGAAGGGGCAGGTTTGGGTGGAGAGGTTGACGTCGCGAGCTCTAAAGTTCTAAACCGATCGGCTGCTCGCACGCAGAAAAATGATTTGGGTGCTCACAGGAAACTTCGATGCCCCACAATTTCTTCGGAACTTGCCTTCAGGCGAAGACACCTGACAACGCAAAGTCCAGGCTCCCCAGCTTGCTCGACAACAAACCTGCCGACCAATCCCACATGGGATAATATATTCTCATGCAGTTCTCGAAATCAAATGCCCGGAGGGGAAAGGGAGCAGAATGCAATACTGAATTATATGGTAAAATGTTGAGGTTCGCAAGCTGAAAACACAGCTTTGGTGAGAAACACACTGATGTCGATGGACTACCTCCTCTTGCTTGCCGGGGGAAAAAGACAGCTACATAACGCTACTGGTTCGCAATCATTTTCAGTCTCAGCATGATGCCGGCTCGGCATGCCACGGGGCACACCGAGCCTGCCCGGCCGAGACCAACCGGACCGGCAGTGTTGCTCTGGGACAGCACCCAGCAGCAGACATTCTATTGGCTACAACTTAAAGACGCCGACCGCCATCCGATTAGCATCACAGACTCACCTGTACCCCACAGATTTAGCCCAGTGCCATCTCTGCATGTCTGCTTTGTGTCTTATGCGGCCAGGCGGCTACCTTGCCCGTCGTGGCGTTTCGGGCCCCGGCAGACAGTCCACGACACAGGTCTGGGGTGCTCGGCCAGTTGTTCCTGTCGTTCCGATTCCCAACTTGGGATTGAATGCTCCGGCGGGACCACACCTTGTGCTATTCTACAGCGCGGCGATTTTACACGCGTTCTTGCAGTTGGAGGGGCCCTCGTTCGAGATGGGCGTGATTAGTCCAGTGGCTCCTCGTAACATGCACGTGTCTTAGCTTCAGATGTTGTCTCCTGGCTGGCTCCGACCTCTCCTGGACAGCCGAGAAAGGCCTTCGTTACGGACCCATCAGTCACAAGGTATGGCCTCCAGCAATTTTATTGTATTTTTCTCTCCTTGCTGGGAGCCACCAGCTTCGCGTCACTGAAGTGGTGGCTTTGGTCCCGCCTCGACCACCCCAGCTAAAACTGGGAGATGCGCAAGTTCTGACAAAATAAACCCGGCGAGGCGTGCAAGTTGCTTCTCCTTCGATGAGAGCAGCAATCCAACCCAAACATCCTCTTGGAAAATTTAGGTTCCCTGAAAGTCTCGACTTTCGGGTCCAGTCAATTTGCGTCGAAGCGCACCCGACTGTCCGTGAATAGTTTCGGTCCAAGCGCCAATAGTTATAGGTGCCGATGTGGCTAGACCGTTTATCACCGAAGCACTTGTGACGATTTGGCCTTGGGATCATCTGGTGAGCCGAGCTCACTCAAGATATTGGCCGTGCGGTTATCAAAGATCGTAACCAGGATCTGCGGGAATCGCCCTGTAACAGTTGAACAGCCACCTGGCAATGGTGTGATCAACTCCGGGATTCGCGATCCTCCGCGATCGTCTTGAGCCTTGCGGTCCGAGGACCATGTGTTGTTTGCGCCTTCCGCCTTCCCACCCCGCCTCTTCGCATCTGCTCGCGAGCACAACCCATACGCTAAATTGATGAATGGCTCGGCTGCAACTAGCTCTTACAGCTCCGTTCATCAGGCGAGTGGGTGACTTCGCTGTCGCCTGACTGCGGGGAATGTATCCGGGCCTGCAGCCTTCCAACAAGAGAGAGCTGGCAAACCGCTGATCCTAGTCGCTGCCGCTGGCAGCTTCGGGGTCTCGGTTTGATTAAATGTCCAGCGCCGAACAACGCGAACCAGGGACACTGATCAAGACGAAACCAACCCGGGCTAGAAGACAAGCCTACCTGCCGCGAACCAGACTGTTTTGTGTGTTTGAATAGCAGGGTTCGTGCATCCTCTCCGTCCCTTGCCCCACGATGTTTGGTTAGATACTGCACAGACCTCCTAACCGTTGGGAGCCCGCCAATGATGGCGTGTTTGAGGCAGGCACGATTGGGCTTTGGGTTGCTGAAGGAGACGCTAGCATGCGAGCTTGCTGCTGCCAAATCCTTCCAAGCCCAGGAATCACTCGCCCTTCCGTCATCAGGCCAGATGCATATGGAGGCGGGGAAACACAGCAAGACTGTCGAGTTCACGCTGGATGGCGTAATTGCCCAGAGCTGGCACAGGACATCATTGGCAGCTAGCCACGGGCTAGCTACGGGTGCTCGCTGGTTCGCTGGTTCGCTGGTTCGCTGGCCGTCCGTCCTGCGATCAACCATGTCTTATTAAAGATGTAGCCCGATACGTCGACGGATCACCATCCGGGTTGCGGAAGTCGAGCTCCCCAGGAGCCCCGGTTGCCACTTGGCTTACAAGAGAACCAACCCCGCTTTGCCTCGTCTATGTTGCTATCGCGCCACCTGTCCCTTCCAGACCTCTCGCCCGGAATCAGGGACTGGCCCAAGGTCGACTAGTTCTGACCAAGCTTCTCATTGCCGAGAGATATTCACCGAACACCTGCCGCAATCTGCCGCGGCCTGGCCGTGCTGGTCTCACAAGCACCGCGGCCCCTCCCGGATCTAGTCATCTTGCACCGCGGATGCCGGATGGTGGATGCTACATCACCGAGCCGGCACCTGCATAGAATGCGCCTGCAGCACCGTGTCGGCCGATACCACGTCTCCTGTGAACGCAGGAATGGGCAGCCCGTCATTCGCAGTTATCTTGTCCCCTCCCGCGATCTGGTTCCCCTTTCCGACAACCACCTCGCCGCTCCCCGCCGTCTGAACGCAACACCAACGCCCATTGCTGGGGAGGGGATGTGGGCGGCCGAGCTTGTTCACCACTGTGCAGCGTTCCCAGCGTTACCGTTACCCACTATCGCCCCTAGATTGCCGGGCCCGATCGAGGCTGGTCCCAGTCGACAATGGTCTATTGCGGCAAGGCGTCCCAGAACTGCCAGAACTGTCGCACGAGGAGAATAAAGGTATGCACGCCTCCCGTCTCCATCGCCTTGCGTCCAGCCCACATTTCGGTCACCAAACTCGGCCGTCGATGTGAGTCTGAGTCTCCGGAGCCACCTCCGGCCGACCACTCTTGACGGCCAGTTGTGGCCGTGTTCCACCGCGTTGCACGCATGCCAAATGCTGCGCGCCCGCCCTATACTCGCTCAAATCCAACCCCCTTTCCCCGCGGGAAGGGTTTTGCTGACCCGGCCCAGTGCGACAAAGTCCGGCCGCAATGCACACAGTGCGTCCGAGTCGGCAAGCAATGCCCTGGCTACCGGGACCAACTCTCGTTGATGTTTCGCGATGAGAGCACCAAGGTTATCCAGAAGGCTCATGCTCAGTGGGGCGTGTTAGAGTCATCTGAGAATGGTGACGCATCAGGGTCCTCACCAACTTCCTCCTCTCCAAGCAGCCAGTCCAGCCGCAGTCGAGCCTCAATCGCCTCGAGTGCCAGTTCGACATCGCCAATCTCACCAGACGGAGGGCGTCTGGTCCCTGCCAGGGTACCCAGAGAGGTGCAAGCGACTAGCGTGGACCGAGCTGTCCAGTTCTATCTCGAGCACTATGTTATAGGACTTCCGGATGAAGCAAGGACGGGCCAGGAACTCCACCAAGAGAGATGGGTCTTTTCACCGACGACACGGGATGTCATGGCCGCCGTCGGATTTGCCAGTCAGTCGAATCTCACCGGAAACAAGGAGCTGATGGCCTTGGCGAGGCAACAATACGGTATTGCCTTGAGGGGCACGGCCAGCTCACTTCACAGCGCCAATCCTCAGGATCTGGATATTTCGATCCGCGCTGTTGTGATGTTGGGAATGTTCGAGGTAGGGATTGTTTCTTCCCCTTGGCAGAGCCTTCTGATCGTGTCCAGATTGTCCGCGACGACGGCCTCCCTACGAAAGGAGCACAGACTCATATAATGGGCGGTGCCGCCCTGATGAGAAATCTGTTGCCCTTTTTTCAGTCATCCCCGGAGGGTTTGCGTGGCCTTCTGCAGCTCTGCTTCTCTATGGTAGCAACGGTCATGTGTTCGGTGCAACAACTATCACCGGAGCCCAACGTCATGATACCAACCTGTCCCGTCCCTAGTATGGGGCAAGGTATACTACCGCCGACGTTTTTCGAACAAATAAGCTTCGGGAGCACTATGGCAACGGCAGAAGATATGCCCTCGGCAGAATTGATTGGCCTCCTTTCACGATTCGTTCAGCTCTCAGCTCGGGTACGCAGCCAACTTCTCAAAGACGGACAGCCAGAGACAGCTTCGGTTTTACGTGAAGCTCTCGATATTGAGAAACATCTGGACTCATGGGAAAGAAATCAAGCAGGGATTTGGGTTGTAGTCGAGGAGCAGGTGGAGGGGGACTTCTTCCCTGCCGATGCCGTCTTCGAAGGCAGCTACCATGCCTACGCCGACATGTGGACGGCGCGTGTTTGGACCAACTACCGTTTCGCCCGGATTTTGGTGAACCAACTTCTACTCGAAGCTATTGAGCGGTTCCCAGGGAGCAGCCTACCCATCGTCTCAGCCGAGCAACAGCAAAAATCGTACGATGTCATCAAGCGAGTCTCACGGGATACGTTGGTATCTATCCCCACGCATTACCGTCACCCAAGACTCAAACGACAGCATCGAGAGTTGATCGAAAAGACGAGGGGCGGCGCGGGAATAGGGGCAGCTCAGATCCCTACTCTATTATTCCAGCTCAAAGTTGCCGGTGCCGCACCTGGAGTCCCGTACAAGAACTGGGCATGGGCATTGGCTATGATCAGAACCATCTGGGCGGATACAGGCATGCTACAAGCGCGGAGATTAGGCGATTTGCTGGAAAAGTCCAGGGAGGGCAATCTGCCGTCAACAGTATTTGTAAAGGTCGAGGAGGAATGAGATGGGTCGATGAAAGGGCGTTGGTCTAGGCGATGGAATATCTACAATCGTAGAGTGCAGGAAAAGCAAGGAATCGACAGGGAAAATGCGGGTTGGGTAGCAGGTAAATGTAAATGCCGTCTTCAGGGTGGTTTTTGGCTGGGCATAGGATCATGATGATATCCCGGAGGATCATATTTGAGGTTGGATGGAAAATGAAGGGGTTTTTTTTTTGGTTGTACAGCTTGGGAGTGTGTTACAGCAACACTTCCATATATGCTTTTTAATTCACGATGGTAGAGAATTTGACCAACAGTCAAACCGGTATATCTGATGGATATGTGGCAACGGATAAATTACGAAAGCCTTCATGGTGCAAGTTGAAGGTTTCGCACTCAAAAAGCATTGCATTTTGCTCTTGTCTCGTACGCTGTGTGCCATCTTGCGATGGACACGCGCATCCTGGCTCAAGAACAACCAACGAAGAGGGTTGCACGAATCAGGCAGAAGACGGACCATTCATTCATTCCCACATGTCAGGTTGACCTTGAAAATCCAGTCACAGAGAGAAAGAGTAATCATCAATTCCCCTCTCCCGCATGTGAAGCCATGAACATGGCCGGTCTCGGATCATCGGTCGAACCTTCCTCGGCGCGTTGGAGATAGCAAACGCGATGCAATTGGCATCACGATATTATTTCCATGTGAAGTCACCACGGCAAACAAGACTTTCTAGTCCGCGATGCTTCAGGTCGGACAACCTGGCAACGGGAATTCAACCCGACCGGTGTGATAGAGAGAAAGAAGAAAAAAAAACGGAAGAGCTCCGAAAGAAACTGGAGTTGGGAAGGTGCTCCGGAAACACCGGCGCGCCCGGGTTTCATTTCGGCAGAAGTTGTGTGGTGGCACTGGGCGGCTCTTTTGCGCGCGCACGCGCGTATAAGTGTATATTGAACACAACACAAAGCATGTGGGACTTTGGAGTTTGGGTGGGAGAAGGATGTGATTTGAATTTTTCTGCGCGACGCGGACGGGAAAATAAAAACGTGGGCTCGCTTATCGCTCGCTGTGTGGTTCGGGGATCGGGTGTGGGTCATTTTTCGGCAGGTGATTCCGATCGTTAGGGATTTCGACATTTTTCACATCAAAGGAAGGACATTCACCCTAGAGCGGTAAAAGATGCCGCTCGATGGGACATCTTTTCTCTTGTCTGCCAAGAAGAGCCGACTTTTGTAAGGACTGTCCCAAGCGACGATCCCAAACGAGAGTGGATGGGGTGCAAATCATTCAGATTCAATGCCGTGTCTTGTGTGTGAGGGTCGTTCACGAACCATGGCGGCGATCTCTCTCTTGTGTCGCTTGGAAGACCAGACAATCAACTGTTGCTTGGTTTGCTGATCACTTGTTCGGTAGGATTATAATTTCAGTCACGTTCAATGCAATCCCGCCGTCCTGGACGCGCCACACCCAGACTTTCGCATGCAGACGCGTGCCGTGTGGCATTTGAGATGTTGCATACACATGAGGCTCGTTTTGTCTCGAAGTTGGAAGCGTGCAACTCCTTTTCGCGCAACTCGACTCGCCTGATGGACAGCGGGTGTTGCGATTGGGTTGGCAGTGGCGAGATGAGTCGCGGGCTTGTCGGCGTGAGAGAGTGTTGGGTTTGGCTGATGTTTTATTACTCGCGATACCTTCCTTTTTGTCCAGCGGCAAGGGGGATGTTTGTGATTTTGGGGGGTAGGGGGTTCAAGAAAGGTGTCTTGGTGGGATGTTGGGGGAAGATGAGACTCTTGGGATGGCGCGGGTCTGAGTCGTCGCCCTCCATGAACCACCAACGCTCGGACACACATAGGTTCGAAATCATCAGACAGTGTCGCATCTTGGTTTCCTTCAGCCCACCATCTTTGGGGATCGTCCATTGATCTGGCCAAGCCACAGATGTGCGCTCGGTACTGGACCCGTCCCCAAGACGCCCCAGAGGGCATCTGAGGTACCGGTCCACCAATTCTTGGCCTAGCAGTACCAGGCTCAAACCTCATCGAACGATGACCACACACAAGGTCACTCAAGAGTACTGCACCCGACCCCAGAGATCCCGTCCCTTGGCTCGAGGCACCGAGAAATAGTCATGGAGCGCGGAGATCATACAGCCGGTTCGATGGGAATCCCTTGCGAAGATTTGCTGGGCGATGGCCGGTTTGAGTCCATGTATCTTATAAGTCACGATCATCCGGGGATCTCCTCTGATCTTGGGTGTTCGTCGGTATTGCTCTTCGGCATCGTACACTCTCTTGCCGAGACTCAGTTTCTACCGAGCGCCCCGGTGGCCGCTTCTAGTATCATTTCTCTTCGTCGTTCCTTTGAAAGGACGTTCGTTTTGCGTGAACAGCTTCATTCCTTTCTTGCTGCCGCCGGCAGTCTCTTAGTCATCAAGATGCACTTCGGGTTGGTGGTGACAGCTCTCGCAGGCCTCACTGCCTTGGCGGGAGCAGGTGAGGACTTCGCCAATGATTGGTGACCATCGCTGACTTGGGCGACCAGCACCGGCCGAGAAAGGAGGAGCAAAGCGCTACCAGCGCAGGTCCAGGGGGTTGCTGTCTTCCGTCCTCGCCCATCAGAACCAAACGAATGTTGGGACAATACAAGTTGGAACCATAACCGTCGGGCAAACACTTGGGTCTATCGGGCAACTTGCGCAGATTGCTCAGCTTCAGCAACTTGCAGAAGCACAACTTCTCGCCCAGATCCAGTCTCAAGTCTTGTTAGCAACCCAACTCCAAACCATCAAGGACAACATCCGTATCAATACCCTCAAGGCTCGCTTCTCCCAAGTGGTGTGTTCCTGATCCTTCCCTCCGATTTGTAAGCACGAACTCACAGTCTCAGAATACCGTCCTCGTGACAGTCACCAATGTTGTCGATGCTCGCGACCCGTTGAACATCAACAACCGATACCTTCTCAACCACCAGCTCATCGACAACGGCTTCCCCAACCAAGAGCAAGTCGTTATGATCACAGAAGCGCAGCCCATGACCATCCACGCCACATCCGAGGCCTCATCCCCAACCACAACCGACGCCTCTTTCTTCGACATCAACTCCCTCCTCAGCTCCGCAGCAGCCGCAGAAAAAACCACCTCGTCCTTCTCCTCCTTCAACCTCGCCTCCCTCCTCTCCTCAGTAGCAGCGGCAGCCCAGAGCACCGCCCTATCCGCTGCATCCTCAGCAGAGGCATCCTCCTCCTCCACCGCCTCCACAGAATCTTCCTCTGAACCAACCTCCTCCTCCCCAGCACCCCCTTCCTCCTCCCTCATCGTCCCACTCACCGGCGGCGCCCAGATTCTCCGCCAACAACGCACCATCACAACGACCATCACCCCGCTGACCGCTTCCTCCCTGACGTCGGGTTCCATCCCCCTCAGCCTCCTAAACCTGAGCAACCCCCAATCGTTTCTCCTCCCCTACGACACCCTCGCCCCGACCAACCCGCTGATCCTCGAAGACCCAGCCAACATCATCTTTCCCGGGAACCACCACCTGCTTGTCGAGAGCCTGAGCACACTCCAGGCCGACTGCGCGGCGTTTGCGCTCGGCAACGGCGTGTTTGTCGGCGGCGGAGCGGGTGTCAACATCTTCCCCAGCGTTCAGCAGGCTGTTGCTGCACAGCTGACCACGATTCAGATCGGGACAAGGGTGCAGGGGATTCCGGCGGCGATATTGTCTGCGCACCCTGACTTGGCGCAGGGCGTTATTGGGAGTAACAAGAACAAGACGGAGTAAGATGAGGTTTTTGTTTTGTTTTGTTTGGATTGGATGGGATGAATTTTTGTCGGGCGTTTTCCATGGGGGTTGGATTGAACTGGATGGGATATGTATATGATGTTGAAATCAAAGTAACTTGTTGTATTGGTTTTGGTTCATGTGTGAAACCATCATCGTCTTCTCTGTTTCCATGTTGATGAGTGTCAGGGGTAAAAGACAGAGTGGATCCTTCTGGTTTCTTGGGAACGAGCGCACCGTCGTCGATCCGAGGAACTATGCTGGGATAAGTCACCCGCAAATCACTTATGAAACCCAGTGGTTTGTAAATGCAGTAGTCATAATGAGCCGGACCTTTTCATGCTCAGAGTCTCCCATCTTGCCCGTTGTAAACGGTGGATTCTTGGTCTCAGAGGTCGTCAGGCCGGGCTGATGGACGGTCTTGGCATGGATCCCCTTCGACTGGTGTAAGTTGGTCATGCTTCCTTTCTGCTGCGCTAGGTCAAGGTCGCACCGAGATATTGGCCAACGATCATTTGCTAGGGCTCTGGTTCAACAGAAACATATAGTCACGTTTTAATCACACACCCAGTTGGTTCAGAGATCAATTACCCTGCCGGAATCGGTGTTCCTTGGCGTTGCTGTCGTGGGATTTGCGCAGTCACAAGCCACTTCCTTAGCAGCGTTCCATTCCCTTTTCCTCGCAAACTTAATGCAATGTCATATCAACTTGACGCCGTTGTGACCCCATCCATACGCAACCATGCCCTGTCGAACTTGTGCCGTAAAGTCCAAAGAAAGTGACTCGCCAGCAATCCCGCTCAACGCTGTCTAAAACACTCCTACCAGCTAAAGGTAGCAGGCGTGATCTCCTGCGAAGAAGCCTCATTCATGGCGACCACATCCTATTGGTCGGCAGCAGCGGGCTCCTCCTCGGTCTGCTCCTCCTGGCGTGCAGCCTCAGCGGCAGCCTGGCTGGCGGCGGCCTTAGCGCCGTAGTCCTGGCTGGTAGGCTGAACAACAGGGGTCTCCTCCTTGGGGTCGATGATGGTGACGGCGTCGGGGAGAGACTTCTGGGGGCCGGCCTTGCCCTCGGGGTCGCTGCCGCGCATGATCTTGACCTTGATACCGAGCACACCCTGGCGGAGGAGGACGTGCCTGGTAGCGCTGTCGATGAAGTCCTTAGCGGGCTGACCGGAGTGGATCATGAAGCCGTCGGTGAACTTCATGGACTTGGCACGGGCAGCGCGGAGCTTGCCAGAGACAACAACCTCGCAACCCTTAGCACCGCTCTCCATGATGAAGCGGAGGACACCATAGCAGGCACGGCGAACGGCGAGACCGTTGAGGAGCTTGTAGCGGAGGGACTCGCACTGGGCGACGGCGGAGAGACCGCGGTTCTGGACCTTGGCGGCGTAGAGGGAGACCGAGTTCTCGGGGAACTTGAAACGCTTCTGGATCAAGCTGGTGAGCTCGCGGATGCGGCGGCCCTGCTCGCCGAGGACCTCCTGGGTGTGGGTGGCGCGGATGATGATATCGGTGACGGTCGGGGTGACGCGGACCTCGACGCCGGAGTAGCCCTCCTCGGCCAGCTCACGCTGGAAGAACTCGTTCAACTCGGCATAGAACACGCCGTCGGCGACGAACTTTCTGCGCTTGGAGCTACAGGAGGGAAAAAGAGGCAGTCAGCATCCAAGACAAATTTCGAGATGTTCCAATTCGACGGTTTCCATCTGCCCCTCCACTTCCTGCAACGCATTTCAAACCACGCTGAATTACTCACATCTGAGTTCCTGGGACAGCCATGGTTGCGGTTTAGCTCTGAGTCGACGAGAGGCGTCAATTGTGTTGAGGTTGTCGAATTGCGCTGTCGCGATGCTCGCCCGACTTTTTGAGATGGGGGGGAAATTCGACTTCACAGCTGCTTTTTTGGCAATTCTTGGTGGGCTTCGGCCAGTGGCAGCGGAGTAGGGTTTGGAGCTGCCAATCAGAGGCCGCAGAGGGCTGTGGGGCATGGAGACGCTGGTGTGATTCTATCTCAAGCCTGGTGTGTGGCTAACATCGGGGACCAGTTGGCCCTTGCACCTTTCCCCCTGCCACCGCCTTGGGTACGTACAGTGCGCAGTAGCTGTCAGATCAGAGCACACAATTCGCACCTGATGCCTCCAAAATCCGCCGAGGCGCGCCTGAGACCACACCGATCGCAAAAATACACAGTGCGAAAAAAACTAGCTTCATCACTATCCACACGTGGACTGCCCCGCTGTCGGGCTGGAACCTGGCCTTGCGGCTTCCTCGCTTCTCCAAGTTGACGTAAAGTGGGGGTTGAGCTTCCAACAGTCAGCCCGCCGGTCACAGTGGTCAGTTGCTCAACTACAACTGCCATCGTCAACTTTCGGGTCCCGCTAAGCTTTGTCCGAATTGTTGAGGCCAGCGTTTCGCAAACCAGCTGGTCGTGTGTTCCCCGGCCGATGGTGCTCCCCTCTTGACTACAAATTGTGTCGACAACCAGTACTTATCACTCCTTCCCCCAAGATTAAGGCTGCCGCTGCCCTTTGAAGTCCTTCGAGTAGCAACGACGGAACTTCTGGGTCTCTTTACCTTTTCGGCAGCCCGAACTACGACGCTCTCCCATCACACCCGCCACCTTGCTACCAGGGTCCTGTGTCCCTGACGTAGCCTTGCTCTCGCCATGTCGGCGCCACAAACCAAGCACGTGCGTCCTCCTGGGCACCCGTTCGGGAGTTCCGACCACTAAACCAGAATTTAGGTGTATCGTGATATACACGCTCTTCGAGGAGGAAACCCAGAACTCGGCGATCTGGTCCTTAACGATTTCCACCTCGTTTTCCGCTTTCCCCCTGGGTCCCAGCACTCGGCCGACCAGACCGACCAGGGTGTCAAGAAGCAGACGAAACAAGCCTGGTTCGCGTTCCATATAATATTGCAATGTGCATTGCGTGTAACGCCGCAGTCAAGCGGCATACCTTCGTCAATACGGATCCAATTCCGGGACTTCACTTTTGTCTGCTTCAACTTCAAAGACGACAAACAGGCTCGCGATGCTTTCGATTTCATACGGGCGAGAACATGTAGGCTTGGGAGTGTTGAGAAGCTTCTGGCGTTCAACTATCACCCACCACCGAACTCGCCAGAACGTAAGATTGATGGCTGGAACTTGTACGATGCGAGGGCCGAGTTCAGGAGGCAGGGAATAAGTGAGAAGGCAGCGGATCGGGGCTGGAGGATTACCAACATAAACACGGACTACGAATTTTCCCCGACATATCCCTCGGTTCTGGCTGTACCATCAAAGGTCTCGGACAGCACTCTCAAGTATGGTGCTGCGTTCCGGACACGCGCCCGAATACCCACGTTGACATACCTCCATCCGGTCAACAACTGTACTATAACACGCAGCTCACAGCCTTTCGTGGGTATAACCTTGAAGCGCAGCATTCAGGATGAGCGCCTTGTCGGCGCTTGCTTTTCCGCATCCACGGGCAGCCTAAACGATGCAACATCGACAGGCACGAGTGAGAGTCCGGAGTCGAGCCAGGTGGACTTGAGTGCCGAGGGACCTTCGGATCCCTCGCTGTCTGAAACTGAGCGTATGGAGGGCGAGGCAAGTGGAGGCAACGCTTTCTACGACGAGAAGACTGGCAAACGACTCATCTATGGGGCCCAGCAACACAATTTGATTGTCGATGCTCGGCCCATGATCAATTCGATGGCCATGCAGGCTATAGGAATGGGGTCGGAGAACATGGAGCACTACAAGTTCGCCAAGAAGATCTTTCTCAATATTGATAATATTCACGTCATGCGAGACTCTCTCAGAGCGGTCATCAACGCAATCAAAGACGCCGATATTTCCCCCTTGCCGCCGAATCGAGAGCTCCTAGCCAAAAGCAAATGGTTGGGGCATATTGCAGGAATCTTGTCTGGATCGGCTATTATTGCCAAACAAGTAGGGATTCAACACTCCAACGTGTTGATACATTGCTCAGACGGCTGGGATCGAACGAGCCAGCTCAGTGCCCTTTCGCAGCTGATGCTGGACCCATACTACCGCACCATGGATGGCTTCATCGTGCTGGTTGAAAAGGACTGGCTTTCTTTCGGGCACATGTTCCAGATGCGGTCTGGACCCTTGGGCCACGAAAGCTGGTTCACAGTCGATAGTGACGCGCTTGCCGGAACCACAGTAAGGCCAGGGGAGAGTGATGGTCGCAGCGATGCCATTGAGAATGCCCTGGCCAGCGCTCGCCGATTTTTCGGGGGCAAGAGCAGCGACAAGGATGTCTCATCGGACGCGGACGAACACTCCACTGCCGATGAAGTCAAACAGGTGTCTACCCCAACTGCGGTTGCTACCGAGGAGCAGAACACGAAACCAAAAGACATTTCACCTGTATTTCACCAGTTTCTTGACGCTACATACCAACTCCTCAGGCAACACCCCACTCGCTTTGAGTTTAACGAACGCTTCCTTCGACGCTTGCTCTACCATGTTTACTCGTGCCAGTACGGCACCTTTCTTTGCAACAATGAGCGGCAAAGAAAGAAGTTCCAACTGGCAGAGCGAACACGCAGCGTCTGGGCCTACTTCCTGAGTCGACGTCAAGAGTTTACCAACGACCAATACGACGCGGGAATTGATGACCACACGAAGGGACGTGAGCGTCTAATTTTCCCCAACTGTAAGGATGTGCGTTGGTGGCATCAGGTCTTTAATAGGACCGACGAGGAAATGAATGGGGACTTGAATGCTTCTGCGGCGACGGCTGAACGTGTGGCGGCCTACCAGTCCCAGACATCATCGGGGCTATCAGAGCCGCCATCCGGTGGTAACGATTCGGGATCCAGCCTGAGTGAGCCGGTATCTAGGGGTCCAGCAAGCCCGCAACCGCCGAGTTTACCAACAAGCAAGTCGATGCTGACGGGCATGGAGTCTGCCCACACAGCTTTGACTCCCGAAGCAAGGAGTCCTCCATCTCTGGGCAGGAGTGTCAGCACCAGCGAAGTGCCAGGCACACTTGCCGCACTCCAGGATAAGATCACGGCGTTCTCGATCGGAACAGGGGTATTTAGCAATGTACCAGGCGTGGCGAGTGTCACAGATGGTGGAAGTCGACGCGGACAGAAGTCTAGTGATAGCTTGAGTGGCCAGGAGATGAAGAGCATGGACTAACGGGGGTAAACTGCCACACTATTACGGTTGTCTTTGCATAGTTAGAGAATGGTCCCACCACAGCATGCATGTTAGAGGTGTTGGGGTATCGGTAGGAAAGCGAACATTCAAGAGATACCTAATGTGACCTCGGTCTTTGTCAAAACCTGCCGGAGTTCAAGTGCGAGGCCCGGCCACAGTTCTTCCCGCCGGTAATCGCTGTTGGTCGTTGTGTGTGATATCAGGGCGGATAGCGGGCTCTTGCAGAGATTCCCTCTCCAAGATGACGACTGATCACCGGTTGCCCTGACAATACAAACAGGCTACCACGCGGCGAGGGGTGCGCTTTCCCTTCGACGATAGGCCATAATGCAGCCCATATGTCTTTTTAAATGGATTTGGCCCAGGTATCTTGGGTAAAATCTACTGCATAGTGGGTAGAAACAGAACAAGCGTCCACAGCTGTGTTATATTGCCCGTTTTTTTCCATCACCCACTTGGAAGGGGTAAGCAGGTGAATAAATGCATTTCCAAGAACAGCTGTATCGGTTACGGGGCTCGCGGTTTAAACGAGCAGCGTTGATGTGCTGCTGAAAATAGAATGCTCCAAAACGAACAAAAAAGTGATTGAATGTCGAGATGAAGATTGAAGACTCAAAACATCCCCTGTCGAGGGCAACCCCTGTTCCTTCAAATGGCTTGCCTTGGCTCCGGCGGCTGCCAGCTTTTGGCCAGTGCGTTGGTGGGTAGCTGGGGTTCGCAATTTGTTAGGCTGCGAGGTGGTCTGCCTCAGTCCCGGCTTCTGCGCTGGGCACTGGCGAATGTGTGGTGCTGAAAGGAGCTTGCCTCAACCTCCAACCTTTGCACCAAGCATTACATCAACCCTCAGAACCCCTTCACCACACACCACCCCGACCCAAGGCCATTTTCGATCTCTGCCTGCCGTCCGTACTTTGCCGTGGTCCTTGTCATCGCCGCGCCTGCCAACCTGATCTCGAGCGCACCGAAACCTCTTCGCCGACAACCTTGACTGATCCGTCCACGGGTCGGCTAACTACAAAACAAAAGCGCTTGGTGCCTTCCAACCCAAGCCTCTTTGCGTTGATTGCATCACGCCCACCCGCCCCGTCCCGCACGCGATCAGCCTCCCAGCCCACCGTACCCATTAAAATCTTCGATATCGAAAGCATCAGTCGCTTGCCGCGGTCCCCGCGCCTCGAATCACAAATACCCCGCTCACGATGGCCGACGCGACCAGCGCGAGCGACGAGCTCTATCCCATCGCCGTGCTAATCGACGAATTGAAGGTATGGCGGTGACAAACTCTCGGCCCCGTTCCCTCCCGCAGGTGTGCCTGCATGCGTCGGGGGCAACAGTACGATTAACACGTTTTTGGTCTAACAGCACGACGACGTCCTCCTCCGTCTCAATGCCATCCACCGCCTTTCCACCATTGCTCTCGCCTTGGGCGCCGAGCGCACTCGCGAGGAGCTGATCCCTTTTCTTGATGGTGAGTCCAGCCCCGCCCCCCGCCTTCCCCGCCAACAGCAGCAACAAAAACAACAACGACCACACCCCATTCCGGGTTGCTAACCTGCTTCGCCGCGCAACAGAGTCGGTTGAGGACGAGGACGAGGTGCTTGTCGCACTGAGCGAGGAACTCGGCAGTTTCATCGAGTATGTCGGCGGACCGGTGTGGGGCCATGTCCTCCTGTCCCCCCTCGAGAACCTCGCGGCTATAGAGGAGCCTGTCGTGCGAGACAAGGTACGCCCCGACGCACCCGGGGCTTGTGCCCGCCACTAACACGTTTTCCTCTTGGTAGGCTGTCGAGTCGCTCAACAAGATTTGCGGCGAGCTCTCGACACAACAGGTGGAGGAGTACTTCATCCCCCTCACGATCCGCCTCTCCAAGGCCGACTGGTTCACGTCCAAGGTGTCGGGTTGCGGTCTGTACACAGCACCGTACAAAAAGGTGTCTCCGCCCATCCAGGAGCAGCTTCGCCAGCAGTTTGGACAACTCGTCCACGATGACACGCCCATGGTGCGCAGACAGGCGGCCACCCACATGGCCAAGTTTGTGAGGGAGATGCCGGCCGCGATTATTGTCGAAGAAATGATACCCATGTTCCAGCACCTAGTCCAGGACGACCAAGACAGCGTTCGACTGCTCACGGTCGAGATTTTGATTTCCATTGCCGAGGTTGTCCCCAAGGAGCAGCAGGCAAGCCACGGGGTTCTCCTTACCTCGCTCCGGAGCTTGATAGAGGACAAGAGTTGGAGGGTCCGCTACATGATTTCCGACAGGTTCGAAAAGGTAGGCGGTTCTGGTGAGATGATCACCTGGTGAGAGATGGGACTGACATGTGCGCAGATCGCCAAAGCTGTGGATGAGGAGGTTGTGTCAAGAGATTTGGTTCCCGCGTTTGTAAAACTCCTCAAGGACAACGAGGCGGAGGTTCGGACAGCGATTGCCGGCCAGATCCCCGGCTTCTGCGCCCTTGTTGACCGGAATACCCTTCTTAACGAGATCATGGGGACCATTGAGGACCTCGTCTCGGACACGTCGCAGCACGTCAGAGCCGCTCTCGGCACACAGATCAGCGGGTTGGCTCCCATTCTGGGCAAGCAGGAGTACGTTGTTGTTAGTTTTCCCGGGATGTCTGCTAACAAGCCCAGGACTATTGACCACCTCCTGCCCATGTTCCTTTCAATGCTGAAGGATGAGTTCCCCGAGGTCCGTCTTCACATAATTTCGAAGCTCGAATTGGTGAATCAGGTTATTGGCATCGAGCTGCTCTCGCAGTCTCTCCTTCCGGCAATCGTGCAGCTTGCCGAGGATAAGCAGTGGCGTGTGCGACTCGCTATCATTGACTACATTCCTCTGCTTGCCAGCCAACTTGGCGTCCAGTTCTTCAACGAGAAGCTCTCCGGGCTGTGTATGGGATGGCTCGGCGATACAGTTTTCTCGATCCGCGAGGCTGCAACGCACAATCTCAAGAAGCTGACCGAGGTGTTTGGTGTCGAGTGGGCCAGCGAGGCTATCATCCCCAAGGTCATGGCCATGGGCCAGCATCCAAACTACCTGTACAGAATGACTACCGCGTTTGCTATCACCGTAAGTTGGGCCGGCCGACTGCTGATGGGCGAGGCTAACGTAGACAGACACTCGCTAGCGTTGTCAGCTTGGATGTTATCGCCAAAGACATTCTCCCTATGATGGAGACCCTGACGAGAGACGACATTCCCAACATCCGCTTCAACGTGGCCAAGACGTACGCCGTGCTGATTAATGTTCTGCGACGGCTGCCGGAGCAGGGGACCATCTACACGCTCGAGAAGGCCGGGCAGCCGTTCACAGCCTCGCCCCGGGGCCAGCAGCTGATCGAGGAGCGCGTCATGCCCAGCCTAGAGAAGCTGCAGAAGGACGATGATGTGGATGTCAGGTATTTCGCAACCACAGCGGCCGTGGCCGCAACGGGTGCAGGGGGTGGCGAGCCAATGAACACGTCGCCCTAGAAGAGATCCTTTAATGAAGCAATTCTATTCCGATTACGATTATTTTCTGGGACTCATGCGCTCCATCGGTGGGTGTTGATGCGGGTTTACGTCTGGAGTATTGCGTTGCTAGGCATGGGTAATGTAGATTTGAAGGTTGAAGCCATAGACATGGAGGCTGACGTCCTTTTTGATGAGCATCCCGTGTCAAGGAGAAAGTGACAGCTAACTTCTTGTTGTGCCGGCTATGCAACCTTTTCGAAACACAAGGTACTAATCGTCTGCCCTTTTACACCCCCGAAACTGAAGCTCGGATACTTTATCCTCCCGACCTGCCTCAGTTTCCCACCCTCAGCTCCCTTACCCTCAAACCACATCCCCAGCTCCGTCTCGGTCCAGTTACAACTCGTTACCAGGAACCGTCCCCTTATCTTCAACAACCTCGCAACCCGTCCTCCATACCCCTCACACACCCTCCTCCCCTCCCCATCCTTCTCCCCACACAAACTCACCGCGTCAAACGTCCCCTTATCAAGCACCAAATTCCACCCACCCTCTGTGACTCCGTCTTCGTCAAACTCACCATTCACCGCATCCCACGTCATGAATTCCACGCTACCATCCTCCCCGCGCGCCTTGCCAACTTGTTTAGCAAGCGCTACGCTCGTCTCGCTGTAATCGACGCCGACAAGTCTCCCGCTCCACCCTTCGTCGCGGAGCGCGTAGAGCAGAGACCCGTTTCCGCAGCCTAGATCCAGGACTGCGGCTGTGCTTGGGTCACATTGCGACCCAGACTCAGAAGACTCTGACAAAAACTCGACGATTTTGGCCTCGGCGTCGGAATCGTCGAACCAGACTGTGCCTTCGTCTGCGGGGTTGGTTGCGTGGTTTGTGATTTCGGTTTTGTAGAGGTCGTCCCAGCTTTTTTTTTATAGTGAGAAGGTTAGTTGATGGTTGTGAAGAAAAAAAGAGAGAGAGAGAGAGAGAGAGAGAGAGAAAGAGAGAAAGAGAGAAAGAGAGAAAGAGACGGAGCATACTATTGTTTTGTGCCTAGGGCAGAGGGGTCCAAGTGGGCTGGTTTTGGGGAGGACATTGTGTATCTGTATTTCTAGGGCAGCCAACGCCAACTTTGGTGATGATGGGGGGCTTTGGTGTTGAGTATGGACTGCTTGTCGCAATGGCGGGGTTATTGGGAAAGTTTGGAGGGGCAATTCCTCAGGTACAAAAGTTACATCTGAAAAGGGAAGGCGGTGTGATTTTCTCTTATGTAAACATGTAAACCCCACCATCAACGGCAACAATCCGAGTGCGGGATGGGTATCATCAGCTTCTACAACGGGTGGATAAACAAGCAATTCTAATCCAGTCCCATCTTCTTGGATAAAAGCAAGACGGGGGATATCATACCAAGTCGTCAAAGAAAGATCTTCGTAAAAAGTTAACCTCCTTCCACCCTACCCTGTGCTTCCAGTGTATCATCGTCCATCCATCATCTCGGCCATAAACCTTCGTCCATCGGAATCAGAGATTCTCCTTCACATTCGTCCTTTTATCCGTCCCCAAGATGCGTGCGCCTCTTTGCCCAAGCGCATTATTAGATATACGAAGAGACGCGTTATTTTCACCAGATCTCTTTCGCAACCACCTTAAACCGTCCATACAGGTGCCTTTACCAGGACTTGACGGCCCCTGACCTCGACTGCAACAAAACCAGCAAAGCGTACCTTGCCTGCATCTGCCCCTTTGGTAGTGGACGGTGCTATCTTCAAGTTAGTATATGCTGAGTTCTTGCGCAGGAGTAGACATACCAGATCTTCCCTTATCCCCTGTTCTGTGCTTCGCATCTTTGCCGTCTTTGCCCCCGTCCTCCTGCTCTTCACTTGCATCTGCGCCCCTCGACTCCAAGACTGGCAGCCCTGTCTTCTCCACTTCCATGAAGCGCCCATCAACCTGGTGCTCTGGCAATGGGTAGATAATGGCTACGTCACGGCTCTCCAGTGGGAGGTTCGCTGCGATTCCCACGGCCAGCTCTACAATCATGGCCGCACTTCCGTCCACTCCAGCAGGCGGCGGATCGCTTAGGTGCTGATACAGCGTGTTGGTCAGACTACCTGTCGCTGCGCGCGTGAAGTCTGCCTTGTGCGTCGTGCTCTCCCCGCTTCGTAGGACATCCTGTAACCCTTCCAGTGTGGCCATACGCCAGCTGACGACCTTGCTTGTGAGTGCATCATACTCCTCCTGACTGTTCAGTGTGTAGCTAAAGTGGCGTATATTTTGCTCGATCGCCTTGAGCTGTCGGCTCAGCTCAAAGTTCAGGCCGGGGTGAAAACACCTGTGGAATATCTCATCAACCAGCCAACGGGTAATGACGGCGCGCCCGACAGCCGTCATCTCTTGCTTGCCGGTCTTGATGGCGTCTGCGCTGACAAAAGGCTCGATCCATGACGGTAGCGTGACCCAATCCTTGCGAATGTTGAATGACAAGTTGTTGATGGCGCCGTTGAGCCGGTTGAAGCGCGTTGTGTACTCATTGTCGTCGAGCGAGGTTCGGCTTTGCGACATGCGCTGGTTGGCGACGGCATTTTGAAGTTGCTCTACCTGGCCATTAAGCTGCTCGATTTCCTTTTTGCCGTCGAAATACAGCCTCTTGACGTTCTTGTATTTTGTCACTGCGGGGGTCCAGTTAGCGAATGCAACACAGAACTAGGGCACAGTTCGCCCTACAAAGATCCTTGAAAGCCTTCTCCGGGTCGTCGCCCGTAGTGGAAGCGCTAGGCTGCGGGCTGTTGCGACCCTGTATGTCCCCTGGCCCATCGAATGGTGGCCTGTCTCCGACGGTGCTAGCACGGTAGTTGGCATTTCCTGCGCCCGTGTTCGGCGGCGGCGGCGGCAAAGGGTTGTTCATGTTGGGTGTCTGGCTTTGGCGGTAGCTCGGTGGGGGGCCGGGCGGCGGCTGGATATCGCCGCGCATTCCCTTCTCGGTCTCTTGGGATCGTCGGGGCGGAGGCAGTCCGCCGGCAGGTGGGGCCATTCCTTGCTGTTGCGGGACTTGGGCTTGGGCCGAACCTTGATTCTGACGCACAGCGAGGTCCTGTGCTTCAGAAGCGTAGTTCACTGCGGGGGAGGGCTGCGGAGGTTGCACGTTGGTGGTAGAGCGCTGGTCCGAATCTGTGACGGGCGACTCATACGACAGCTGCGAAATGGTCTCGGGGTTCTGCTGTTGCTGCGGGCTGGCGAGATGGCCGCTGTATATTTGCTGACTCCCTCCTTGGTACTGCAATTGCTGCGCGTTGGCAAACTGGTATTGTTGTTGTTGCTGCTGCTGCTGCTGCGCTTGCTGCTGGTGGGTGGGGTCGAACCCGTATTGCTGGTGTTGCTGAACCTCTGGAGGGGCCGGGCCTTGCAGTTGAGTGTGACTTTGACGCTGGTGGTAATAACCGACGTCGTCGGGCGAGTATGGGGAGGTTTCCGAGTCAGAGGGGGGGACTGGTCGGATCGTGGGGTTGTGCTGGATGCCGTGTGGGTTGTGTGCATGCAGCTCCCCGTCAGCCCCGGTGACGACGTATGATTCCCGACGGAATTGTTCGGTGCTGGTCTGGATGGGCGAGTGTTGCGAGGGTGCAGGTGCTTGGTTCTGCCAGTCGCCCTGCTGCTCGAGCGAAACTTGGGATAGACCAGTTCGAATGGCGGGTGGAGGAGCGGGCGGTTGGCTAACACGTTTGGACGGACGGCGACCTAACGCGGGGTTGCTTCTGTCACTGAACGAGTTCTGCGAAAGGTGCTGCTGGGAATCAGCGCCCCGACTTGTCGCCCCGCTCAGAATGTTCTTAATGAGCTTTCGGGTCGATTGCTTGGGCCGCGGCGGCTGGGTCTGAGATTGCGGTGGTTGTTGTTGCTGCTGCTGTTGCTGCTGTTGTTGCTGAGCGTAGTATTGCTGCTGCTGCTGTTGTGCCTGGGCCTGGGCCTGGGCCTGTGCAGACGTTGAGCTGTTGGGGGCGCCTGAGGCGGTGAGGTCCTCGGTAGATGCTGGGCCTACAAACAGCTGCTGCTGCTGCTGCGAGAGGTGTTGTTGGTGGTGCGAGTATTGGGTAGAAACGGGCGAGATCTGCGAGAGGGAGTGCGAGGACTGCGGGTAGCGCTGCGACTGCGAGCGGGTCACCTGGTCCTGGAAGTCCGGATCCCGCTGGCGCGACTCAATGGTACCGGTCACGGTGTTGGAGTGCTGCAGTTGCGGAATATTGGATATATTGGCAGCAGGATGGGGGCCGACCGACGGGTTGTTGTAGAGATTCACCAGATGCGGCGGAGGGGATTGTTGTGCTAGCGGGGGATGGGCCTGAAAGGATTCGCTGGAGCTGAAGGCCGGGTTGGACAAGGCTGCGGGGGGGTTTGCAGCGCCTGCCCCTGGGTTTGGGCTGGCCGTGGGCGCGGAAGGGGCAGTCGCACTCGACCCTCCCGTCGCAAGCGCAGCTGACACGGAACCGGGCGCGTCCTGGTCGCCCGTCGACCCAACGAGGTTGTGCTGCGATCGATTGTTCTTGTTTGACCAGTGGAACGGCATTTCTCTGGTTGTTTTTCTTTGTTGTCGGTTGCTCGCTGCCGCCGTCGTTGCCGGCACGGATCACGGATCACGGCCCACGACGCCCGTATATTTAGCACACGAGCTGAGGTGACGAGAGCTGCTGGACCTGGCCGGGGGACGGGGTGTGCTTGCCGCCTGCGCTGCGTCGGTGTGCTGTCGGCGTTGCGCCGGGCCCTCCTCTGCCTCTGGTGTCGGCTGCTGCGTCGGGGGTCAAGGCTTGCTTTTAGGTGCTGAGAGTGCTGACGGGAACGATCCCGAGAACCTAGGAGCAATCGGGAATTGGGGTCAAGAGAAGGCGAGCGGAGCGAGAGATGGAGCGCAGAAACCAGCCGCAAAAGCCGCAAAAGCCGCAACCTTGACCTTGCAACACACGGAGGAGAGACACCTTGGCGCAGACACGAGGGGGACTGCGAGGAGGCGGGCGAGGAGGGGAACCCGAGAGGCAAGCAGCGCGCAGGGTCCCGGGTCCAGTTTCCAGTCTCCGGGCAAGCAGACGATCCAGGGAAAACCAAGGCAGGACAGGACAAGATGGGCAAGGAGGAGCAGCAAGGAGCAAGGAAGCAAGCGAGCGCAGAGGCGACGCAGAGCTGCAACGGCGCTGCACCTCCAAGGAACAACTTTGACGGTTGGTGCTGCTGCTGCTGCTGCTGCTGCTGCTGGTTCAGTGGAGGAGGGACAAGTCGACACTCAACCGGAAATCGCAAGGCCCAGGTATCATTGATTCTCCAAGAGCCCCTCACGGGCTGCGGGTTGCAGCCTGCAGCAAAAAGACACAGAGACAACTCTGGCCCTGCGGGATCGCGGATTGATCCAATGACCGGGGATGTGTGGGATGGGAACCAGGGGCAGCCTTGAAGCCCTTGAGGCTCCTGTTCGCGGTCTAGCGGGGGCTGTGCTCTCCACCACGCCGACGGGCTTGCAGTAGTGAGAGGCTTGCTTGACTCCTCAACTCTGATTGACGTCCTGTCGTCAAGGTGCAGCTTCAGCTTCTTCTTCATCTGTCAAATGTCACTGCATGCCGCTCCAGGCCATCCCGAATGTGGCAGCAGATTCTCAGCGCGGGCACCCGCCAAGATGGCTTCGCCCTGCGGCTGGCCTCCGCGCTGTCGTTGTGAACTGGGGTATTGCTGCGTTGATCCGGACAGAGACCGACTGTCGGCGGTGACATGGAACGAGATTGGATGGGAAGGGACTCGTTGAGAGCATCCAAGTGCACATCGCGGCACTGTAATGTAGGTGCTGCATTGCATTGTGCTGTTACGAGGCTGTCGGAAGTTTGATTGTTTCTCATCCTCGTTGTTGGTGATGTCCTCGAGCTGCTCTTTGCATGCCATGGATGTCACCCTGCTTGGTCATGGTCGCCGTGCCTTTCGCTACCGTCTGCGGTCTCTCGCCATGTCAGAGACAGCCCAATTAGAATGGCGGTCTCGGGTCGAGACGATATCGACTTGATGACCATTGCCAGTAATAGCTACCTGCCATTTCGTGCAATATGGCTGTTCGCGGGTGTAACGGCTCTTTGGCTCCTTGGGGGCGTCATCAACCCAAATGGCTGGTAACTCCCGAGCATGCGTGGCGTCTGGGCCAGATCCTGGAAGGCCAGTAGCGAGACGCCATCAGAATACCATCTCGTCCATATCCTGCTTGGAAGGCCAGCTGGCACGCTCATTTGTGTCAATCCACTCGGCCAAGGTCGTCGTCTGTGGGGTCCTACAGCCGGGCAATATTCCATGGTTCTTCTCAACAAAAAGATCATTGCATACGTCTCGTCTGGCTCATGACCTGGACCCTTAGTAACAGCCATGGGAAAGTCACCAAAGTTACCGTAGCATTAAATATCGGCATCCAGTTTTACAGTGAGCCTAGGTTCGCTCTTATGGCCAGGTCATAACCGTAGGGCAGGACAAGACCTTCATGGTGGATTGGCAACAGGAAAACAATCCCACGGACCCAACTGCCGCAGCCGATACTGTGTCAACCAGTGTTTCCTGTCCAAAACACTGAGTAGCATGTCCCATATCCCATTTTGAATGCTCAAAAATCTTGTACTATCACATGAATGCCTAGGGGGCAGCTGTTGCCCGAGTTGGAGAAACCCCAACTGCTTTTTCTTGTGTCAGTTGTCGTTATCCCCACAGATCTCAGGTGGGGGAATGCTAGGCAGGGCACAAGGGTCCGCCCGTTTGAGCTTAAACGCTCGCTAGGCTTGGGCGGTCTGGCTAATTATAGCAGCGGATAGTTGCTTGCTTGACGTGGGTCAGCACCGCCCGACCCGAGAAGGGCAGCTGCTGCTAGCACAACAGGCCGGAGAGTGGCAAGCTCAGGACCGGGGCCGTCCAGCTCGGGGTCCTCCTGTGCATCCGGGTGTGACCGAGACGGTCCGCATGCCGGCTTCTGCGCTCATTCCCAGCCTTGACGGCCTTGGTCTTTGCCAGATCACGCCTCGGTAAAAATGATCATCGTCCAGTGCAGCAGACCTTGCAGTCGTGGCAGTGCAGCCTATGCATCGCGGTAGCAGTTTGCAACCGCGATATGGTAGCTGCTGACGCCGGGCGTCAATTCCATCACCATGTTCAGGGCCGCGATAGGCTTTCTCGCCACTCCGTCTTCTTCGGCTGAGCTCCGAACATCCAAGTACGAGGCTTTTGGGTGTAGCCGGGGCATCTCTCTGTTCTGGGTCACGATTCTGCGCAGAATCCCTGCAGATGCAGTCGATGACTCATCCAAGGACATTTCCTTGATTCTCATCTCCATTGTGATGTTGGCATCTGAGACTTGTTTGCCAGAACTTCTACTGGGAATCTCGGCCTTGCTTCACGGAATCCTTTCTTCATGGCTCCCATGCGGCAACCTACTCTGCTCACTCAGCGGCTGCGCCTCGTTCCACTCGCGGGGGACCACCTCGAGTACGAGATACTGCTAGACGCAGACCCAGAAGTGGTCCGGTATGTCGGGGATGGACGACCACGTTCTCGCTTTGAAGTCAAAGAGCTGCATCGCCAACGGATAGGCGGCGCCGAGCAAGTTCCGGGCCTGGGATTCTGGGCCGGCTTCCTTTGGCCTAGCGAGCAAACATCGACAGAAGAGTTTGTGGGCTGGTGGATTCTCGAACCACCTCAACGTCTCGACCAAGGGCCGTTCGAAGGCCAGGCCGAATTGGGGTACCGACTGATGAAGAAGTTTTGGCGGCAGGGTCTGGCTAAAGAAGGTGCCAAGGAGTTGTTGAAATACGGCTTCGGGCGTCTCGGATTGTACCGGATATATGCTGAAACCATGGCCGTTAACAAGGCGAGCAGGGCCACGATGGCGAGCGTGGGGATGAGCCATGTCAGGACTTTCTATCCACAATTCGAAGACCCGATACCAGGTTCAGATGAAGGCGAGGTTGAATATGCCATCACCCTACAGGAGTGGCAAGCTAGTGGAAACGATCGGGGTCTGCTAGAAGACGAGAATGGCGTGGATGAGGTCTGAGGTGTCCATTGATGTCCGTTTCCCGGGTCGAAGAAGACTGAAGTGCAGCACGCGACTTCCATTTTTGTAAACCGTCAAGTCTTCCTCAATACGGAGGTTTTCATTCCCAATCACTGAAGCAGGAGCTGAGAGAGCCGGGGAAACATCCCTGCTCACCGACTTTTCCATTATCCGTTATGCATGTGATGGGAGCACTGCACTGCTGCGGCCCGTACCGTTGGGTCTGGCCTTGACACTGGCGATATTGTCTCGATGGGTGGATTACGGCGGGCGCTTCGACGTTGCGAAACGACCAGAGAATGGGAGGAATGTCGCACAGGCCGTGTTTCTGGAAAATTATCAACATTGAAACTGCTTGACCATTGGTTGGACCTGGAAATAAGTTGGACCCCAAATCGCCATTGCGACTTCGTTCCGTAGGCAATTCACCCGCTCTCGAATCACATCAATGGCACCTTGGAAATCGCATCCATTAAACCCGGGAACCGTAATTGCGGCCAAGTCGTGTGATTATGCGGTGGTCCTTAGGGTTGTGTTTTGTGCGACATTGATTGCGGAGGAATGGCAGGAACGAAGAGCAATTCCACCAGCGTGGCGAATCGCATATGTGAGAGGCCAGCCTGGAGAAGACACACCACGAGATGTGGATAGACGCCCCAGTTGAGCAGATCGGGGCTTGGAATGACGTCCCGTGGAGTTTCGAATAAGAATCGATTCCAACGAACCTCGAAATCTCCGTTCCCGTCCCGAGATCGTCTTCACCGCACGAGTGCCTCCATCTCGCTACATCCCGTTAACTCCAGATCTTCCCCAGACACAAAGCGAAGCGGGGATATTGTTTACAATCGGCATTCATCACCTACCGTATACAGCTGCTCATTGTTTTCCTTGGTCTCTCAAAATCGGGGACTCCATCTCATCCCAGGGGCTCTCGATCCGAGGATTCACTAACTGCAACCCATACGCCTCGACTCACCTGAACAGACACCTCGTTACGATCTTGCTTCCCTATTTCTTATTTTCCTGGTCCTTCGCTATTCTCTTCCTCTCTTCCTCCCTTCCTCTGATAAATTCTCCGTTGCCTGAGCTCAGGGGGCTCCTCGCCAACTTTCACTACAGCAGTCAATACTTTGCTATCTACGACAGTCACGATGATGTTCATCTCGCTCGCCGCAGCGCTTGCTGCCTCTCCCGTCACTCTTGCCATGCCTGTCATCAAGGGCATGATGCTCCACAGCTCAGCGGCTCTCACGCTCAACTTCGAGTTGATGCAGATCACCAATGTCACCATGAACTGCACACGCCCCGACTCTCACCAGGACCTCAACTGCGGCGTCAAGTGTAAGTCAAATAAGTGCCCAGTTGAAAGGAAATTACTGACCACACTTAGTCGACTGGTTTGACCCCAACTCGGTCAGGGAGAACAAGGTCAGCAGCACCACTTGTAACCAGACCTGGTCCTGGGATGGCAAGCACACCATTGGCGGCGATGACAACGCTCTCGATACCCCCTATTTGCCTTGCTGGCAGAGTGAGGAGGATGGCACTTACTTTGCCATGAGGCTCATGACCTTTGTCGGCCCGACCAACTTCACCTTGCAACTGTCTCACCAATACAAGGACAGCGAGTAAGCAAACTCTTCCCACTCATATCGTTGTACTAACATGCCCAGAAACTTCACTGCGCCCTGGGACTACCCCACTACATTTGCGCAGCCGACACTGGTTCTCTCCCTCCCCGAAGAGGAAAAGCCCATTGCCCCCCTCCCCAAGAACGAGATTCACCTGTTCAGCCCTGGCCCTTTCTACACCGAGGTCGTTGGTGTGACTATCTGAGTCATCTTTAGGACGGGGGAATCTGGGGTAGGTTTGGCCGTTGTATCCCCTTGGTCAGAGGAAGGCGGGCTGAGAGACATACCCTTTGCCGACAATCCTCAGGTACATATCACCTTAATGAGCGGCGGGTAGGGATATCTGGGCCTGGGCATCTATCTTAAACATCACATAGACAAGGCGTTAATTTTAATAGACGGTTGCATGCCTGGTAAGATCCGTAATAGGGGCGTGTTGCTAAGCCCACTGCTGCCGCTCAAAGTGTCCTGCCCCTAAACGGAGTGAGTCCGAGTTACAGATGCCCTGGCCTGGTTGCTTGGGTTTGACAACCCACTTCCACCGACGTAGAGAACGACTGACCAATTTATGCCCAACACACTGGGGAGTCAACCGTGAGGCATTACCAGGAATACTGTCACCAATGGAACCGCCAGGTGGCTCAAACCACGACCCGGCCAGCATCCAGATCAAACTCGGAGCTCTATTCTCAGGCCCGCCCCCTATCCGAGGGCTACCTACCACTAATAGGTACAACACCAACACCAACACGCACACTGCATCTCCCCTAACAATTCAGTTTTTGAGCCGTTGCACGCAAACACGCCTCTCTCTATTTCGGAATTTTCCCATATGTACAATACCACTGCCTCTCCTATACCCCTTTTACTCCAGGGGATACGACGTAGCCGGCAACGACTCGAGATGTTTCCTGTGGTGTTCATTTGCCTATATAATACCCTCATTAGCAAAGTCCGCTACCCTCTCTCTCTCTCCAATAACACCGAAAAATACTCACAAAAGGCAACCCGCAGTAGTTGCACGTCGCAATCTCAGGCTTATCCGTGTTGATGAAGATCCTAGGATGACCAGCCGGACCACCGCCCCCGTCGCACGAAACAATACGATCATGCGTCCATCGCACAGGCTGCTTGTGGATGAGCTCAATAGCAGCATACGGTTGTGGCTAGGCCTCATGTTAGCGTTTTTGTATTGCACGATACCTCTCACACCCCTCCTCCCAGTCCTCCTAGGACAAGAAGTAAGTTTTCGCACCTGAAGCTCGTAATCCGTCTGCTCGAACCGGGGACCCGTCATCGCCTGGTTGCGCGGCCTCTGGCTGCGCGACCAGACCTCGGTGCGGTTGGGAGCCTGTCCAATGGCCTTCTCCTCGACAACGGGGGCCTCCTGGGGGACTGCTGTTGACTTGGCCGTCGGGACTGCTGCTGCTGCCGACTCCAATTGGCGACTGGTGGTGGTGAAGGAGCGCCGCGTCAGCGCGCGAGAGAGTGTGTGCGCTGCCCGGAGGCGTGAGGCGTACATTTTGGGCGTCGTTGGATTGTTGTCGTTGTGGTCACCCCGAATTGACGACTCGAAGCGTCAATTGAGGTTCGGCGGAGCTTGGGGATTGCTGGTGCTTCGCGGGTAATTCTCGGCACGGGCCCGATGCGGCTCAAAGCGGGTGGTGGAGATGGTGAAGGTGTGGACAGTTTTGTGAGTCTGTGGAAATAGGGAATGGTTGTATCAAGTTTCTAATTTGTAATTATGTATGTATATTGAAGCCCCATATGTATCCTGCAGTTTTTCAAAGAAGTCCTCCTCTTCTCAACAGCCTTTTGACGTACCTTTATATAAAGCTCTTTCCTAGAGGAATGTCAATGCACAATTCACCAGATAGATAACATTTACTGTCCAAGATTAGCGTGCTTCTTTCTTATCGTTATCGGGGAAGCTAGGATGTCAAGCTTGGCAGCAGCAGCACCTTTTCTTTGGATTTTGATCTCCTGCCCAGCGCTGCACCCAAAGTTTCTCAACCCCGCGACCAAAGCTCTCACAATATTTCCCCGGCAACAGTGAACTGCGCCTACTAACCTACAGGAGAATTGCAGAACCCCAACGATTGGCTTAGCAAGAATCAGAATCCCCGCAAGTGCGCGCAGAGATGCCCTCAACATCAGCTCCATTGCCCGCCATGGCGCCGCAGTCGACTCCAAAGGGGATGTCGTCCCGCCTGGCGACGATGAAGTTCATGCAGCGTGGTTCTGCTCAAGCCAAGGCCGGAGTCAGCTCGCCATCAACACCCACAGCCGAATCCGAGGTCGCATCGTCCTCAAAACGCCGCAAGTTTTCGCATGCCGACTCTCCCTCCGTTGCGACGCCCGACACACCCCTCTTCGATCAAGAAGCGATCCAGAGAGCCATAGATGAAGAGGAGCAGAAGCGACAAGCCGCGATAAACAAGCGAGCGGCCGAACTGGGCGACGAGCACTGGGAGTTGGATCTGTCCATGTTCCCCGCCCCGAACAGCACACAAAACCAGATGAAGGTGGTGCCGGTTGGCTTTGCCCAAATTGACAATGCAAGCTCGGGAAGCGAAGACGACATGTCCAAGGGGGACCAAATATCCCTCGCCCGGCGCCGTTTCAACATGAAGGCTCAGGCATGTGTGGTAGTATCGGTCCGAGAACCGCAAGCTGACGTCTCTACAGGTGACCAAAAACGATGATTCAGGCAGCGAGGACGACTCAGGCTCTTCGGATAGTGAGCTCTCGGACGAGGAGGAATCCCACCAGCCAAAAGATGGTTCTAATCGTGGACGCCGTGCCGAGAATGCAACACCTCGCAGCGGGCGAGCGAGGACTAGTCTCTCGGGCAGACAGAGTGAAGAGCGCAAGAAGGCCAATGAGTTTGCCGAGAAGCGGCGGAAGAAAGAGGTCAACCTGAGCAAGCTGACATCCCTCTCTGCCAGCCAGGATAACTGGAAGTCGCCTCTTTCCGCAAAGATTACCTGTCATGGTTGTGGAAAGATCGGCCACAGGGTTGCCGATTGCCCGAGTAAGAAGCGCCGTTGAGGAACGATGATCCGTATTGCCATCATCCTATTTGCTTGTTCCTCCCGGCCACGACTTTTCCATGCCGCATCTACTGTCGGTCTACCGCGTTGTTCTGCGGAATGTGATGATGACATTATAGCTCTCAATGCATTGGGGGCCGTATTGGAACTTCACGTGTAAGTCAACTTTTATGTACGAGGACGTTACATCAGACCACAACCCGCGGTCCCACAATACTTGGACGTTAGTAGCCAGAGCTCGTATCAACCCGTTAATAGGATCTGGGGAACGGGCTGGAAAGAGGGCGAGTGTCGAGTATTCTCAGACAGGCACAATAAAAGATTCGTTTGGACCCATTCTAGCCGTCCCGTGTTTACCGGAGTTTTCGCTCGAAACAAATAAGACCCGCGCAGTAACTTGCATGGAGGTTGTCGTCCGGGTTGACGATGAGACCGGAGATATAACTAGCATGAGAAAGACCGAGGCGGGATGGTGTGTGGCCCAGGGGTGAGGGTGGGAGGCAACGTGTGACGAGGCTGCATAAGGACGGCCCAAGGGAAGAAGGACAGCCTGCTTTGTATCGAGCATTGCGTACGAGGCAAGGATGCTAGAGTGTCCCTGTCGGCTGTCTGGGTGGGATGTACTCGTTTCGTTACTGGAAGTATGTAAGCGAAGGCTGTCGGGCACTTCGCCGGCGAAACTTTTTGTGGTGTTTCGGTATGGGCTTGTCTAGGTTGTTTTGAGAAGGAGGGGAGTGAGTGCGGGTTGACGAACAAGTCTTATACCAGGTAGTCAGGCAGAAAACGGCTTCTGCGGGCCCGGCCCTTTTTACCGGCCTTTCCAAGAACGCAGAACCTGTCGAGTAACCTAGCGGGAAGCACACCCATGGGAGTTGCCGGCGTTCTGCACAAAGCGGATGGAGTCAGAACACGAACAACAACAACAGCAACAAGGGAAACAACATGTTTCGACGTAAGCATACTCCGCTCAACCGTGCCGTCCCTTGTTCAACTCCGGGTAAAGTATCGCAAACCTGGCTGAAGACTTGTGTCTGGTTTCCGATGCGATGGTTCCTGCGTCCGTGTATCTGCCTTTCTTGTCGTTCTCCCATATGCCAGAGACCCCCGGGAGGGCTAAATGCCAGGACGACACCGGGGTGTCGCTATCGTATCCTACCGCGTGGCTGAACGGGGGTGGCGGAGTACGAGAGGAAGTCGGGACGTACCCGTAGGAGTCTTCCATCGACTAGTATCGGTCTTCCAAGGGGGAAGAAGGCATCGGGCCGCTTTTGCCTAGGACCCTGGGAATTGTTTGTTGGTCGTTGTTTTCGGAGATGGCCGAGCGGTACGCTTCTTGTTGGTCTAGTGGCCCTTGGACCACCTTTGATATCGTCAGCAAGTTTCAGTTGCCTCGCTGTCCCTAGCCAATGTCGGATGCCTGGTGGTTCCCTAGAGAGACTGATCGCTTGCACTGAGCCACCAGCACTACAACCATGCCATCTTCTTCTTCCTGCCGACCTTCCACCCAGGGTAGGTGCCTTGGTAGGCCATGGTGTCTCGGCTTGGCGGTCTTCAGATCATCCCCTGCAGCTCAGGGCCGAACACCGTTGGACTTGCATGAACCGGCCGTGCTTCTGCGCCGGCAATACTTGAAGGCTGTAACTCTGCCGCATATTCCCGAGCGAGGTACTTCAGTTCAGCTCTGCCTTGGCCCCAAGATCGGAGGTCGGAGCTTGTCACAGAATAGGATAAGCAGGCTTGTCGTCGTGCCCTTGTCTCCCTTGCGAATACACAAAAGGGGCTAATGTGCGGTTCGCCAGCAGGCGCAACAGCCGATAGAGGCGGGCAGGCATTGGGAGAAACATGCTTTGGTGTTGAATGTGATGGAGGGTACGGTATGTATGTATGTGCGGAAGGGAGAATCAGCCGGGGGGGCGAGCGAACCGACTTTGAGATCTCTATGGTTCGGCTCGGCTGGTGCTGGCGGTGCAAGTGGGATCAGAGCGATTGTGTACCGGCGCGCATTGTAAAGACCACTATGAGAAGGTTCGGGTAGATAGGTAGTCATATTGCGGCAACCAGGACAGGCTGCGCAGCAAGTCTCATGTTGTAGTGCAGGCCTGATTCCAGTGGAAGGGTAGTGGGTGTGTAGACACGCCGATGGACGCCAAAACGGGTCGCAGACCTCAAGAATCATGTGCGGGATTCTTTTTTGGGAGTTGCCCTCCACCGACCGGCGACAATATGAGATCATTGGAGAAGGCAATGTCAATAGTGTTGTTACACCCACACTCATCGGCCCCTCGCTCCGAGACAGGGCAGCATATCCGCAGTGTGATGGGATCTGTAGGCAACCATCCCGGCTTGGATGCGGTTTCACCGGTCAACCGGCTCATTCATATGAGGCGTGAGGTGTCAATTGAGGAGGGCCCTTCTGGTGCTCGATCCGATGCGCGAGTGCACAGAATTGGAGACAACGCGAACCAGCAGAGGAGGGCCAGAGCAGGCGGGAAAGGTGATCCCCACAGCCGGTGAATCAGGCACGGGAGGAGGGTCCGGTAGTGGTGGATTTGGCCGGTTAACCTATCCGCAGAGACGGCATCCAGGAACCCACCAGCAGGACGCACCTAGCATTAGCGCGTCGTGAACAATATACTGGACACACTGGCTTGACGTGCCCTGAAGAACAGAGTGGACGACCTCCAAGCCTTGCAATGTTAGTTCCGAAGATGTCACGGCCGACGTGATGGCAAGAGTGTGGCCGTGGTTGGCGGCATTCCCGCAACTGCGTTGACTAGACGCCTGTTAGAGTGGCGGTCCGTCCGTGGAATGCAGGGAATCCCCACGTCCTGCATTTGAGACGAAGGCACATCATCGACCTCGCAATTTTCGATGACAATGCCCGGAAACCCCGCGATCTACCGGTGGAGCTAATGGCTGCGCAGGGGATGTGCCAGCAAAGAATTTACATACCGGTAGATACTGAGCTCATTGACGGCAATCAGCCCGAGACGCGACGGTCCAAAAAGCCCTTTGGCGGGGTGCCTAGCCAGTTGCGTGTCTTCTCATCAGCGCGCGAGTTGCCGTAATGTGCGCATAATGAAGTGAGGTGGTCTCAGGAAAGGGCGGCAAGCTAGGCCTGCTTGCCTCCCATGTTCTCCGTTGAGCCTTCCAACCTCGCCTGCTCGAACCTTCCCGAATCAGGTGGCCATGACTACCAAAGGCAGGAGGGTTGCCCGCCACGATCATAGCAAGTTCAGTCAACGAGGCACTCCAATGTCGGGCTACCCCTGTAGCTGCTTCCGCCAGACGGACCGATGTTGCATCTCTCTTTTTGTTACAATCATTTCCCCCAACAGTGCGACTACCGAACTTGGTAACTTGGTAGCCAACCATAGCGCATGGCTTTCCCTTCAAGGCTGAGGGCATGTATAGCATTGGCTGATAATGCCTATTCTGTCTTGTCAGAATTCGATTCTCGGCTGATTCGCGACCTCAGCTGGTCTCTCACCGAGGCCGGGGGCCGGGCCGGGACGGAGTTGAACGTCGGGCTAGAAAACAGCAAGGACATGGTCGGTCGCCGCTATCAACAAGAAACACACAACTCGACCGCGCCGCAGTTGGACCTGAAAGCTGTCAAAACGAGCGTCCTATCATGGCGCTCAGTCAATTGCCGTCGGGTCGGCCCATGATCCACCGACGTGCTTGGAAGCCACCGTGTATTGTCCAAACAGCAGTTCGATGGGCAGCCACAGGAGCAGGGCATTTCGGGAAAAAAGGCGGAGAGGAGATGTATGTTGTCGGTACTGTGACCGCGGAGCTGGTTACTGCTGCCCCGTGAATGGGTCGGCATGATGAGATGCCGTCCAGATCTCGCACTTTAAACGATGTACTTGTACGGCGCCCCGTCGCCAGTGACACCCAATGCTGCGTGAACGTTGCCCAGGACAGTCATCAAACTCGTCCCCCGCTCCCCCACCTCAAGGCTTCTTGGAGGAGCTCGCAGCCACACGCCCAACACGTGTAGCCCTTGTCATTCAGAGCAAAAAAGCAATTGTACCCACGAGGCGCGGATCTGGCCAGATGTTAGCTTCTGCTTGTCGGTCTGGACGAGCCCCTGTCACTTCCCGTCTGTAGAGTATGGGAGGGTGTCGGAAGAGGGAGAGAAACCGCTCATGAGCTCATGGGATGGCTGACCGCCATCTGCCTGCCGCCGGAAGGTTGGCAACTCCCACGCCGCGCAACATTGATGAGGTGCGAACGGCAGCAGCCTCAACCCTGCAGACTGTCCATCCACCCCCAGAACCCTTGCGCTATCCTGTGTCGGACCGCGAGTCTGGTGGGAAATGGCACGCATCACACTCCCTGACCGCCGCGGATCTGCCAATCGCCGCAAGCCCTTGACCCCACCACCTGGCCATCGCCGCCCGCCTCTTCGGGCGGTAGGATTTCATCGCCGCTTCCGCTTGCGCTTGACAAAGCGCGGACCTTGGGCACAGGTCGGGCAAAAATCGTCTCTCCTGCGGTGGACCAGCAAGGCAGACGCCGGTACAGGCGAACAATCTTCTCTCATCGGCCCGCGGCGCGGCGAGAGGGATTGCGATCTTCTTTGGTTGTTGCCCGCTGCCCGTTTAGGTTGGTTGCCCAGAGTTTTTTTTCTTTCGTTCTGTTGTGTCAGATCGCAGCAGCGGGATCGCTTGCTTTGTTGCAAGGTGCAAGGTTGCAAGGTTGCCAGGCTCCCTGTCCAGATCCCCCAAACTGAACCCCAGTTCCCCAGCTTCTCCCACATTCTCGACGTTCTCGAAGGAGCTCGAGCCATTCAAGACGTCTGAAACTGTGGGGATAGAGCAATTGTGCTGTCGGTCTGGTGCTTGTTGACTTGCAGCGCACCTTCTTCTTTGGCGTTGCTTGGTAGAGGAGCAACCCCCTAACACATAAACCGCACATCAACAGATTTAGAGGCATCTTTGTCTCGAAAAACCGAAGTTGATGTATCCTTCTCCTAAGGCATCGAATAATGCACAGGCCTTGACACGATGTTCACAACGCTGGGTTTTATTTGTATGCCTGTTAGGAAGTAAGCCAAGTAAGCCAACCAGTGAAAAGCATTTATAGCGATCTCTGCCACATTCAGTGTGCGGATTTTTATGTCACCCACTTGAGGAGGTTGCTGTTGGTCGCTGCTGCCTTGGCTGGTTGACCCAGTTGACGTTGGCCCCATCCCGGCCTAGCCCACGGCGAAACCCCAAGATCTCGGGCATCCGACTTCTAAGCAGTTTTAACGTGGGAACGCACATTACGGTTCGCTCCCCCTTCCCATCTCTTTTCCGGCTTCAGGTCCCGGCTCTTCGCTTTCAGTGGTTTTATTCTGGCGCCAGGCGGTCGACCTGAGGCAAGACCGACATCCCTAACAGGGTTCAGCTAATATTTTCCATCGGCGTCAAGAAGTCCCCGAACGCCCCAACCCTGTTCACTTTGGGTTGGCAGGCCGGAAATGCGACGACGAGGCACACGCTTGCCATCTTGATGCTCGGTTCCCATCTCACATCTTGCCGATTCCACAGAACAGAACCCTCCAACCTCGCCTTCTTCCTTCTCGTCCCCAGACTAGGTACGATTCGCGTTCTCCTGGCGCCCACCACCGTGCAATCTGCATTGTCTTCCCGCAGACGCTCCCGCTCGCACTCTGCAAGTCCGGGTCGCCTAGGTAGGTCCATCCCAACAGCTCAGTTTTTACTTCCCGCTTCTGCTTCGGCCATGGTTGTTTGTCCTCCTTGCACCCTCTTGTGCGTTGTCCGCGGCTCCTCGCTGGCAACCTGGAACAACTGGAACACCTCAACTGGCGTTTGCCCGCTCCCTTGATGACGAACTCCCGGAGCTGCCTCCTACACCTGACTCTCACGCTCTGCCCCTCTCTGCCCCTCTCTGCCCCTCGGCTGCTGCGTCAGCACCGACTGTTGGGCCCGCCAGCCTCCCGGATGACCAGCCGGACATCCACATCTCGGACCAGCCCATATGACGGAGCACTTCATCCATGGCAATATTTGTTCAGTAAGGCCGACACGGTACACATGGCAGCGGTTCGGCGCCCTTGTCTGGCCACGCCGCGTCCCAGCGGCCCTGTGTGACGGCCGTGGGCCGTTGATATCATGCTTGCTTCCGCGCCTGCAGGCCAAGGGCAAAAGGTGCATACTGTGGTACATGCACAGGAGGCCCTCCGCTGTGGCCGGCGCTTGACCGACGCGGGATCTCAACGCCTCATCAAGACACTGCTTGTTGGGGCGGTCCACCTCAAGATTGAATGGAGCGAGTAACCCGGAGAACGCGGGGAGCTGGCCGGCGGCAGACGACAGACAGCACAGGAAGCTTTTCCAAGCGCAAGAAACTTACGCTGCGGCCCTTCTCAGTATTGCATTATTTATTGCTCCATTGCCTATTTTGGAAGCGTTGTTGAATCCACAATTGCTACTCCTTGTTCTGGTGTAATCATCCGCGGCTCCTTAGCTCTTACCCCCGCCGCCCCTTCCACTTGGGAGCAGTCGCCTTCGCGTACGCCCCTCCTTCCACACCCCTCCCCCATCACGCTTCCCGTCGATACTGGGGTCTAGTATTGCCCAGGCTCCTCGTCTTTTTGTTACGAACGCCTCCCCTTCCATCGGTCGATACTGATACTCGCTATAGCAAAGGATCTCGAAGCGGCAGGTTTTTCACACTCCCCGTTGTTCATTTCCCCAGGCGCCTGCCCGTTCGAGGAGGCTTCGGGACAGCATCAGATATTCGGCTTGTTACAGCTTGCAGATTGGTGTCTGCCATCCCATCTGCCCCAGGCCATCCGGGTTCTCAGGCGAGTCCCAACGTCACCCTTTTGCCCCCAGGCACGTGGAGCATATAAAGCGGGCTCTCGGGCACTTGGCCGGGCAATCCTAGGCACGTCTTGAAATTGCCGATTCAGGTACCAGTTGTGGCGGCGTATATGAACATTGCGAACTGCTACCGGTTCCTTTGTTTGCGAGCACCTCTCCGCAGCTGTTGCACAACCTTCGCCAGCAACAGCCGCAACAGGCGATTCGCCGAAATCACACGACCCCAAGGTTGCCGTCCCACCAGAGTTGCGACGACCAGCAACGCCTGCCTGGAACCCAACTCGTTGGAACCCGCGACTAGCACCGCCCTAGGACCCCTAGTGTCCCCACACGCTGCACAGACCCAGCTGCCGATACCACCGATATCAGCACCATCTTCCGTGTCTGGTTCTCGGCGGGCACACGGCTTTCCCCCGCCGCCCCTCACCTTTTGTTCTCCGAGTTGGACTGTCCGTCCACGCTCCCCTCTACTAGCTACAGCTCGGCCAGATCACCAACTAACATTACGCCGATTCGCGGCTATGGCACACCTCCACCGCACAGCGTCGCCCGGCCCGGTTGCTCCCATGAGGGAGGACCGGCTCCGCTCCGTCGAATTAGTGACAGATCGTCTTGAGACACCCTCACTCGATGACCGGACATATCGTGTCATCCGCCTCCCTAACCAACTAGAGGCCCTGCTCGTTCACGACCCCCAGGCCGACAAGGCCAGCGCCGCGATGGATGTCGGTGTGGGGAGCTTCAGCGACGAGGACGACATGCCGGGCATGGCCCACGCTGTTGAGCATGTGCGTATAGCCAAACAATGAACATTCTCGTTGCCTGCTAACCTGGGACATAGCTTCTGTTCATGGGAACCAAAAAGTACCCGGCCGAGAATGCCTACCACCAATACCTCTCAGCTCACTCGGGGACTTCTAACGCTTATACAGCGTCCACATCCACTAACTACCACTTTGAGGTCTCAGCGAAACCCAGCGATGACGCAGAGCCGTCGGCAGAGAACCCATCGCCACTCAAGGGAGCCCTAGACCGTTTCGCCCAGTTTTTCATTGAGCCGTTGTTTCTGGAAAGCACGCTGGATCGTGAACTTCGAGCAGTTGACTCCGAAAACAAGAAGAATCTTCAGAGTGACCAGTGGCGATTGCACCAGCTCGACAAATCCCTGTCCAACCCGAAGCACCCCTTCTGCCACTTCTCAACGGGCAATCTCGAGACACTCAAGACGATTCCCGAAGGGAGAGGCGTCAATGTGCGAGACAAATTCATCGAGTTTTACGAGAAGCATTACTCGGCGAACTTGATGAAGCTCTGCGTTCTCGGCAGGGAGCCGCTTGATGTCCTGGAGGTGTGGATTTCTGAGTTCTTCTCTGGGATCAAGAATAAGAACCTGCCGCAAAACAGATGGCCTAATGCGGCCCCTTTGACGAAGGATCGGCTCGGAATTCAGTACTTTGCGAAACCCGTGATGGACTCGAGGGAGCTTACAATCACTTTCCCATTCATTGACGAGGATCTCCTCTACGAGTCGCCACCGAGCCGCTACCTCGGCCACCTGATCGGCCACGAAGGTCCTGGAAGCATCATGGCATATATCAAGGGGAAGGGATGGGCTAATAGTCTCGGGGCTGGCGCCTCTGCTGTCTGTGCCGGCTCTCCTGGCTTTTTCGAGTGTCACATCAGGTTGACTGAAGAGGTATGTCGCTAATGTTCCACACCATGTCATATGGAAGTGCTGACCCGGCGGTAGGGCTTGAAAAACTACCGAGAAATTGTCAAAGTTTTCTTCCAGTACGTGGCCATGTTGAAAGAAACCGAGCCCCAGCAATGGATCTTTGAAGAGCAAAAGGGCATGGCAGACGTCGACTTCAGATTCAAGGAAAAGACATCCTCGTATAGGTTTACAATGAAGATCAGCTCGGTGATGCAGAAGCCACTTCCCCGCGAGTGGCTACTGAGTGGCTCTAAAAGGCTGCGCAAATTCGATGCCAAGAGCATCGAGGAAGCCCTCGCCTGCTTGCGACCCGACAACTTCCGCCTTAGCATTGTCTCGCGTGACGTGCCGGGGAAGTGGGCGAACAAGGAGAAGTGGTACGGAACCGAATACACCTACGAGCAGATTCCGACCCACTTCATGGCCGAGATCGAGCAAGCAGCAGCAAGCTCGTCGAAGAACCGCATTTCCAACCTGCATCTTCCGCACCAGAACCAGTTCATCCCCACCAAGCTTGAGGTCGAGAAGAAGGATGTCAAGGAACCGGCTTTGGCTCCTCGGATCGTCCGTAACGACCAACTGGTTCGGACGTGGTACAAGAAGGATGATACGTTTTGGGTTCCCAAGGCGAACTTGATTGTCAGCTGCAAGAGCCCCATTGTTTACGCCTCGGCAGCAAACTCAGTCAAGGCACGACTTTTCACCGATCTGGTTAGAGACGCCCTCGAGGAATACTCATACGATGCCGAGCTTGCAGGTCTGCAGTACAGCGTTTCTTTGGACACTCGCGGTTTGTTCATCGAAGTGTCAGGCTACAACGACAAACTCGCCGTTTTGTTGGAGCAAGTCCTGATCACAATGCGAGACTTGGTCATTCGCGAGGACAGATTTGATATTATCAAGGAGCGTCTCACGCGTGGCTACCGCAACTGGGAACTTCAACCCCCGTGGCACCAGATCGGTGACTACACTGGCTGGTTGACCTCAGAACAAGATTACGTGGTCGAAGAACTCGAGGCCGAGTTGCCTGGCATCTCGGTCGACAACGTCCGGGCCTTCCGCACAGAACTGCTCTCTCAGTTGCACATGGAGGTTTACGTGCACGGAAACCTCTACAAAGAGGATGCACTGAAGCTGACGGACATGGTCGAAAAGACGCTGAAACCCAGGGTCCTGCCACGGGAACAATGGCCCATCCGACGGTCTCTCATCTTTCCTCCAGGGTCCAACTACGTCTGGAAAAAGACGTTGAAGGATCCGGCCAACGTCAATCATTGCATTGAGTACTGGCTTTACATCGGGGACAAATCCGACCGCGACATTCGAGCCAAGACCTTGTTACTGGACCAAATCACCCATGAGCCGTGCTTCGACCAGCTACGAACCAAAGAGCAGCTTGGATATATTGTGTTCTCGGGCGTTAGGACCAACACGACGACGTATGGCTTCCGGTTCATCATCCAGAGCGAAAAGACGGCGCCTTATCTGGAGGCGAGGATTGAGCTGTTTCTCGAGTCGCTAGCCAAGACCATCCAAGATATGAGCGACACAGACTTTGAGAACAACAAACGGAGTTTGATTGTCAAGCGCCTGGAGAAACCAAAGTATCTGGACCAGGAGACTGGAAGGCACTGGAACCAGATTGCCAGTGAATATTACGACTTCGAGTCTGGTAAGTTGCCCTGCAGCATTTGATATTTTCCAAGCACTGGCTAACTTTCCAAAGCGCAACGGGACGTGGCACTTATCAAGCCTCTCACCAAAGTTGACATGATCGAATTCTTCAACCGTTATATCCACCCATCGTCGCCCCAACGCGCCAAGCTGGCCATATATTTCACCGCGCAGGCCAAGAGCGACGTCTCGACGAAGCAGATATCGGAGCTGATCAACACCCTCAATCTGGATGCCGAGACCTCGGCCCAAGCCGCTACCGACCTGCAAGCTCGTCTGAGTGCTGTGGGCCACGACGAGGAAAAGGAAATCGAGGGTTTAAAAGAGTACCTCCTCCATGATCTGAAGGCGACAGAGAGCAAGATCGATGGCGCCGTTGAGGCGTGGAAGAAGCTGCACGTGCAGAGTCTCGGGACCAATGGCGTTGTCAAAGATGCAAAGGCGCCCTCCTCAAACGGCACGACACCATTTATCATTGAAGACGTTCGAGATTATAAGGCTGGGCTTACGGCCACTGGGGGGGCAAGGCCAGTAAGAGAACTCTCCGAGTATGAGGACCTTGACTCCAAGCTCTAAGCCCCTTATGGCATTCACAAGTCTGCTATCATGTGCGCGGGGAACTCGATGGACGGAAAAAAACAGAACAGGGACGGAAAGGAAAGCGGGTGGGGATCACCTGGATCGGGAGCGTGATGAAAACTCTGACACGGTCGACGTCGGGGAGACGTGTCGAGGCGCATTTTTGTCGGTGCTGTTTCTTGGTCCAAAATTTGCAGGACGGGTTATACTGTTATACCCATTGACGTGGCCTGGTCTCCTTGATACCTATCTACCTAGCACAGCACCTGCCGGGCCGTTTCCTAGCCGTGTCTTTGGTACACCATCGCATTAGACTACACCCTAAGCCATCGGCTTCTCATCGCCCTTGGCCCAGAGCCGCAATGTCTGCGTAGCCTTCTAACGTGGCAACAGCTGACGACGTGGGAACATCCACGAGTTAGCCCCAGTGTTTGCGCAGCCGCATGTCATTGAAGGCTCGTTGTTACACACACTCTTGGTTTCGAGTATAGCTTTTCTCCACCATTTTACTTCCGCATCTGGAGCTCCTTGGAACCTTGGAAGACCATGACCGCCTAATAGCCGGCATCTACGTTTCAAAGCTTGTTCTGGTCTATTGGAGTTGCTAGATGGGCGCTTAATCAATGTTTAGATGTCCCGAACTTGGAAGCACCATGCAGAACACTTGTGTTGTGCTGACTGGGAGCGTGAGTTGTCGTAAGATGCGATGATTGCCAGCTGAGGGACACTATGGTGCAAGTCTGATGTGCGTTTGTCTGGGTTGTTCAGGTTTGGAGTTCCTCTGGATTCGGTCTGCTGATGATAGCAACGCTACTCTTGCATGTATGTAATTCCTGGCCGCTTGGCTTGGTGCTACTTGGGATCCCCCTGTAGCGCTTAGAATAATCAATCAAGGACTTTGCAGCAGCTGCAACGACGCTTCTATCCTGGTAAGGGGCGTTGGAATGTATTTCCAAGGCTATTGTCACTTGACAGCGGGGAGGAAAGGGGTTCACAAATCAGCGTTCTGTGTTCGATGTTGCGATGAAGGAGATCTTGTGTCTCAAACTTGTGCCTTGCCCTTGTTGACGATTCGGGTACCACGCTCTTGAAGCCCAGTTTGAGAAGGGGGTGGATGACAAAGGGAGCATGACCCAGGGGATGGTAAGCGTTGGGCAGATTCATGAGAGCCAAGCTCAAACACAAAAAGACGGCGACATCAAAGTTGATGCCGGAAATTGTTCTATCTAGGAAGTAAAATTTCGCATATGGTGTCATGGAAATGGATACACACTCTTGAAAGTTTGATGAGTGAGTTTGAGGCTGCCTGAACCCCTCATAGAAAAAGAGAAGCAAATCGTGTAGTTCTACTAGCGGAATATTTTGTCCAGCCCCAGCAGATCCACAAGCCGCCCAAGGCTGCCCGCGCCTGCGCCCTGGAAGGCAAAGTGAAAGCTCCTGGTGCAAAACCGGAAAGAACCCACACCCATCTCTCCACTTCTCTGCCGAGCTGTAGTGGAAGGAACGCCGGCCTCTCGAATTCGATCTGCAACTGTCAGCACAAACGCACGCAAAATTTCCCTTTATTTTTGCCGCGCAACTGCGAGGGTTTGCGACAGACCACGATCCACTCCCCAACGCCTGCCACTCGCTCGACCAAGACGGCAAAACTTGAGACTTGACGCAGGGTGTGGCTAGCAGAGACAAGCACGGCGCCGCCACAGACCAGACATCTGTCGCCTCTGAGTGGAGACTTCTGCTTCGCAACCGGCGAAAACTAATTCAGAGAACCGACGAGAAGGAGCATTCACGCCTGCTTCCGACCGAGAAGGAAATGCGCAGTCCCAACTGACTCCGCCGCAAACCCCGCCTACCCTCAACTTGCCTCACGCCCGGCTTGGTACTTGCACCCTGTCGACATAATTCCTCCCATTTGCTGCTGCTGATGCAAAGGAAATCCTGGTGCTTGTTTTTGACCCCCCTCGACCTCTCGCCGCCCTGCTCGCGCGGTCGTTCGCCCCTGCCCAGCGAACCTCCGTCGCCCACGGCCGCCTTCCGCCTCCTCAGCCAACAACGAGCCGGCGTTCCTCGAGCTGCCAGGGCAGCTCACCTTCAACACGTCTTCTTCAAAGAAACGGAGAATAACCCGACAAACGGCACGGGAGCACAGTTCCGAAGAACGCTCAACAGAGCCACTTTCGGACCAGGTGCTGCCCTCCACCGAAGACGATACAGATCCCACATTCTCTTTCTCAGCTGGCCCGACTCCCGGCCCCAACACTCCTAACTACGTGCGTGCAGACTCGGTGCCGGCCTCTGGTATTCCCGCTCGCTTGCAAACCCAACCTACTTCACTCTCGGTAACCGACGACGCTTCATCGGCCGCGAGTTCGCCGTGTGCCGCTTCGGCCGATCTCTCTGTCGACTTTGACCGAGCCAGAGAGCCCTCCGACTCCGGCCTGGCACTGCAGCCGCCAGATTCTGGCCCTGCTCGGAGCCCTTCCCCTCTGATCAGCACAACTCGTCGGGTCCTGATGGGGGGTGCTGCGGAACTTCCACAACGTTCGTCGTCTCCGCTCAAGCGGAGGGCGTCGAGCATGGACCCAGAGCAAGATGTTACCGACAACAAGGAGGACGTGGATATGATCACCGCGCCGCCCGCTCAGACGACACCTGAGCCTGCGAGCCCAGACACCGTGCAAGGAGAGACGGCAGCCCCAGTCGTCGAGATGAGAGCCGAACTCCCCCTTAGAATCGGTAAACCACCCCCTCACCGCCTGCCTACTCGCGGCGCTAATCTGAAGTCAGATATACCCCCAATTGAACAACAGGTTAAGGCCATCGAGACTTTGCTACAGGCCTTTGCAGAGACACCCGTGAGGGAAGGGGATTCTGTATATCTTGTCTCGAGACAATGGCTTGATCGGGCAAAACCCTCCTCTGATGCCAAACACGGCATCAAGGAATTGCCGGGTGTGGGCCCTGGGCCTGTTGACAATTCGGACATCATCCAGACTATCTTCACAGATTCGAATGGAGAGCATTGCGTGAAGCTGAAGCCGGGAATGGGGAGCGAAAACTTTGAACTATTCCCTGAGGCTGCGTGGGAATTGCTAGTCTCTTGGTACGGCATTGTGGCCGGGCAGTCACCTATCGTTCGTGTCGCACACAACACAGCGCCCGATATGGCTAGTCCAGAAAATGTGCAGTTCGAATTCCACCCGCCCGTCTTTACAATCCATCGGCTGTGGTCTGCAACGAGCCCAATTCCGATAGAGCAGGAACTCAAGCTGAAGAAGCCACCGCCTCCGGTCATTGTCCAAAGCACCTTTTACGGGTATCATAACTTCTTGAAGCAAGCCAAGCAACTTACCGGCGTACCAATGGACCGAAAGGTCCGTGTCTGGAGACTCCTCCAAACCCTTCCCACTACGACGGAAATCACGGTTCAGCCCTCTGGGATCGGCACCCCTCCGGACTCACCAGGTCGCTCTCCCGAGGTTCCCTCCCGAGTTCCTGTTACTCCAGGTGCATGGCCGGAGATGCTGGTGGATGTCGAGACATTTCTCAAGCTTGAGAGGGACGTAGACCGTGGGCTTGTGCAATCTGACGACACGACGACAAATCCCAACTACAACGGCAAAAAAAGCTTGTCTCTTGTCGGCCTCAATGTTGATCAGACTCTTGTTATTGACGAGGAAATCGAAAAGAACCATCACGTCTCGACTTTCAAGGGTGGCAATGTCAAGGAAAAGGCGTTGGCGACTCGAGGTAGCTCAGGCAGTCTTGCACCCCCCCGCACAAACACTAGCGGGCGAAACAGTCCTGCTCTCAGCGTCCCTTTGACCCGCGGTAGAGCACAAAAGTCCGGGCGCGCCCTCGGTAGTTGCGGTCTGCAGAACTTGGGAAACACATGCTATATGAACTCAGCTTTACAGTGTGTTAGGAGCGTTGAAGAGCTTACAAAGTACTTCTTAACGCACGAGTATCGACACGAAATCAACGCCGATAACCCGCTCTCACACAACGGAGACGTGGCAGCAGCATATGGGCGGCTCCTTGATGAGATCTACAAAGACCCCCCACCCAGTTCGGTTCAGCCACGACACTTCAAGGGCATCATCGGTAAGTATGCGCCGGCGTTCTCCGGCTTCGGTCAACAAGATTCACAAGAGTTTCTGGGCTTCCTGCTCGATGGGCTTCAGGAAGATCTCAATCGGATCAAGAAGAAACCCTACATTGAGAAGCCAGACTCAACTGACGACATGATCAACAACCCTGCGGCTATTCGGGAGATGGCAGAAAAAGTCTGGGATATCACCAAGAAGCGAGATGACTCGGTCATTGCCGATCTCTTCACCGGCATGTACAAGTCGACTCTGGTGTGCCCTGTCTGTGATAAGATCAGCATCACATTTGACCCCTTCAACAATCTTACCCTACCACTACCCATCGGCAACATGTGGAACAGACAGGTCAAGTTCTTCCCCCTCAACGACCGCCCGGTAGAGCTCACAGTCGACATTGACAAGTGCGCCTCTCACGCGCAGCTCAAGGAGTTCATCTCTGCCCGTGTTGGGGTTCCTGTTGAACGCCTGTTTGGTGCCGAAGAGTTCCGGGATAAATTCTTCAAATTTTATGAAGACAGATCAGTGGCATCTGAGGACATCCAGAACAACGACAACCCCACGTTTCACGAGCTAGAATGGGTGCCAACCAATGCATGTGAGCCAAAGAAGCAGGCCAAAAAACCGGTTCAGCGTTACCGCTCACTATTGGCGGACGACACTAACGACGAGGAGACGCCAGTATGGGAGGACCCTATGGCCCAGCGTATGATTGTCCCGGTGATCCACCGCATGAACTCAGATAATTGGAGGAAAATGCGCCAGCGTAAGACGTCGGATGGGCCGTTTCTCCCTCCACCACACTTCATCATGTTGACCCCCTACGAGGCGCGGAATGAGGACATCATTCGACGGAAAATCTTGGAGAGGGTTGCCAACTTCACCACCTGGTCGGGGTTTAGAAACGCAGCGGCAGATGATACCGACACCACAGAGACCACAGATCCTGAGCTCGTCAATAATGCTTCGGACGCGGACTCGGGCGATGCCAAAATTGTGGCCAAGTCGGTTGAGGGTGAGGAGGACATTGTTGATGTCACCATGGGAGATGCGGATGAGCGGAAAACCCCAGGTCCTGCGCCAGTCGCCGCACAGTAAGTACCATTCTCCTATTTCTGGTCCGCACTAACATGCTCGAGGTACCCCAATCTCCTGAAGCAGTTCAACAAGAAGCGCCCCAAGTGGGTCGACCCCCGCGAGTTTCTGGATGCGCAGTTTCAGAATCTCTTTGAGCTCGGGTACTTCAGTGAACCAGGCTCAGTATTGCCAACCGGCTGGCAAAGCGTCCAAGAGGACAACCCTCTTCCGCGTCTGAATTCCAGGCAGCCTAAGCCGGTAGCCTCGGATGTTGAGATGCGGAGTCCTGGGCCATGGGACAACTCTGAAGAGAGCGGGAGCGAGAGTTCACCCGGAGGCCAGCAAACTAGCATCCAAACACGCATGGTCGATGAGTCCAGCGAAGAAGATTCGGACCCCCCCAAGGTCAAGGTGAGTTGACTCCCGACAAAAAGGGGCAGATCAAGCTGACACTCGCAGAATGTCCACCCGCGCCCCGCTGGGAAGGGCCAAGTAGCTACCCGCGGAAAGAACAAAAAGATGAAGCCCAACAGGACCTACGGCAAGAAGGGCAAGAAGCGTTTCGAAAAGCAACAGCGGGCAGCGCTTGCGCAACAGACCAGCGAGGTAGAGATTGCACCTCAAGACCTCACTGATCCCGACGATGGGCCGCTCATCAGATTAGGCGAGGGTATTGTGGTCGATTGGAACGAGGACGCCTTCGACAACGTCTTTGGTAATGAGGACAAGGACAAACAAGCGGACGACGTCAGGGGCAAGAAGCTGTTCGGCAATTTCGAAGTCCTTGAAGACCCTGGGATTGAGAAAAAGCGGGAGTTGCGTCAGCGACGTCGTACCAAGGGCATCGCTCTAGATGACTGCTTGGCAGAATTTGAAAAGGAGGAAATCCTGTCTGAGCAGGACACCTGGTATTGCCCTCGATGCAAGGAACACCGTCGAGCCAGCAAGAAGTTCGATCTCTGGAGGACACCGGATATTCTTGTGGTGCACCTCAAGCGCTTCAGCTCGACGGGTTGGCGCAGGGACAAGCTGGATGCCCTTGTTGACTTCCCTATCGAGGGCTTAGACTTGACGGAGCGCGTTGTCTCCAAAGAAGACGGCAAGCAGGAGATATACGATCTCATTGCCGTCGACAATCACTACGGCGGTCTTGGTGGAGGCCATTACACGGCGTTTGCGAAGAACTTCCTCAATGGGGAGTGGTACGACTATAACGGTATGTTCAACCCGGCCGCGGTTGGTCTCATTGCAGCTAACGAGAATGTCTAGATGCCCAGGTTTCACCGGTTAAGGAGCTCGCTAAAATCGTTTCCACCGGTGCCTATCTCCTCTTCTACCGTCGCCGTTCGGATGTCCCTTTAGGTGGTCCAAAATTCGCGGATATCTTTGACCGCTTCGATTCCCAATCCAACGCCGATGATGACATGGAGTTGGATTCGGGGGAAGGTCAGCGTCTCGGCCAAGGCTCCTCCCTGCGTGGTTCGCCGAGCGCTTTGACCGGAGCAGATCTAACTCTCCCTCGCGCAAGTCGTGGTTCGGCTAGCAGCATCACGGCCGCTGACGAGCTGCCTTCGTACAGCGAACACGCCGAGATGGGAACACATCTCACATGGGATGGCACCGGGCTTCGCAACAGCATCGAGGCCGACGATGAAGATGAAGCGATCGATGTCGGTCCTCGGAACTTTGGTGGTATCAGCCAGGCTATCGGCCCTGCCAACTGGAGCTTTGATGTCATCAAACATGGCTCCGATGCCGATGTGGACGACGACATAGCAAGTGACGTCGCACAGGGCGACGGGTCGCCTCCAGAGCCGTTTGAGGACATGGAGCCCATGCTCCTATCGGAATCACGCGAAACCTTTATGGAAGCCAGTGACCTTCGTGGGGACGATTACTCGGCGTTTGAGGACCCGTCGACCACCGGGTCGCGCCCCCACGCCGTCGGCGGTTGGGAACACGAAATCCACACGGTGGACCCTGACCTTAACGAGCAGGCCAACGAGCAGGTGACTGAAATCCACGTTGAAGACGATCCGAGTCCTGGGGAGTCGACAAAGTCTCCGAAGGCCTAGGCGACCATGTCGGCGCTGTCGGATACTTCGGGTCCGGTTGTTAACGCCGTTTCCGACTCTTTACCGAGGAAGCGACCCAGTCGGTCTTCACTGCAGGCCGACCTATCGACGATTGACGGGGGCAGCTTCTGCGACTCGGGGCGTCAAAAGCCCACCCAAAAGCCACGCACTTACGGCCGCAAGAAGTCCGAGGCTACCTGGCAGAGGAAGAACTATTACGACCTTCTGTGGAACCAAGCCTGTCAGGCCAGCGAGGACGATGAGTAGCATTCTACGGGGGCGCTTTGGGTGGCCTGGTACCAAACTTTTGGGAGACAGAGGGGAAACCCCACCGGCAAGCCGACAGCTTTGGGGGGGATCCGCCAGCACGTGGGTGAGGATGGAGGAGAAAATGGGGGTGGGAAGCCCAATGGAGAGGAATCCGGGCAAGGCACAGATGCCGGGGGCCAACAGGGATCCCATGGAGAATATCCGGGGGGCATCAGAGGCCAAGCAAGCGGTAGTAGCTCTCAAGGGAATGACGGCAATGACCCTCCCCGTCGGGGAAACAATGACCAAGGTGGAAATGACACGTTTAGTGACAATGCAGATGATGATAAAGATGACTCAAATGCCCAGGATAGTGAAGAAGAGACTGGCGGAGGTGAAGGAAACGATGGTGCCGACAGTGGGTCCTCAGGCTCTGGAACTTGTCGAGAATCCGCCGAAGGTACGAGCATCACTGGACAGCGACCCTCACGGTCCCGGACAGGCACCCAAACATTTCCTCGCCTTGGAGGGAACCGTCATGGCATCAAGGAAGCCGGTGCTAGAGAATCACGACCACTGACACCTTCGCCGGCGACTCGGTCTCAACAAGCACCACCACAGCCAAACCCCATCCAACCTCAACCCGCGCAAGGTGCACGGCCACAACCGACAGGTGCTTCTGGTTCGAACAGACGCCGTGTCAGGTGGTTGCGCCATCAAATGTATGGGAGAACACCGTGGCGACGTCAAAACCATGGGCAACCAAATCTACCTCAGCAACCTCTGCGAGCCAGAATTAGGCTTTGGGGACAGTGCAAGTGGGCGGACTTCAAGAAGTGGCACGATAATCGCCGTGGTCCTCACCCTCCGCCTGGGTAAAGCAGGATTGGTCTTGTTTGGGCGTTTTTTGTTTGCGTTGGCTGCCATTGCCTGGTATGGGCGAATCCCGGATATGTTTACGAGCTAGGAAGGTTATGGGAAGGGAAAAGCGGTTTTGCTAGTTCAGTCCCTTTCAGCGAGCGTGGCTTTGGGTTGCTTCATATGATATGGCTGGGGCTTGGAGGGCTTGTAGGTGGGTTGGTGCATTGAGTGTGTGTGGCTAGTAGACTGGGCAGGCGTATGGGGGATGCTGCATCTTGGGCATATTAGAGAGCGTTGAATCAATACATGGTGTTTTGCTTTTCAGTTCTTCGCAGGTTGGTTAATATGGTATTGAGGGTGCTGCCTTTTTGGTGTTCATCAAGGACTCTTATTGAGGTGAGAAGTTGGGTAAGGAAGCCATCAAGCTAGCCCGGGGGTTGGGGTTTTCGATGACATCTGAAGAATGTGTATCACGAACCCATCCTGAAGTTACGGCGTATCTCCTCAATCGTGTGTCTACCTGCGATGAGCCCCCAGGCAGACACGTCTGAGCTGTTCAGAACAGGTCTGGACTGTTTTTGGTCTGATCAGGATTCCTTCTAGAAGATAAGATGGTTCGTTTCCATCCCCCAACAAAACCATCAACATGCCGAGGTACGGCCAGCACATGAGTACCTTGATGGTCCCCGGACCGCTCGCCTTATCCCGTTCAACGTGTGATCCGGTTTGCTGCTTGTGTATCTCGTGAGTACCAGGACGGCAACTCCGAGCAGGGGCACGTAATGTTGATGCCGAGTCGTAGCCGATCGAGATCCATCTCACAAGAAAATAAGATAATTCATCATGACACAACGACGGATACAAAAGAACAAGAAGACTAAAGAGGCCACCCGAGCAAAGATGAGCAAGTTTTCCTTGTGCACTAATCATCATGGCTAGAGATAGGCGTCCGTCACCAGATCAGTTTGATCAGTTTATTTAGTCCACCGCGGCCTGAGTTAGTTTCCGTAGGCTGGTCTGGTGTTGGCGTCTGTCTGGTGATCACGTATAGAGGGGGGTTAAACGCCATCAAGCCATGATCCATCCACGGTTTACCTTAGTAAACGCCCCTTTCCCGTCAACAAAACTTTGCCTCAGTGGTTTGTTACAATGGTTCTTGATGGTGGAATCATAATGGTTGCCGTACCTACGTATAAGAGACATTGATGTCGTCATGTGACGCCCCTTTCTCTGTCACTCTACCCCCCCTTTTCCCGATATTAAGACACCTCCACCTCTCGATGCCTATTCCAGGCACTTCCGTTGGTCTCTGCTACGGTACGGTACGGTACTTGTTGTATGCCCCGTCCGTGTGATCTGATTGGACATGGTGGTCTGTTAATCAGCTCTCATGGTGTGCGTCTGTATTGCACCTTGGGTGTGTGTGTGTGTGTGGTGTGTGGGAAGAGCAACCCATGGCTGGGTTGCCCCCAACATGTTTTATCCGGGCTTCCCGCTTCCCACACGCACGCGCACACCCATGCCTCATTGCGGTTTGCACCGAGGTACAATATCTGATCAAAGCCTTCCTGGCTACGGATGCACCGACAAGCTAAAAAGAGTGGGAAAAAAAATAAAAAAAAAACCAAGGTTGTAACCCAAATCCGCTCTTGATGCAAAATATAGAAACAGACCCTGTAACTTGTGAGAATGGGATAAACCTGGCTGATGGGAACGGGCATAGACATGCCCCGTTTCCCAACGATGACAACAAGTGTGTATGGACGTGTGTCGATGTGGATATGGATGTGTGTGTCAAACACACAGATCAAAGACATAAAACAGAAGGGAATGGCGGATGAGAGAGAGAGAGAGAGATAAAAATAACAGACCGGATGGCGGGGCATGGAACAACGATCAATGCTTGCTAGCATGGGCGATATGGATATGGAACAAAAGAAAACGTGCGCGGACGACTTGGCTGATGGCATTGTGGCATGGCGCAAAACTGATCGGCAGGGCTGAAACACCACACACCCCAAAATGACGAGGGAGGGACTCGACGCAAAAGGGAAGGCCCGCAGGTTTCGGCTCTCTCTCTATCTCCAGCCTGTCTCTTCGCTCGTCCACTCAGACCCAGGAAGTGAGGAGCGAGGGAGGGATGGCGGTGGTCCCGTCGGAGAAATGATCAGTGGTTACTCATCCCCCGCCAATGTCGTGATGCGAGTGGCGGTTGCGGAGGTAAAAGTAGCTTGGGCCGCAAATTGGGTACGCTACTACTTATTACCGGGTGGCTGATTCATAATTCAACCTTACCATCCCATGTGGTGAGCCTGTTGGCCTCTGACAGTCTGGGGAAGCAAGGCTTGGCGAGGTGGTGTCATCGTTTGGCGGGAAGCAGGATTGGTCTCTCGGAACGTGCTCGGAAAGGCCCCAAGCCCACGGCATCTGCACGTCTCAAGATTGACAGCTTTCGATGATACTGCTGTGCGTGTGTGTGCGCCGTCTGAGCGCCGTCCCTGTTCTGGACGCTGGAATGCCATTTTTGTCCCCTGTGCGGGAAGCCCAAAGCGTTTTGTGCGAGAGACAGAGAGAGAGAGGGGAGGACCGAGGCCGTCATGCCTGCTGCCAACGACGTCGTCTGATTGGCACCAAGGGCTCCGACGGCATCTCGACCGAGTTCTGGTTCGTCTTGGTGCGTCAACGTGGTTGCGTAGACCCCCGTGTAACACGACTGCTACTTTTGCCAGACGGAAGTGATAAGAACCCTGATGCCCGCAACCCACTGCTAATGAACTCGGTGGCGTGGTGTAGCAAGAAACAAAGATCTGCGCATAGCATCCACCCAGTGCCGTCGCCGATGCCGAGCACCAGTCCGCGCCCCGCCTGGCGCTGCTCTCAGCTTGAGCCTCGACTTCAGCAGCTCAGAAAAATCCCAGGTCAGGGCCCTGCGAGCCGCTGATAGGCCCCCAGGCAATCTGCCGGTCCACGGGCGAGCACGAGGTTAAACTTTGGCCAGGAAGACAATGTTGCCATTGGGTGGGCTTCGAGGGGAAACGGCGCGGCTAAACAGCTGGGCTCCAGCGAAGCCAGGTCCTACCCGCGGCGGGTATTTTGAGTCTGGAAACACTGGCAGGCTGGCTATGGACGACCTGTCCTGGTATTGTTCCATCGCGGGTAGCTCATAGATTGGCGATCCACCAGAACCTGTACTTGTCGCAATGCAATGGAATGTGCTGGAGATGGCTAAGCTTGTAATAAAAGGGCTCGACTACGAATACTTTACCTAATGTGCTTTTTACTTTGACGTCGAAGTCGAGTTTAATCTTGGCAGAAAGGCTTCAAAGGTCTCTCTGTCTTGTTGCTAGAGATCTTGATAATCTGCTGTATTTGCGTATCCAATACTTACCCCTCATTGATGAGGAGACACAAATGGGTCTCAGAGCCCCAGCGGGCTGCTTGTCTCTTTTGTCAAGGACCTGCCAGGACGCAGAGGCCGATGAGGTGGCTGCTGGAACGACGAATCGTCCGCTTTTCGTGTCAGCAAGCCACACGGCGGGGCCGGATGCTACTTGGGATGCGGCCTGCTGCTCGACTGGTTGCTCGAGACGGGTGCAGCGCGTGCTTACTGCTTCTAGAAGGCGACAAGACGCTCAGGGGGGAGCCAGCGTGGGGTTGACCGAAACGTTGCGCAATCCTTGGCCAACGAGCGACGGGGCACGGAGACCACGCGCTTTTTGGCAGGTCTCTTTGCTCTTTGTGTATGATCTCGTTTGGTGCGCAATCCTCTGGTGCCGCCCCACGCTGTCGCAACTATGTCCGTGATTGCTGTGATCGCTGCGATTGCCATAGCTTGGTTGCCCGGAATGGCGATTGATGGCCGTCGTGTCGCCGTGTCGCAGGTCGCAGGTCGCAGCTCACAGGTCCCGTCGCAGGACTCGGTGCGGACGGTGCGCCTGCTGCTGCTGTGCTGTGTGTCTGATCTCTGTGATGAACCTCGGCCCCCGTTCCGCAGGCCCCATTTGCTGCTACCAACCCTGCCTGGGGCGACCATCTCGCCGTCTGGGACTAACCGCAAAGCTTCGTCGTGGCTTCCCTCCCGAGAGAGACTCGGCGACAAGGCCAGACCTCTTTGGTCGCCCCACCGGTCCGCAACGATGCCTTCTGTTGGGATACCCCACGAGGACCTTTTCTTTGTTCGCAGGCCCAAGGATGTGATGTGGCTCGCGGTGGACTGGTGACGCATTTCCATTTGTTTGAGAAAAAAAAGAAACTCGGCCCTTTGTACCGGGCAGCCCCATCGGCTGTTATTCGCGACAGGGCTAGCGATGGTGGGAGCTGGAGTTGCATGTCGCAGAGTTTTTGGTTTTTCTTTTTTTTTTGTGGGCACCTTCTTTTGTTGGCGCAGAAGGTGCGGCGAGGGCGAGCCGCTGGGCGCAACCAGTGGACGGTTCACCTTAGCGTTGTTCGATGAGTTTTCGAGAAGACGGCCAGAAGCCGGGGGTGTTCCTGCTTGCCGGCGTGGCCCCCCGGCTCTCGCTGAGATTGGCTGACCCTTTCCCGCCCGCCCGCTGCAGCACAGCGCAGCATTTCGCATGAGGAAACGAGAGAAGGGAGAGGGAAGGGAGGGGGAGCAACCACACACAGTCCACCACTTCCGTGCCTCACACCCCCATGCTTGTGGAATCCGCGTCCCACACATCCACGAGCCACCACAAGGCCCTCCCTATCATCTATCTTTCATCAAAGCCAGTCCAATCGCGAAAAAAGGCTTTATTCCCGTTCCCAATTGATCCACATCCACCTGCTTTCACACACTCACCTCCAACCCTCGCGCGCACCCAACCCTCACTCACCTCACTTCAGGTCTCCTCCTGCCCGTGTCTCTCGCTCGCGCCCGTCCTTCGATTTCTCGAACAGCAGTAGCGTTCCATCCGCAACTTGTCTGACTCGAGATCCGCCCGCCCAGCGCTCTCTCCCTGCCCTGAGCAGCACAAGGAACGGTAATCACACGGCGTGCCCCATCCCGGTAAGACCCAAGACCAGGCCGTATGCAAGGACACCCCCCTCTTCCCTCTCCTCACTCCCTTCCAACCCGACCCTTGCGACTCGGGCCCTCAGTTGCACGGATTCATGGGCTCAACCCTCCTCCTCCTTCCCAATCCCCTTCACAACGCCCCGGCTCGGAAGCCTCGTTTTTGCGCACCTCCACACCTCACCTGAACACCACCACCCTGTCATCTGCCATCTGCTGCCATCGCTGCCCGGCGCTGTCATCATCGCCTCCTCTGCGCGGCATGTCTAATTCGGAGCAGCCAGACGATTCCACCTCCCAAGTCGCGTGCAAGCCGCTGAAACACGCCGAATCCGCTGCCGGATTGCCTCCCCCGACCCTCGAAGGAAGCCCTTTCTTCTGAAGGAAAATCCCGACGATAGGCCACGAAACGTTTTGGTGACGCGTGCTTTTTTCGAGTCTCGCCGCGCCGACGACCCCTTTGGTCCCTCGCGTCTTGGTCGCCGTTATCGTCATTGACCCAGACGGCGCTCCCCGTCCCCGAGTTTCCGACAGTTGAGTCTCGTGGTGCATTCCCAGCGCGCCATTTCCACCTGGCTGCAATAAGGTTCAATAGCAACCGACGGCGCCGTATCCCCAGACATATACAGTACAGTAGCAGTACTTGCGCATCTCCACCTGACGCCATCGGTGTCGACTCGCCGCCCGGTCTGTGTCCTGGGTTGCTTCCTCACTGGGACCGAATCTCGCGTACCAACTTCACCCGGGGTCCTGTCTGGTCCTCGACGACGAGACCCCCGTGGCAAAGGCGTACCTAGTCGCAAGACTGGTCGCTTTTCGGGGCCACAATGGAACATGCAGCTTGCCATGTCATCTATGTTGATCGTGTCGTCTCGCACGACCGACACATCGCAAGCAGCGCGGCGGGCGAGATTAGAACGTGGGAGGCGCCCCATATTGCTGAAAATGTTGGACTCTTGTTAGATGTTTTTGGCGAAGGTTCGTTTTCTGCCCCTTCCTTTTCGCCTCTCGTCGCTAACACATTGGCAGTCCACCTGGTTAGCACCGGTGGCGCCTGTTTAACGCTGTGGTTGAATCTCCAGGATACATCAATGGTAGATATGAAACCGACAATCATCTTGTTCGATACCCCGTATCAAGATCCGATCCCCGAGCGGTCCCGGTCGAGGTCGCCATCACCCCATTCCCCTCCGGAAGAGGACGGCAAGAACCACGAGGAGGAGTTGTACGGCCTTGAATTGCTGCAGAGGATCATGTCCGAGTCTTATGTGCGCAACCTGTCGAAGCTTGTCGTACCCGTTCCCGTCATTACTTTCCCGCGCCTTTCCTCGCCGAATGTGGGCAATATCTCGAGCGATGTGCACGAGGAGATCACCAATGCGAAACTCCACCCTGGCTCATCGCAAAATCGCCGGTCTGTGAACAGACGGATGCTTAAGAAATGTTTGGACATGGGAGCTACCGATGTGATGGCCAACCCGATGAATAGCAAATGCATGACTAACCTCGAAGTGCATGTCTATCGCGCCCATAGGGAAGCTGCCAAAGACCAAAAGGCAATGTTGGAGATGCGGCGCGGGAGGAAACGATCGTGGGTCGGGATCTCCGATGAGAAGCCGTATGCGTATCTTAGGGAGACCATGGTTTCTACCCTCATGAACCGTATCTGCCGGATTGACAGTGGGAATGACGCCGTGGATATGGTGAGGATAGGCATTTCACCATCCCGCCACGATGCGATAGCGAAGGCAGTGGGCGCCTGGCATTTTTGCGCCCACAGCTTTACAGACGACGAGCTCATCCACGCGGCCGCGGTCATGTTCAGGCATGCTTTGGCAGTGCCTGAGCTTGAGCAATGGCGGATACCAACAGGTACGTAAGAGGCGTGGTTTGGCAGTTGCGCCCGGCATGTGTGCCCGTCGCCGGATATTGCTGACCGCTTATTCAGATCAACTGCACGGCTTCCTTATCGCCTGTCGGGCCGCCTACAATGACTTTGTTCCGTACCACAACTTTCGCCACGTTGTCGATGTCCTACAGGCAACATTTCACTTTCTGATCAGCATTGGCGCCTTGCCTCCATACCAGCAGCAAAACAACAACGCGACGCCCGCAAAGTCGCCCATTGCGAAGCTGTTGGGACCTTTTGAGGCGTTGGTTCTATTGATCACCGCCGTTGGCCATGACGTCGGACATCCCGGCGTCAACAACGGCTTCTTGGTGACACTGAATGCGCCACTCGCTCAGCTGTACAACGATCGCTCCGTTCTCGAATCCTTCCATTGCGCCGCGTTCTCACAAATACTCCGAAGATACTGGGGCTCAGTCTTCAGCACCAGCAAGATACGGTCTTTGATGATTAGCTCTATCTTGGCTACGGATATGCAGCTGCACTTCAACTACATGGAGAAGCTGTTTGACCTGCAAAAGAAGCTAGCCGAGAATGGCGGTACTGCGGGCTGGGACACCCGTGCGATCGAGGAGCAAAGATCGCTGGCATGTGCGCTCCTTATCAAGTGCGCAGATATCAGCAACGTAGTAAGTTGAACGGCCGCCAGGATTTGAACTCGCTCTAACTAGACGGTGCAGGCCCGAAGACACGATACAGCAGTGAAGTGGATGCATGTACTAGCGGAGGAGTTTTCACGACAAGCAGAGATGGAGACCGAACTTGATATTCCCACGGCACTTGCGTCACCCCCGAAGAAGGATGCTCTAAGTCTAGCAAAGTCTCAGCTGGGCTTCATGAATCTCTTCGCTGTCCCGCTGTTTGACGGTGTCGCAGACATTCTACCGTCGCTTCGGTATTGTGCGGATGAGCTCAGAATCAACTTGGATCTCTTTGACGTCTCTGTGGATATCGAGGAGGCCAAAGCGGTCAAGGCAGCGTCGCCGAAGCTTCCGCAGCAGGACGGCGTCGCTCCCTCCGTTCCGGCGAATGCTCCTCTTTCTACGGATCCGCCGGTCGATGCGGGCTCTGTGGTTTTAGAGCTCTCCCTGCCGACAGAAACGACTGAGACCGCCCCATCACCAAAGAGTAAAGACTCGGCAAGCCAGGAGACAGTGCAGGCCGTGAGGTTGTCTGACGGCCTCGAGGTGTCGACGGCGTATCGGGAAACAAACGGGATAGCAACAGCATTCGATGCGGTGAGCGAGTTCGAGCGGAGCGATCCTTTCAACATCAACAACGATGTGAATATGCAGTGCCCGACAAAGCAGAGGTGCAGCGAGACGACAGAGGGCAGCTCGGTCCCATATTCAGGGGACTGGGCATCACAGGCCACTAGCGCAACGACGGGTAAGATGCCGTTATCGCCTAGCACGCAGGGGACCAGCATGGCGAGTAGGGACTCGATGGACCGCCCCAACAGCGTACCCGTTACAACCATTACGGCTCCCGAGTCGACAACCACGGTACCCGAGTCTGCGAAAAGCCAAACGGAGCTGAAGACTCAGCAATATCCCCACTCCCTCGCCGGGGCAGACGAGCTGGAGTCGGTGTCTTCAAACGGAAACGGATGCCACTTGAACGGTGGAGGCGGCGGTAGCCCAAGGGGCAAACGCGGACTGCATCCGCCATCGACGGAGGACGGGCAACAAAACGGAAGGACGCTTAAGAAGAAGGGAAGCCGGTTTAGAATCAACCCACTGCCGTTTATCAGGCGGCATCTGAGTTCGAGCCCACCGTTACATGCGACGGATACCGCCGGATAGCCACAGCGTGCGTAGCGAGTGGGGCCTGAGTCAATTATTGACGAAGAGTCGGATGACGAGCCTCAAAGCCCCGGTCCACCACCAATCCTACCCCGGAATTCCGATGTCGGCGGGAGTGGACGAGGCAAGAGAAGATGGGCCACGGACGCCATTGTTTTGAGGAGAAGCGCGGGGTCGGTCGGGTTTGGGCACGGGTTTGTGATCATCATGGTCGGTCTGGAAAGAATGGGGGACGGGGATATATATCATTTTGCCGCCTATATATAATTCACTCGGGAACGAGAGGCGATGGGATCACTCCTCCCACGCCCTTTTTTTTTTACCATACGTTGTCCACTACCGACTTATGGTTTTGCGGTCGGTGGAGGGTGGAAGACCGGGAAGTTTTCTTTTCTTCTGTTGTTTCTTTTCTTTTTGTCTGCTGTTAGGCTATGTTCATGGTTTGGGGTTGGGGCTGGTTGGGGTAGGCTTGTTTATACCTGGTTTGTTCTGTATATTGTACGATAGGCAACTTTCGTGAACAGAAAGCGGCGGGGAGTTGGATCCAGGGTGGTAGGAGAATAAAATGATCATTCTATGTCCTCAAGAGGCGCGCCACCGCGGCTTGTGGCGGACCGCAACTATCATTGCTTGGAAAGGTTTTGTCAGGCGTGGTTGAAATGTATTATTTATTGTGGGGTTGCTGTGTGTTTCGTCCCCTATTGGGAGGAGGTTCAACCCGAGTTTGAACTGGGTTGCAACATGTATACAATCGGTTTGACGCTCATTTCACATTTGTTCATCATGCAATGGGGTCGGAACTCTACAGAAACCCGGTTGCATCGGGGGGCCTACAGTTGATGCAATGAGAGGAGACCAAGATGTTGACGGTTGAGACAACACAACGGCTTGAGCTATGCAAATGAAAGCGTCAGAGGGCTTACACATCTTCCAAGACTCAGGCGGCCAGGGTGTCGAGGATCCAAAAAGATGACAAGATAATTCAGAAGATGCTAAAAAGACAGCAAAAAAGAAAACATACAACACTGGGGATTCACTGGTCGTCACCGACCTAATTACTAGTCCAGCGGTCGCAGGCTTATCTATGGGAGAGCGGACGGGATCCCGAGTTTTCCTATGAGTCCTGGTCGTAGGTGTAAAGTATGCCGAATTTGGATGCCTTGGAGCTTAGGAATAGGATGGTGGGTTCCGGAAAATGGGATAATCTCGTAGGTCACTCGTATACGGAGGTGGTACTAAGAACCCGGGATCTGCGGATCTAAATATACCGAGGTCTATTAGTTCTATAGAAGATATAATCCTACTCTGGGGTATAATCTCCGTCCTGGTCGCTGAGCTGCTTTTCGACTTTTTCCTCGGCTGCTTCGAATCGTTCCTCATCTGAGGTTGTGAGTCTCTCTGGCGATGGGCGGACCATTTGCCGCTTGTCTTTACCTTCAAGAACCTCATCCGACCCCCGTCTCCGCTTTCGTGTTTGGGCAAAAGCCTCACTCTTCTGTACCAACTCATACAGCTGAGCAAAGGAAATGGTAATCGATCCCTTAACCTTTTGGATATTGGGACAATTAAGCTTGTTACCGAAATCCTTCAGCCAAATCCGGAGGTTTTGTCCACCATTGACCAAATTCCCATCTATATCCCGAAAAGTACCCTCAAAGGCCTTCTTGGTACTGATCTCATTCTTGGTCGTCTTTGGTCGCCATACCATAACTCTTGCTCCTTTTCCTTGGTAATCAATATCAATCCCAATAACAGCCTGGGTTAATCCATTTGAACCTAGGATATAATCGTCTGCGAGGAATGGTAAATCTTGGCGTTTTTGTGAATGTGAGACCTCCAGGATGACACCAAACTCTGTCGCATCTTCATGTGCAAACGACCCATCTGGGTAATGGGAACTACCATCCCTCTTAATCTTGGGGCTTCCTCCTGGATGTATATCCCGAGCGAAATCGGCTGCAACTTGGTCGTTACTTTGTTCGATAATATCTAGCTGTCGTGTGACTAGACGTTCGAATCTTCCGATAACGTTTTCGTGGATAGCGCCCGCCATACGTAGGACGAACTTAGCAAGCTGAGGGAAGTAGTCGTACCTAATTAGAGGTTAGCTAATGCAATACTGGACAAGGGGCAACTGGACAAAGAGGGACAGAGGGACAGAGGGACAGAGGGACAGAGGGACAGGGACAGAGGGATAGAGGGACAGAGGGACAGAGGGACAGAGGGATAGAGGGATAGAGGAATAGAGGGATAGAGGGACAGAAGGACAGAGGGATAGGCTACTTAATTTGGCCAGCGGTAGTCCCCTTCAGCTTCGAAACGTGCCTCAAAAGCCTTGAACTCCTCACGACTGAGGCTGATACACCACCACTCCTCTTCGACCTCGACTCGGCCACAGATACGATCGCGAATTTCGGCAATAATCTTGTCGACGCCCGAGACCGGCAAACCTACAGACGGCGTGGGGGAGTCGGGAGATGCTGTCTCTGGAGGTGTTGCCGGGTAGAGAGTCAGCCGATCGAGCTGGGCGGTAATTGCTTTCTTGTCGGCCATGTGGATGGTGAAGATGGTGAAGATGGAATGTTAGTGCGCCCAGAGCGATTGCAAGGAGTAAGGTTCGCTTTACTTGTTGGCGATGGAAGGAACAGGTGCGTTGCAGGGCGATTGTAAGGGGGAAGGAACAGGTGTTGCGGGGCGATTGGGAGGAGGGGTTGATTTGCTGTGACAAAAGTAAAAGGGTTAGGGTTAACAGAGGGCCAAGGCCCCACTTATGTGCGAACAGGATCACCATTCTTCCTGCGCCTATGGTCATATGTATTTGTTTATGTTGGGATTAGGGATTAAGTAACTAACTGGTGGTTCTGTCACGTTCAAACTGCGGTTGAGTCCAACGGAATGGCGAAAACCAGCGAAGGGGTGAAGAATCAGGGGGCACGGAGGTCAAAGCTATAGTCCCAAGCACTGCGGGACAGGAGAACTTCCCTTTTTGTAACATGGCAATGCAGATAATCAACCTGTCGGCCTTTCTGAGCCTCTGGAAGACTATCTATCAAAGGGAATCCTCAACTGGCCGACCGAGACCTTTCCACGTTGAGATAGCAACACCGAATCCATCCCTCCTTCCAAAGTTCTCACTGCGGTCGCTAAAGCCCCTCCCCCGCTTAAAACTCTAGACGTCGTCGTTTAGTTGGTGGAGTGTCAAAGTCCTCCTCATCTTTGCCTCCATCATGGTCATCCTCAGTCTGATCTCTGAGCTCGAATCATCCGGGTCAATAGGATCTGGTTCCTCTTCTGACTTCTCCTCTTCCTGATCCTCTTCCTTGTCCTCTTCCTCATCGTCATCTTGAACCTCGTATTCGTCACCATGTGGCTCGCGCTGCTCTTCGTCGAAGACGGCGGATTCCTCCCGGTGGTTTCTTTCCCTTTCCTTTTCGCGCTGGAAAACACCGGCCATGTGGCTCTCGAACTGTTCCATTGGCTGTGACGCCCACTCAAAACGGTTCAACGGAGCCTGCACTGCACTGGGTACGGGCGTGTTGGCGACAACCCACACACGGCCGACTGAGGCGAGCATGCACGTACTGCGTACAACGACAGCCTTCGGAATTTGACAGATCCTTGTTCGCCAGGGGTGGAACTTTTCGGGGCCTTTGGGAACTAAATGCTAGGCCAATCATGATGGGTGCTACAGTTGATCTTCAGCCTCTAAGACGAGTTGCGGGTTGCATCTCATCGTGCTGATGTTTAACGGCCCACCGCATACCGCATACCGCAGTGTGCAGCCGGCAAGGCTGCCGTGACACCAGGCCCGGGCGAGGTGGAACTTCGTATACCTTTTGGGAACCTTCAATACCTTACTGTGCATGTGCTTCATGGTGGCGAGAGAGCTCCGCTGCACAACCGGGACTTCGGTTCTACGCCGAGGCGGTATGGTTCAAATCTTCCCCTGATTCCCCCGAATCCATGCCATCAGGCTGGCAGGGACAGCAACTACCAGCAGTCAGCACAGCTTTCACGCCATCTTCTGCTTTCCCCAGCACAACACTTCTAAGTCCACTTGGCCAGCATCCACCATCAACCTCTTACCCCCAGTGAGGGAATATCGAAGCCTTTTGCAGCTAGATTCTATGGCTGATGTGTGGGAAACTGCGATGCCAGATCGGGCGGTCGTGAGGGAGCAAACGATGGGACCCCAACACCGGTCAGGCACGGCAGCCGTCCTCTCGCAAGTCCAGGACTCGGCAATCTGGCGAGGCGCAATGGCAGAAGAACAAGGCACAGATCGGGAAGCTGTACATGAAGGATGGTCCTCCCTTGCCGGAGGTTGCCCGGCTTATGGAGAGGGACCATGATGTCTCCGCATCGTAAGTCTGCACGAGACGCCATCCGTCATCAGCTGGACAAGATTGATCTCGCCGTCATGACGAATATCACAAGTCTGGAGGGTCTTCCCCAAACCACCATCGGACACTGCGACGAGGGTGATTCCGGGGAGCTTGCCCTTCAAGCCTGCCGAGCCAAGTGCGCCCTGGCCCTCGCCATGAAGCATCTTAGGAGAAAGTCTCGGGTGGCTTTGAGATTGCAAAAACCCTTGCAGAACAAAGATTTTCACATGCGAACGTCGGTTGGTTCTGGCAGACCTGATGAGCTTCTCGCGGGGCCGATGCATTGCGTTTTCTTGACAAGGGGGTCTCTTCTATTCCTCCCTCGTTCTTAGACCTGTGCGTCGACGGGTGGCAAGATTGATTGTGTGACGAAGTGCCGCCGTTGGAATTCGAGATGTTCCATGTACCACTGAGTAGGTATGTCTTGTTCGTTCCGTGCCCCTCTACTTTCCCACTCCCAGCCAGCTTGGTGGGGCGGATTCTGGGGTGGACAAAGCAGAACATTCTTTCCAAAGCGGCACTACAAGTTCCTTGTGAAGCTGGATTTCACGATAGATATTTCCGCGGTGGGGTGTTGCGGCGGTCCTGGCTCATGGTCGTCCAGATAATGCGGAGAAACTGGCCAAGGGCGTACCTGCACAGCGGCATCCGGATTATGCGTTTGTCCATGGCCTGGTATGAACTTCAGAGTGGCTGGCGAAGACTCGGGGGGGAGTGAAATGGGATGAACCTGGCCATGGTGTGCGTTGAGGGCGGGCGGGGAGAGGAGGGTGCCGAAAAGAGCAGTGCTTCTCCGCCTTGTGCGGCTTTACCTAGAGCTTAATTTATGTGGAACAGGGTCACGAATTCAGTCTTTCTGTGCTTATGGTCGTATGTATTTGTTCATGTTTAGGCAGGTAAGTGATTGGTGGTGGTGGTTGCGGTGGTAACATCTCAGACGAGCTGAGGTGACTGGACTGGGGAATCAAGTTCACACAGCCTTGCAACCTTGCCGTGGCATCAACCAAGACAGTCTCCCAAGAGAGTGTGCATGAGTGGCGTCTGCAAGAGCCATAAACGGACTCTGCTGAGGTTCAGAGGCTTGTCCAAGGCAGATTGGGATGGGAGTTGTATGACGAATGGCCTCCTGTGGGGCTCAAATTGCAGCGAGGATGATCTGAGAGGCTTGTCCAAGGCAGACTTGAACAAGTATTGTATGTGGAATGGCCTCGTGCGGAGCTCAAATTGCAGTGAGGATGAGGCTCTTTTTGTGTTTCGAAGTATACCTCGGCGGAAATTGGTGCTGGTCTACATGCCTTGCAAAGGGAGCGAAAGCCTTGTTGAGGGCAAGACTTGCTGTGGGTGCAAGACTTGCAGCACCAAGCATGTACCTTGTACCTTCCTATAGTAATTCGTATGTATAGGCACAAAGCAGTCGCTTCAGTGGATGTTCCAGCGCCTGGCTTCTGTTGATTGCGTCCAATAACGATTCTTTTTGCCCAGGCAATTGTAAGGTGGAGGTATTCTTATACAGGCAAGCTGGTGACAAAAAATTAGCGCACCGAGTCCAGTTGTTGCCAATCCAAGTAGTCTGAACGGATACTGTGATGCGCTATGTATCAAAAATAAACTACAGTGCCTTTTCAATGGTATCTGTAGGCATCCGATTATCAACTGAAGCACACCTACTGCTTGTCAGTGGACGAATTTCCCTTTGCTTCTCAGTCTTTTCCATTGAGTCCCTGACAGCATAAGCAAAAGTCTAAGGATCTAACAATAACCTAGTGGAGGGCAGAGCCGCCAAGTGGAGGCGACGCTTCGAAGATGGTAGGGAAGACCAAGCCAGACAAACGAAGCAAGAAGAGATATGGTAGGACAATGATGGACGATCCTTGGGAACGGATATGAAATATCACAGGCTGTCGACTGCGTCACCTCGAATGGTGTTTCCAAAATAAATATTCTGTTTCTAATGAAACTCGTATACAAACCCAATGCCCTTGAATGCGCCGTGTTCTGCTATAAAACATCCCAACACCAACCCAATCCTTCACTGGTAGAAGGAGATAGCACCCATGTGCAAATGTGCAGTCCTCGTGTCCATGCTCAGACCCTTACTTGGCGAACCACTCCCCACCCAACCACCTGTTGAGGAAGTCGAGAGAAGGCTCAGGCTGGTCCATGGGAACCATGTGACCGGCCTGGTAGATCTGCATAAAGGTGAAGTTGCCCGAGCTCTTCACCTTGCCGTACTCCTTGCTCGCTCCAGCAAGAGTCAAGTCCTTGATCTCGGCGCGGTTGAACGACTTCTGGCCAGGCCACTCCAGCTTCTCGGTCCATCCCTGGTTACCGAGCCAGTTGCAGATGAAGTCAGCATCGCCAGCATAGATAAGAACTGGGATCTCCTCGAGAATGCCGGGAACGAGGCGGTGGAAGGGCTGCATCCAGTCACCCTGGAACAGGAAGTTTCGGTTGATATCAAAGTTGCAGCTCTCGTACGACGAGACCTCAACGCCGAGAGCCTCCATGACGGACTTCTGGTTGAGGTAGTCGCTAATCCAGCCCAAGGCGCTGTAGCAGAGGTTGCTGCTGTCCTCGCACTTGCCGCGGATATCGTAGACATTCTGTCCAGTGCGCTGATACGGGCCAATAAACGCGTTATTGCAGTAGATAGATGCAGGAACGCAGCTCCAGACGCTTCCACTCTCGTAGCAGTTGTTAATCAGAGATTGGCAGCGGGGAAGAGCATTGTCCATGCTCTGGCACTCTCCCTCAGTCAAAACGGCGGGGTAGCCACCCTCACCGCAAGCCATGGGCCGGTAATACTCGTACTGAGTATAGCCATCGGTCAAGCCGTTGCCAATCAGGACAGACTTGAGGTTGATGTTGCGGTTCTTATGCGACAGGATCTCCGATGCGAAGACGGGGATATAATGACCGGCGTATGACTCGCCGGCAATGTGAAAGTCCTGCTTCGCGTATTCGGGGAACTGGTGGAAGAAGAGCGACAGCAAGGCATACACGTCCTTGCCGGCGGCGACGGTGTTACTGACGGACGAGCCAGAGTACGAATAGCCGACATTGACAGGCTGGTCAAGGAAGATGACGCTGGCATTGTTGTTCCAGGCGAAATCGTTGTTCACGATGCGGAGCTTCTTGTCAATCGAAGCGGGCCCGAGTTCGAGGAACAGGCCGGTGAGCGAAGAGCAGCCGGGGCCGCCGTTGAGCCAGAGAACGACGGGGTCGTTCTTGGGATCGTTGCGGGACTCAAAGAACCCTAACTTGATAAGCACGATGTCATGATGGTAGTCTCCCGGGAATAAACTCACAGTAAAACAGGTGCTTATCGTTGGCTTCGTCATCCAGATAACCGCTGTACTGCTTGACCGTGTCGACCCCGAGCTTCTTGGGATCGACGTTCTTCACACGCAGGTTGTAGCTGTTGAGGCGACCATCGATCTCGCGGTGGCTCTCGCCGTCGGTGTCCTGCACCCACAGCTTCTGAACCTCTTCGCCCTTGACAACATGATCCCAGTCATGCCTCTTGCGATGGGGCTTGGGCTTAGTGAACCACTTGGAGTGGTCGAAAGCGCCTTCGGGGACGAGGAGCTTGACTTCGTCCCAGAGTGCCCTGGTCTTGGAGTCCAGACCCTTGAGCGCCTCCTCAAAGGACTCGCGCGAGCCGGAGAACGACTCTGCAAGTGGCCTCATGGCCTCGTGGACGCGATCAAAACCGCCCCCGAGGACATGCTGGGTGTTCTGCTGAAACGACGCAGCCGAGACGGCCGACGCAGCCCCAAGCAGGACTGTTGACGCGGCAATCCTCATTGTAGAGGAGCGATGTGCTGACGATGGGTATCTGGTGGAAGGACAGTGGTGGGAAGAGGGCAAACGGCGATGATGTTGGGGGAGATGGGACGAAGAGAAGAAAGGGAAGTGCGGGAGGGAGAGCTTGAAGACCACGAGGACCTCGGAGGTGCGAAGTAAGGTGCTGAAACCAGGGCAGCTGTTGCCGGAAGCACCCCGAGAGCGAATTAGGCAGGCCCGTCTTGCGCCACTCTGGTTGTCGGGGTACCTTGCAGGCTGGTCACGAGAACGGAACGTCTCCGTACAAAATATAAGCGTTCAGCTCTGCGATAATTTTGTTCAAGGCTTATCCACCCCAAGACGTGGTTCCAATCAGCCCCGCCAGCGCCGATAAGCTTCGTCATTGTTGGATAAGATCCCTGCTGCGTTCGTCGCTGTTCGCCTCGTCGCGCACTCCCTCCCCAGCTGCATACGCCTCGATGGGGGAACTTGGAAGCCTCAAATACTCTGGCGGGGGTTCACCGATGATTTTATCATCAAACGGCACCTTCAACAGCCGGCTGTGCTGCAAATATGTGGCGAAGGACCAGTTGGAGGAGCCACTGTCGAGGCGCACACTCGGTAACAGCAAGCTCTCGGAGCGCAAGAGCTTCAGCTAGAAAGCTGCAAACGCTGGAGAGTCAAATGATTCCCAGTGAAGTATGGCCATCTCCCTATGCGCTAGTTTTAAACCCCATGAATCATTGGGTGAAATGCTACACGGAACAGCCTCATGAGCTTCCGTCGCACATCACATCATGCCGTGTGATGTGTTTGGCATCACTGGCTGGAACTGTGAGGTACCGTAGTGGATCCTTCCCCCCCTGAGTCATCCACAGCGGCGGAAATCCAGGAACATCCCTTCCCCACCATCTGGTGAGAAATCAAGAAATCTACCCCTCCAAACAAAGACCCCGCAGCGGTTATACAACACTTCAATCTCCCCACTGCAGAAAACCACACAACAACTCAGCAAGGAGAACGCCCCAAACAACTCGCAAAGATGCCAATCCAACAACCCTCCAACCAAATCAAACTAACCAACGTCTCGCTGGTGCGCCTGAAAAAGGGCAAAAAGCGCTTCGAAATCGCATGCTACAAGAACAAAGTCCTCGAATGGCGGTCCGGAATCGAAACCGACCTCGACAACGTTCTCCAGATCCCCAACGTTTTCCTCAATGTATCCAAAGGCCAGACGGCGCCCAAAGACGACCTCCAAAAAGCCTTTGGCAAGGATGCCACGGTCGACAACATCATCCTCGAGATCCTCAAAAAGGGCGAGCTCCAAGTCGGCGAGAAGGAGCGCACCGCGCAGCTGGAACGGGTCCACGCCGAAGTCATCTCCATTATCACGTCCAAGCTTGTCGACCCCCGAACGAAGCGCGTGTACACGCCAGGCATGATTGAGAAGGCGCTGGACATGCTCAGCTCGCAGGCTCACACCACCCAGCAGGACAAGGACAAGGATAACAAGAGCGGGACGGCCACGCCGGTAACGGGTGACGGGCAAGAGGCCAAACCTCAGGCTACCAATACGGCGGCCAAGCAAAAAGAGCATATCTGGACTGGTGTTGTGGCGACCAAGAGCGCCAAATCGCAGGCTTTGGATGCCATGAAGGCTTTGATCGCCCAACAACCCATACCGGTTGCTCGGGCGCGCATGAAGCTGCGGGTTACCTGCAGCACGAGCGTGTTGAAGCAGTCCGTCAAGGCGCCCAAGAAAGAGGCAGGAGCTGAAGATGGCGAGTCCAAAGCCCCGGGGACGGTCAAGGACAAGATTCTCGGTTTCGTCGAGCAAGTTGAGAGTCAAGATGTTCTTGGCTCAGAATGGGAGGTTGTCGGCTTCGTTGAGCCAGGAGCCTTCAAAGGTCTTTCAGACTTTATTGGGTCCGAAACCAAGGGACAGGGCAGAGTAGAAGTTTTGGATATGGCTGTAACCCACGAGGATTAGGTAGATGATGACATGCCTTGATACCCTTCAGCATCAGCAGGCCGGCGTTATGGACATCAAAATCAAGTGGCTTCTTGGGACATCACTTCTCACACAGAGTCTTGGGTGTCTTTATGTTGTTCATTCCCGCTCCTCATTTTCATGCTGTCAATGATGCGTGTTTTCCATAGCAACCCTGCGGAACGGAGCCATTGCTAACTGAGCGCAAGACTCGCAAGGTAAAAAAATTCAGCCCGAGCCGTCCATGACCATCCTTTGCCTTGGGATAACACCACCAAAAAAAGCCAATGCCAAAGAACTCCAGTAACTTAACCACCCTTCTTCTTGGACACACCGACGGTCCGGCCGCGGCGACCGGTCGTCTTGGTGTGCTGGCCGCGGACACGAAGGCCCCAGTAGTGACGGAGACCACGGTGGGCACGGATCTTCTTGAGGCGCTCCAAGTCCTCACGGAGCTTGGAGTCGACACCGTTGGCGAGGATCTGGGAGTCCTTGCCGTCGACGATATCGCGCTGACGGTTAAGGAACCACTAGAATTCTGTTAGCCATCTCGTTTGGCATGAGGGAGCCAAGTGACGCACGGTGGGGATCTTGTAGGCAGTGGGGTTCTGGATGATGGTGACGATGCGCTCAAGCTCCTCAGAGGTGAGCTCACCGGCCCGCTTGTTCAGGTCGACATCGGCCTTCTTGCAGACGAGGTTGGCTGTGAAATAGTGTTAGCGCCCAGAGCCGTGACTTGGCGGTCGGGGATCATACAGTAGCGGCGACCGACACCCTTGATCTTGGTCAAGGAGTAGACGACCTTCTGCTTGCCGTCAACGTTGGTGTTGAGCAGACGCAGAATGTGGTTGAAGTTGCTCTGTATTCCTGTCAGCTCGAATCCTTGCTCGTGTGCCAATGCAATCCCGTCTGTGTCCGCGAACTGCTCTCTCGTCCCGGCGTGCATCGTGTCCCGGTTTGGCTGAACAGGCTGGCATCGCATTATTACGACAGACTTCTCAGACAAAATTATGCCATGGCCGTTGGTGAAGGAGATCGCAATCGAGTGATCACTCTGTTTGAAGGGTATCCCATCCCCGTCCACACCCCGACGACTGTTGTGCTCTCTTGACTTGTTTCCACATCCACCGCCAACATGCGGGTATTGATCGGGGATTGACTGCGTGGTTTACTCTGTTGTTTGTCGTCGTCGGACCGCTAGTGTTGGTGGTGGGCGCGCTTTTCCTGGGAGGAGTTCGTGATATCGGTTGCCCACCAAACCTGGGCAGCGACGGCGCACGAGATCGGAGAGACGCAGCGTTTCGCGAACGGCAGAGCGATGGAATTGGATTTTAGGGAAGATGCGTACCTTCTCGCCTGATACCAGACTCATGTTGGGCAACGGTGTCGAGGTGCGCCTCGATTCGTTGTCCTGAGATTTGCTGTGTTGCAGGTTAGTAGTTCGTGAAGAGGTCCGATGGTAAATTTGAGGCAGGCTGGTTTTCCAAAATTTGTGTGCGTGTCACGTGGCGGGGCAATTGCCTGGCGCTGCGGACCCACTTTCGGATTCGGGGCTCAAGGTGAGCTTGGTGGCCTGTGTCTTCCGGCGACGGTGAGCTCAACCTCAGTCACCCTCACTGCAACGATGGGGCGCTGCCAAAAGGGAAGACAGTTGGTGTTTGTTTGATACCTTTGCTCATCTATTCCAGAGGGTCGTTTATATACACAACATCACATTCTATGTCGCCTCTCATTGTACATCTTCAACTCACCACTTTCGAGTCGTCGAGTCCTCTATGGGCATCGACCCAAGTCAACTCATTCCATTACTGCTCAATTATGTCTCGTCACTTCTCAGTGATGCCAATTGCACTCCGCCTCAACCATTCCCAATCCCTCGCTGCCAAACCACTCAGCCTCGGCAACCAAGCCGTCCGTCCGAGCAACACCTCCTGACGTTCCATCCGCGAATCCTTGTGTCCATTGAAGCCCCACATTCAACCAAGACATTCCCCCTAAGAGTCAATACCCATCCTCACTCATCACCCTCATCCGAATTCCTCGCTCATCTTGAACCCCATTTTCATCCTCCGGATTTCCAAAAAAAAGGAACGAAACAAAACAAACAAACAAAATGGACTACCTCCTCACCTCCCTCTCCCTCCCCGTAACCCCCGCCAACCACCTCGTTCTAACCGCCTCCCTTGCCTCATCAATAGCCTACGCCCTCCAGCTCAACACCCCGCCCAACACAACCCGCGCCTTCACCAAAACCGCCTCAACTGCACTCCTCGCCCTGCTAGCCTTCCTAAACGGCGCGCCCCGCCTCTTCTTCTACGCCCTGATCCTCTCCTCCTCAGGCGACGCCTTCCTAGCCTGGGACACCGACGATTCCTTCCAACGGGGGCTTGGCAGTTTTCTGGCAGCACATGTTCTCTACATCCAAGTCTTTGCTGCACGGCACGGGGGCGTCGTCAATGCTGTGACGCACGTTGTTACGTCGGATGACTGGCGGGCTGCAACGACGGGTGGGTTATCGCTGGGTATGGTGATCTTGGTAGGGAGGTTATTGCCCAAGGTTGGGCAAGATCTAAAGATTCCGGTGATGGTGTATTCATTGGCCATTTTCATCATGAGTGTCACGGCGATGGGGTTGGCTGAGGATAAAGTTGTTGTTGGTGCGCTGATGTTTACTGCTTCGGATGCTATCTTGGCGACGGAGAAGTTTCTTGTTGGACAAGGGTCTGCGGCGGGCGGATTGATGCGGTATGCTGTTTGGATTTTGTATTATGTGGGACAGTTGTTGATTACTGTTGGAGCGAGGTTTTAAGATGAATCGGATGGGAGTTCGTAGTGAATAGAGGTGAAAATGGATTTGAGCATAGGAGTCACGAGATCAACATGATCCGAGGACGATGAGTTGCCCACAATAAGTCGGGATTCAAATCCATAAAATTCCGGAATATCCACCAAGCCAACCGTAATAAACGCCGTTTCGGGGTTGCCAGCACGGTAATGGCCCGTTTCCCTGCCGACCTGAACCATCCTGATACATAACTAATCCATCATGCCCGACTCCCATAGTACAAGTCCACCCTAAAGCTCAAAAACAAGGACAAAACATTTCCCAGCCATGTTTGGTTTCGTTCGTTCCCCGCCCCCTAAACCTGCCCACGTTACCCTAGGGTCCACAATCCGCTTCATCCGATCTCTAAACATCTCACCGCACCGTTGTCCATGTCCTTTGAGCCTGGCGGCTTGGGGTAGATAACCAACCCCCGAACTTGACAACCCCCTGTTGAAAAAAAAAAACCGCCCCCATAGCGCCTGCCATGCCATGCAATGCGATGGTGTTGTGGTGTGTCGAGAGTATATAGGTACAGCTTCGAGGCGAAAACAAGAACCATCCGTCCGGTTTGGTCCGAGGGGAGGAAACAGAAACCAAGTAAACAAGCCAGTTGAACGCCTTTCTAAACCCCAAACTTCAGACGTCACCTGTCACCCGACTTGCGGTTCTGCATCTCGATCGTGTCATTGCCATAGCCCTTGGGCGTGAGATGTGTCCCATTGGTATGCCCGTTTTGCTGCTGGTGGCTGGCAATCATGGGCGAGCGGGGATCATCCTCCTCATCCGTGTCCTCGGCAAGATCTGTGAGGCCAAAGCCCAAAGACTCCTCCTCGTCGTAGGCACGGATGAGCCCCTCGCGGTCACCGGCGCGGTTGCTACCAATGCTCATGCGGTGAGACTGCGATCGCCGGGCCTCCATGCTCATGCGGGTCTGGATGCTCGAGATCATATCGGTTCCGGTGGCATCTCCACCATTGCGGCGAGCAAGCTGCTTGGTGCCGTTCGGGTCATGACGGCTGAGGTTTAGCAGATAAACACCTGTAAAAGTGACCAGGAAGCCGCAGAGCAGTGAGAGGGTGTTGACCACATCTGTGGTGTTGAAGCCGCTGAACAGAATGAAGGACGCACAGAGGGTCGCGGTTGTGAAGGTGACGTAGTATAGGGGGTTTACACTGTAAACAGCGTCACATTAGTAGCCTTCGGGGATGGACAGACTTCTGAACGTACATATTGGTGGGGAACTGGCTGAGAGCCTTGTTGAAGTAGTTCATCTGCGTCAGAATGCAGACAGCCGTGACAATCATGAAGACGTATGTGGAAGGGTGGCTGAACTGGTTGTGGCCGGCAAAGGTGAGCTTCAGCGCAATGCCAAAGGCCTTGACCGCCATGACCGACACGGATCCCACGGTCGAGCAAATGCTCAGGTAGATGAGTGGGTTTTTCTTGCCGTGGACGGGTGCGACCTTGTAGATCATGACACCCGCGAACACGCACACGGCGAAGGCGTAGAGCAGAAAGCCTGTTTCAGCGTTAGTTGTCTGCGGTTCTCCTCTTACACAGGACCTGACCTGGCTGGATCGCGTAGTTGAGGATCTGATCGATAGTCTGAATATCCTCATCCGGCGGTGCATGCAGCACGATGATGACCGCACCGATCAAGCAGGTGGCGCTCCCGAGTTTGCCGAGTATCCCCAACTCCTCGCCCAGGAAGTATGATCCCAGGATTGCCCCTATCAAGACAGCCAGCGCGCCAAGCGGGGTGACGAGAATGGCCGGCGCGAACGCGTACGCCGCAAAGTTGCAAACCTCTCCGGCGACCACTACATCTTCGTTAGTAACTTCCATTCATGCTGCTGTGCAGAGTTCCGTACAGCATGCTATACCCGCCCACCACAAAGGGTTGCGCAAATATACGAATCCGTCACCCTCAAAGCCATGTCGCTCCTCGGCTTGGTTTAGCCCCTGCGAGCAAGGTCGTCAGCAGCTAATCACTGAAATATTTCGCGCATCGCATGGTCGCGAATCGCATCGGTACTCGGCGGGGGCGGTAAGAGAACCAGCATCGGCATCGGCGTACCTTCTTGGTGATCACGAAACTCGTGCCTGTAGCAGTGACAAGTCAGCCCGCCGCCCATCTCGAACTCGAGCGCATCACGAATTCATACCGATAGCTAAACTCGACGATATGGCCAATGCCAAACCGATGTATCTGCCCCCAGTGTCAGCTTCCCCTCCAATGCGACACCTGGCGCTTGCTCCGCCAAAGTGTGGGCCAGATCTCACTTCTCTTCCAGCATCATCTTGTCGGGAAAAAGAGCGCGCGGCAGCAAATGCGCTGCTGCCGATCTGTTCTGGATTCGCTATGCGACTCGTTTATTCGGGGATCGGTATATCTCTCGCGCCTGGCGAGGGTCGAAAAAGAGAGGTGGTGAGAAAAAGCGAGTGGTGGTGTTTCTCTTTCAGACCCGCCCTCGATGCATCCGATCCGCCGCGCTTCGGTTCTCCAGGTGACAAGTGGCGGGCTGAACTCGAATGGGAGGGAGACGCCGAAAAAAAAATATGACGGGGGTCGGGTTGCTGCAGCCGCTCAAACTTTTTAGACTTCTTTCCTCCCTCGGGTCCTTCTCAATAAACTTCGAATTACCTATTAGGTTCCGTCGCGCAACAGAGCTGTCGTGGCCTTTGTTCGTATTTGTCGCTGTGGGGGTGGGCTTTCGGGTTCAGAGAGCAGCGTATATGGGGCCGGGTTTACTTCCGATACCTCGTTTGTTTGGGTGAGGCGCACAACTCGCACAGGTCCAGATCTCGCCGTGCGTGCGTGAAGAACAAGTGCATTCAAGTTTCAATGGAAAGGAGGCCCCTGCTGTTGGTTCTGGAGTGGTGCGAAGATGGGAGGGTCATGGGGGGAAGGGGAATCCTTGGGCAGTTTCAAGAATCCAGCCGTACCCCTGTCAGGGAAACGAGGGCCCCTGGATGAGCCGTGCCTTCTGTTCACTTCAGCCACTCTGGGGCCACACTTCTCCGGCACGAGCTTGGCTGGGGAACGCTTTCGTTTGTCCCAGGTTTTCTGGGCCCTGTTAATTACGGATTCAAAGCAAGCAAGCCGATAGACAAGCACAGCAGGTGGAATGTCAAACGACCCAAAAGCGAGGTAAACATCAACATGATGTTGTCCTTTCATCTGAAGTCAGCAGGCCTCGAACACACACCAACATGGATCCTGGATGGCGCGTGGAACTGGTGGACCTCCTTCACAAGTTTTAGCTCACCTCGGCAGTGGGCAGCGACCACGTCAGCTTTCATCAACCAGAAAACAATGGAGCCGTCTGCTGATGAACATCCCTTCGATAAACCCGCCCGGCCCCCAGCTGGAGCTTGAATCTTGTGCCTGAGTTTCTGTGGGGAATTGATCGTCCCCCCTCTTCGCCTTGAGAAGCGACCTAAGGGAAGTGGGAGACATCTTTTTTTTGCCTCCAGTCAACGCCTTGCAGCTGAGACGGCTCGGCGCCCCTGATGAGCTTTCACTGAATCTTGGTACATTGGTGAGTGCAGCTGCGAGACGGCGATTGACCCGCCAACTTTCTCGGCTGTATCCAAACCAACCAACCTCACATGCACCTGGGCTCTTTGCGACCTGCCACTGGTCTGACTGCCCAGAGGCTTGCCACTCCGCCTGCTACCATGCTGACAGCGCAAAACCCTCATTTAGCAGTGTGGCGGAGCACAATCCCCAACAGTTTTTCTAAACGTATCCTCTGAATTGGCATTCCTAATGCTTGGACTAGACTTGGAAAGTTCTTTGACCATCATCAAGTGCTCGGGTGTTATGTTATCCTCCGCAACAACGCCTTGAAATCCCCAAATACCAACTGCCAAAGGCCTGTCGGTCTATCGAGAAGCGAAGAGCTGAACAGAAACTACCCCGAAAAAAAAACTACGAGATCAACATAAATCCCCATGTCCTCTAGGTCCTGAACTCCACCGGCCCCTCCCAATCCAAGAGTGTCAGCTATCGGAGACGAAATGCTACTAGTGACCATCCATCCATGCCACTGGAGCACAAGACTCAACCCTTCCGCTTAACGCCTCTCAGTCCCTACATCAACAAAATCTAGAATCCTTTTCCGAGTGCCAAAACTCCGCCTTCCACCGGTGATCTTACAATTAAAGTCAAGAGACCCTTTTCAGCTCTGAGGTTGTGCCAAAGTAGCGGCTAGGCATTCCAATTGCACGGTGCGGTGATGTCGATCTCGAATTGTGATATCAAAAGGCCGTGGGAAGGGTGTTGCCTCCTTAATTATGGCCATGTTGGGTCGATACATGGATCCAGGGGACATTGCATCTGCTGGTTGCCGTGTAGAAGTCGAAACAAAACTTACCTTGGACTCCTTAATTTGTGCTGAAAATGCCCACTGATTGGCGAAGTGGGCGCTAGAGAGGGAAATGTTAGGCGGGCTGAAAGTAAAATACAAAGTTGGGAACAGGGGGTGTGGGGTTGCTGTGGTTAGTAAGTGTCGCGAGGGGGCCTTTCCATCAGGTGCGGCGGCGCTTGTGATCTGGGCTCCATTAGTCCAAGTTCCAGCACAAGAGGAGATTGACATACCAGCTTCATCCGCAAGGCTCTCCGTGTCGTTGACTCTACCTCGCTTTCCAAAGGCGGTCGCGCTAGGATGGGCGGCCGTCGTCTGCTCAGGCTCATCACCTTCGTTCTCCCAGTCAATCTCGTCGGTTTCATTTTTCTCTTGCTGGGGTTGACCCGCATCCGCTGACAAGAAGTCATGCTCGAAGTCTTGCGCGTGACTAACATCGTCGCCGTTGATCGTTGATGTTCGGCTCGTATGTTTTGACTTCGAGTCATGAATTTCGGCAGAGTCGGCCTCAGTCTGGTTGATGTCGTCGATGAGGTATTCGGCGTCATCGTTCGTGTTGCCCTCGTGTATCGCGACAGCTACTCCAATAGAATCGCCGGTGGGTTCATTTCCATTGGAAAGGTCGTAATCTGCATTCGAGGTAACAATGCTTGGCACGTCTGGATGAAGGCGAACGTCAGTATCTGACAAGGTAGAGAATGTGATGCTGTGATCAGAAGGGCCACGTGAGTGAGATGGTGACTTGAGTCGCTGACAACTGCTGTAATTCATCAAGGGCCAAAGACCATCCGCCTCTTCGATTCCGGAGTCTGATGAGGGTACATCGTGGGTTGACTTCTAGTTATCCCCGATTATTGATGGCTCTTTGGCTTGGATGTCAGGTCTGGGCGAGACATGGCTAACTTGCGGGAGCGCCGAGGCGGCAGTGGCTGCTTGGGCAAGGACGGCGGCTTGGACTGTTGTGATATTATGATTGGAGGCACTTGACGAGAACTCTTGCGCCGAGGGGGATTCGTGAACGGAAGCGGATTGCGGCGCTGGCAGGCACGTTGAATGATGTGGACCTGTGACAACTCCTTGAGCCGGCACAGCCCCCGCAGCCGGAGAGACAGTCGACGACTCTGATTCTGATAGAGATGTGTCGTAGTCGTCACTATCATCCACGACGTCGTCGTGCTCATTGTTGCCATGCTTGTCGCCGACAGGATAGCCCTCCTCTAGACCGTCAGTCCCAACATCGCCGGGGTCTTTTCCAGTCTCAGAGTTGGAATTCGTGCTAACAGCATCGTCCCCTAGCAAATCACAATCCTCGACATGGCTCGATGGAAGATTCGTTCGAGAATTCTCCAGGTTTGCCTGAGTATGTAGCGCAGGGGCACTGGAAGACGTCGGGTTGAGGCCGGCGTCCCAATCCAAGAGCCATTCGTCGTCCTCGTCATTCTCGTCCTCAATCTTCGACTTCTTTGAGGGTGACATTTCCTCTTCAAGACGGGACTCCGGCTTTCGTTTCCGTCTGGGCTGCGCAGACGATACCGCTCCACCATCTTCGTCATCGCTCTCAGTCCAATCGACCTCGCTTCCATAGGCCCCAGAGATACCGGTCATGTCCCCCAAATCGAGCTTATCGATCTCATTCTTGTCCGAGTCTGTAGGTTTGTGGGGGGTAGGCAAGGTGGTGGCGGGATCGGGTTTAAGGAAATTGGGGGGATTACCATTTACAGCAGATTCTTGGATTGTAGGGACATCAGCGCCGTTGACAGCAGAGCCGTCCTGGATGCCCGCTTGTTCATTCACCTCAGACTCCACCCACTCTTCACCATCTTGGTCCTGGTCATAATCCACGTTGCTATCCTCGCCCTCAAAGTGCTTGTTGTTGGCCGATTCGAACTGTGTTAGTGCCGCCGGGCCAGTATTGTCGCGATGCCCCTGTGTGCTGAACAACTCCTCGATCGCGTCATCTTCACCCTGTGCGATGATTGCTTCATATTCGGCGGCATTTTGGTCCGCATATTCCGCCTCCTTGCCCACGCCCTGATTCCCGGAGCCTAGAACACCACCCTCACCATCGAGGTGGTATTCTTCAGCATACTCCTCTTCTTGTTCGTACTCTTCATCTCCTTCCTCGTAGACGGCGTCACTAGCTGAACCACTCTCCGGGTCTTCGGAGTCCTCTGCAAAGTTGGACTGTTGACCGCTCATCCCAATCTCGTCGAGCAACTCAAGGAAACGTGCCTCGGAGTCTTTGCGAACTAACAGTTCGACCTGCAGGCTATCCGAACCTTGGGACACGTCCACGGATGGATCTGATGCAAGAGCAGCAAAGCACGAGAGTATATCACGAAAACTCCGGGCAAGAAACTTCGGGTTGGACCTTTCACCGAATTCGAGACCTAGTGCATTGATGCGGATCATCAACTCGTCCTCTGGAGACACCTCATCTGAGATCACTGATCGAATAGAGGCCAGGAAGTCCGACAAGGGTTTGTCGAAGTCTTTCTCATCAGAGAGAAAATAGGAGTCAGGGTCATCGTCCTGATTGCCCACCAAATAATACTGGCCGTTATTGTAGAAAACTTCAATCAAGTCCGGAATGTGTGCAAAAGGCGAGTTTTCCGCAGCCGTGTCCTGAGAGCCATCGGGCCCAGAAGCGGGACTCTTCTCACGAGTTTCAGGCGAGTGCTGTGCACTGGCATCATTCGACCCGTTGGCAACCTGGGTTTCCTTGCCGTGCGAGTCGGTAGCCTCATTTTCATCATCAAGGTCTGCTTGCGACCGATCTCTTCCGCTGTCGTTCTCAAAAACCGAGTAATCGTGGGTTATGGCGCCGAGGTGAGATTCGTGTTCTTCACTTTGCTCTTCAGTCTCCTGGTCTTCCACAAAGCCAACGGGGTCCTCAACATCGGCAGTATCCAGGACTGTAGTCTCCAGGTTGCCACCACTGCCTTGTATATCGGACTCGTCTTCATCGTATCCAATTTCGTCCTGGTACTCCATTCCAACATCTTCGCCAACGTGCTCAGTTGTGCTCCCATCGTCGTGGGCGCTTTCAGTAGCAACGGGTTGCGCTTCCTCCTCCTCATAGCCGATCTCGAAGTTATTCGTCGCATCGACGGTGTCTTTCGGGGCGTCGTCGCGTGGTTCTGCTTCATCCCCATAATCGCCATCCAATCTGAAGTCAAAGTCTTCGACGTTGGTATCAGCGCCTAGGTCCAAGTAGTAGTCCTCAGACTCTACCTGGGCTTCGGCAGCGACAACAGGGCCCTCCATGGCGAAAGCAGTGCTGCGACCAATGTGACTTCCGCAAACGGAAGGTTAAGCTCTGGTTGCCTCTGTGGAGATCTCCCACCGCGAACACCCTAGAGCGGACCGATCCTACTGAAAAAGTCCTCTTTTTGGTCGAAGAAACCGATCCAGAAGCTTGCGAGCTGCCCAAATGGTGAAGCCAGCGACGCGTAAATGACCGCGGCGATGTCGTAAACCTCGACGCGACCTTGGTCGCGTTCGTGTTCAGTGACTACAACCAGTATCTTGGTGTGATATTCGAGATTCGTAAGCTACTCGAAACACAAAAGTGCTGGCAGATATGATAAGGGCAACGTGGCGACGCTGGCAAACATTGAAGTTGTGGAAACGTGGGTGCGGGGGATGTTGCCTACGGTCCTCGAGGATTGAATCGACGGGAGCAGCGACAGCGCAGTCACTGACAAAGTCGATCAGGGGGTCTTTCGTTGAACTGGGGCCTTCTTGATCGAGTTCGAAGGGGTCGCAGCGGCGAAGTGAGGACCAGAGTTTGTTGGTGGGGTTTTTGGATTGCCAGAATTCTTGACTTGGGATGGATGGTGTCGTGCCTGCCTGTGAATGTTCTTTGGAAGATGAAGCTTGACCCTTTGTGGCTTAGCGGTGATATGCACAGAATAACCCTTGTCCCGTCAGCAGGTTAGGCAATTATTCTGTCGGCATCCCCCTGCTACGGAGTGAGCAGGTGTCACACAGCCGGCAACCCCACGTCGGGCCACACAGGTCACCGTTGGAAAGAGCCACCTCAACCACATAGGGACATTCAGGAGGTGAAGCTTTCCCGGTCGGCGAAGCACTTGCCCTCCCGCACAACCCGCACGTCCTCCCCAAGGATACTTAACAACTAAGTCTTCAAAATGGTATTTGCTGAACGTCTGCATTGAGTCTCTGTTGGCTAACAGTATATTCACAGGTTGTCCTGGCCGCATCCATTTGCACTCGCGGCGGCAAGGCCGTTCTGGCTCGAGCTTTCCACGACATCAAGCGGTCGCGAATTGAAGCCCTCCTCGCCTCTTTCCCCAAGGCGGCCGACTCTGGGACACAGCACACGACCGTAGAGCAGGACAATGTTCGCTTTGTCTACCAACCCCTGGACGAGCTTTACATGGTGCTCATCACCAATCAGCAATCCAACATTCTTCAAGACATCGACTCCCTCCACCTGTTCTCTCAGGTTGTCAGCAGCATATGCAAGAGCCTCGATGAGCGCGAAATCCTCAAACATGCATTCGACATCCTGAGCGCCTTCGACGAGCTAGTTACCCTCGGGTACCGAGAGAACCTGTCTATCGGTCAAATCAAGACGTTCCTGGAGATGGAGAGTCATGAGGAGCGCATCCAGGAAATCATTGCGCGGAACAAGGAGCTTGAGGCCACAGAAGAGCGCAAGAGGAAGGCCAAGCAACTGGAGATGCAGCGCAAGGAGACTGGAAGAGCTCGTGCCGGCGCTCCCCGCACGCCCGTCTATCCCACATACACCCCACCTGTCCGACCGGCAGCCACCGAGACTTTCGATAGCTACGAGGCGGAAAAGAACAAGGCCAAGTTTACGGCTCCCAAAGGCAAGGGCATGCAACTTGGTAAAAAGTCCAAGACGACCGACATGTTTGAGCGCGTCAAGGGCGACCTCGGTCAAGCAGCGGAAGCACCTCTTGTGCCGGTTGCCACCCCCTCGGCTCCAGAGCCTGCCGCTGCCAGGGCCTCTACCTCATACGACCGTGATGCTGTTCACGTTGTCGTCAACGAAGCTATCAGCGCCAAGATCACACGCGATGGTGCCGCCACATCGCTGACTGTCACTGGCGACCTGTCGCTGCGGGTTACGGACCCCTCACTTACAAAACTCAAACTGAACCTCAGCGCCACGGCGTCACATGGTGCCCAATTCCGCACTCACCCCAACGTGGATAGGAATGTCTTCAACCATTCAAAGGCGATTCAACTCACCAAGGCTCTGCCCGTGAACAATGCCGTTGGTGTATTGAAGTGGCGCGCAACACCAAGGGTGGACGATAATAGCGTGCTCCCCATCATGTTTACCGTGTGGGTCAACAAGGGCTCGGATGGGAGCACGTCGTTGACAATTGAGTATGAGCTGACTGGCGGCGACCCGTTGACTGATGTCACTGTTGTGGTTCCCTTTTCCACAGCCGAGCCCTCGGTCTCAAGCTTCGATGCTGTGTACGAGGTGTCTGGTGACAGCTTGGAGTGGCAGATCGGGGCAGTCAATGAGGACAACGCCAGCGGAGCGTTCGAGTTTGAGGCACAGACGAATGACGAGAACGAGTTCTTCCCGATGCAGGTGCGGTTCTCGAAGCAGAGCCCATTCGTTGACGTAGATGTAAGTGCCCAGTCACAAGGTTCGAGAAAGCTGCTGACGTAAAACAGGTTTTGAGTGCTGAGTTGACCGAGCTAGGCGAGGAGGTGACGTTCTCCAAGGAGATAAGGTCCATTGCGGATAACTACACTATTGAGTAGAGACGCTGGAAGGTATGTACGGAGTCTAGCGGTTTGGTGGCTTAGTATCAGTGGTCAATGGGAAAATCTGCCATGTGGCTGTCGTGACATCCGTGCCTAGTTCATCATGCGACACCGTGCCACGAAAAGATCTAGAGATCAAGCGCCAAGCGTCACACGTAATGAGTGTAATTCAGGATAGAACAGGACTCTCTGGCTGTGGTGTTGGTAATGAAGGGTTGGGTGTGATGAAATTTGCAACGCTCCTCGTAACAGGGGAACGGGTACAAGTGAAGGTAGCAGTCCCGACAGTGACATGAATTGGGAAAATGCGTTCAAGAGCCATGGGAGTCTTTCAAGAAGCTAGTGGTCTTTCCAGGCTTCCGCTTGTCCATTCCCATCAAGTTTCGTTCAATGGATAAAAACACTGTAATGTGCACTGTGTTTGAACGATTTTTTCGCTGCAAAGCGGCAAACCCAGGTATTATCCACACTGTCTGCGCACCTCCCTCACATCAACACCAAACAAAAACATCAGGCAAGCAGCATTGTCGTCTCACAAAATCTAAAGCAAGCAACAACCCACTCCGATTGCCGAGCTATGGACTCGAGTAATCTGCAGTGCAAGACAATTTGCGATCAGAAACGGTAGCTATGGCTGAACCCTACAAGCTCCGTCCCTTGAGCGCCAGCAAGCTGAGCGTTCCTGCCACCGATAGCAAGATCACTTGCAATCCGGTTATCGACCTCGCTTCAACCATCGGCGATGAGGGGAAAGCTCTCTACATATGGAGAGCCAATGATCAACTAGTCTCCAAGCATACCGAGAACGGGCAGAAGGCCGAGGCAGTCAAGTGGAAGGAAGATGGCACGCATTCTCGCTTTCACACATGTCCTGTGGCCCATCGCTTACATTATCGCAGGGCAGTTCGTCGCAGTTGGCTGGAGCGATGGCGTTGTGAGGCTCGTCGGCCTGGAGAGCAGCAAAGCCGTCCACCACATTCCCGTTTGCAATACGCCTGGCGCCAAGATCAACATCATCGCCTGGTCGCGCAACGTCACGGACAAGACATCCACGGACCACGACACTCCTAGCAAGCCGCGCCCGGAGGATATCATCCCGCATGCGAAAGATCTTCCGCATGAACTAACGTTTCTGGAGATAGACACTGCTCTGCCAAAGATCAGTCCCTTGCCGGTGTCGGGCGGGTCGGGGTATGAGTCCTCTTCCTCTTCCCAGGGCTCCCAATCGCCCACCCAAACTGACCAGACTGACAATATTAGCGACGATGTGTTCGTATTCTCGACTACGGCCTCGATCGAGTTTGTCTTCCGCCCGATCGAGCCAGAGAACGCCAATGCAGTACACGTCATGATCGCGGGCACCACCGACGGCGGTATTCATATTACCATCTGCGATTCGTTTGCCATTGGTAACTTCAAATACTCTCCGCAATCTTCTATCTCTACCAGCGCTGAGCGCTTCCAGCTCTGTGGCCATGGGTCTCACCCCTTGATCTCATCGCACGTTCTCCTCTTCAAGGCAGAGGGAGGCGATGCAAAGTCGTTTCATTTGGTTCCTTTGGATTTAACCTTTGTCCACTATTCCCCAGTCAATCTGTTGCTCTTAGCGTCAAAGATGACGACCATGCAAAACCTGCTGAGATACCTCAAGCAGGCGCAGTCTCACATGACGATCGAGTGGAAGTCAACCCGGGAACTGCCGGCCAGGTTCCTCAATGCTGTGAGAGAGGACCTGGAGAAGATGGATCGGGGTCCGATTACGATCGTCCAAGCTTTGTACCACACAGTTTTGACGGGCCATGTGTTTGCCCCTCTCAAGGAATGGCTTGTGGATAGTCTCGCTGAGCGGGTGAGTGCCCAATCATGGGAGATAGATGATTGCTAACGTGTTTTAGGGACACAAACGATGGGAAAAGGCAGTGGTCACCGGACTCGAGAACCTCCGCGCGTTGGTTCATGAGAACTTTATCCCCGCCCTTGAGCGCTGCGGCATCATCCTCAGCCGCCTTCTCGGAATCGCCCGCTTTCACGATTCCCAAGAGAGCATCGGCTTTACGGCCGCCCAGATCACAAAGCTGATGGACATAGTGTCATGCCTGACGGTGGTTGCTCACAAGATCCAACTCATTGTCATGGATGAGCTAGAGCACTTCAACGTCTTTTCGGCCTGGCTCCGTTTGGAGATCGACAAACTTGCTTCATCAGCTCTCAGCGACGAGCTCACCGAGAAGGAGGCGACCATGGACACGGGTAAGGTGCTGGCTTACATCCAAAAGTACCTTGAGACCAGCCCGCTGTCTCTCTACTTCGACGCGGTGACCACCCAGGACTATACAAACGACGAGAAGCTTGCTGAGGCCGGGACCTCGCTTTTGGACATACTTGACAAGCAGCTTAAGAACCAGGAAGCTGGCAAGCCACACATGAAAGCCTTGCCCAATGTTGGATTCTTGGTGAACTACCTGACAAGCAGAACCGATGCGGTTTTCCGCGCGATTGCCGAGGCTGAGAAGCGAACCGTTCGCTTTGGACAGGGAATCGAACTTTCGACTGGCCAGAAGATCTGGAAGCATGAGATGTATATGTGCTCCGCGAGCAAGGTAAGGCATTCTCAGCTGGCTAGTCGCGCACGTCACTTAACCTCATCTAGGACGGTTCCAAGGCATTGACATTCACCGCGTTTGTCTCCGAGGACGACAAGACAAAAGGTATGCCACTTCCCGATAGCTTTCTTTTGAGGATCTAACGCAGCACAGTGCACCTTTTCCAAACCGATATTGCCATCGTCAACGGCATCAGCGATGTCCCTAAGACAGCCGGCTGCGGTATCCAGCTTCCGACTGGCCTTACTGTGATCGACTTGAAGTTCTTGGATGATGAGGGCCTTCTTCTCTTGTGCAAGAGCAAGGGTAAGTCGGATCCCACCTTGGTTCGGTCCTTTTTCTAACACTCGTAAAGATGCACCGGCGTACAGACTCCTACACGTTGCTTACCAGTCGGCCCTGTTCCCCTACAGCGAGTACAAGAATGGTCAACCGCTGAAGGTTATTGATATCAAGGCTGAGTCCAACAACCGCAACGATGGGCCCGGCTCTGTCCCCGGTTTCATGGGCATTCCGACAACCGGACGCAAAGCCCACAGAGCGCTGGAGTTCGCCAAGCTAGAGAACTTCGTTCCTGTCGGGATGGATGTGCAGAAGGCGAGCACACTGCGGGGTGATATTCCGGGTCGGGTGTGTCTTTTGGGCCAGGAAGGGGCGGAGTACAGGGTGTATGCGCTGCCCCAGGATTGGGAGTTGGGTCTCGCAGAGCTGACGCTGGACCCCTGATGAATTTGCGAGGGAACTCGCGCGTGATGAGAAACGATTGAACAAGGCGAACGAATGATGGCAGACCAAATGACTACATGTCAGCTAGAAGATAGCATAGTGTTGGATGTTCACACGAATTCGACTTGACTACCTCATAATTCCAGGGTTGTCTTGGTAGCTCTTCACTTAAAGTGGCTGTGGTGTAACCCAGCGACCTTGAGGCTTGGCGACCTGCTGTCTTCAACACCACGCCTGCGACTGCCATCCTAAAAAATCCGTTTCCCAGTGAAAACTTCAAAGCACTGGATCCAATTCTCAATTCTTTCGACAGTTCTGCCCGTTCAGTCGGATTCGGAGAAACTGCGTGTTCGCTGTACAGGGTTAGGGTTTTGTGCACAGGCTGAATCTCAGGAAAATGCTTAGAGCAGCTCTGAGCTCGAGCTTGCTTCACACCCTCCGACCTCTCCCGGCAATCGCAACAACCAGATTTTGTTACACCATGCAAAGATAGAGAGCAAGAGCAAAAAAACTGTCTCACTGTCTTCAAAAATGAGGTCTGCCGTGCCTCGGGCGCTGCGCAGCGCTGCCGGGCGCACAATGCCTCGGTCCAGTTCACTTTTGAAAAGGCCTTTGGCAAGCTCGAGTTCAAGCTTGAGCTCTCGCCCAGCCAACAACGGTGTGGCCCGCAGAAGCCTCTCCACAACGGCGGCGGCCCGTTTGCAGAACACCAATAATGTCGTCGACGACGACCCAGAGAGACAATGGTCGACGCCATTGGCAAAACAGCTGGCCGAGGCCATTTCGGTGGGTTTTTTTTGTGTGAACTATTTTGTTATCTTGGTTTTTTTTTTTAAAATTTAAAAAAATGGGAGATGTTGACAATGGTTTGGCGTGTAGGCTACTGGCCCTGTGCCCCTGGCCAGCTTCATGCGCATGTGCTTGACGGCCGATATTGGTGGTTACTATACCGGTGCCGTCGAGGAGGGTCGTGACCAGTTTGGCGTCAAGGGCGACTTTGTGACGTCGCCTGAGATCTCCCAGGTGTTTGGCGAGCTTATCGGCATCTGGTTTGTTTCCGAGTGGATGGCCCAGGGCCGTCCAAGCAAAGGAGTCGAACTCATCGAGGTCGGCCCCGGCCGCGGCACTCTGATGGACGACATGCTTCGGGTATGTTTATGTGCCCAGCCTTTCTTCAACAAGCTACATCTCGCTGACGATGTTCAAACAGACCATTCAAAAGTTCCCCGCCATGGCTAATAGCATTGACGCCGTTTATATGGTCGAAGCCAGTCCAGCCCTCCGCGAGGCCCAAAAGGCCCGTCTGTGCGGCGAAGATGCCCCCATGACCGAGTCCAAAGTCGGCTACCACAGCATTTGCAAGTACATGTCCGTCCCCATCGTCTGGACCGACACCATCAAGTCCATCCCCAGCTGTACGTTTCCCTACCCCATCGTCCCCTCTCAACCCGTGCTAAAACTTTCATCAGCCCCCGAGAAAACACCCCTAATCATCGCCCACGAGTTCTTCGACGCCCTGCCCATCCACGCCTTCCAACTCGTCAACACCCCAGCAACCTCAACCCTCCGGCCGTCCCCAACCGACACATCCTCCCCTTCAACCAAAACGACCACGCCCACACTCCAATGGCGCGAGCTCCTCGTCTCCCCAACACCACCAGGCTCAACCCACGCCTCCCTCAACACACCACTCTCCCAATCCCGCGACACCCCGCCGCCAGACTTCCAACTCACCCTCGCCAAAGCGCCCACCCGCCACGCCCTCTACCTCCCCGAATCCTCGCCGCGCTACCGCGCTATCAAGTCCCAAGTCGGCGCCGGCGCCCTCCTCGAAATCTGCCCCGACGCAACCCTCTACGCCTCCGACTTTGCCTCGCGCATCGGCGGCTCCGCGCAGCATCCCAAGCCGCGACCATCCGGCGCAGCCCTGATTCTGGACTACGGCCCGGGCGACGGCACAGTCCCGACCAACTCGCTCCGCGGCATCCGTCGACACAGACGGGTCTCGCCGTTTGCCGAACCCGGCCTGACGGATCTGAGTGCCGATGTCGATTTCGAGGGCATCGCCGAGGCGGCCACGCGGGCGAGCGAAGGGGTGGAAGTCCATGGACCGGTTGAACAGGCTGGGTTCCTGTTAGGCATGGGGATTCGGGAGCGCGCTGAGATGTTGATCCAGGCGGCCAAGAAAAAGGGAGGGGAGAATGAAAAAGAGACGGAGAAATTCGTGAACGATGTCGAAAAGGCATGGAAGAGATTGGTTGATCGGGGACCCGGTGGGATGGGTAAGGTGTACAAGGCGTTGGCGATTTTGCCTGAGAACGAAGGCCGGAGGAGACCGGTTGGGTTTGGAGGCGATGTAGTTGGTTGAATGAGTGCTCCACGCCGTCGTGTTGTTGATACAGACATATATATGTTCCCGCCCGGATTCTGGTTTTGCACAATATTTTTGTGTCACTGACAATAAAAATACATTGGTGACATTGCATCGGATTTTTGAAAATGCTCATCATGATGCCACAACCATACATGAAAACCCAAACGACCCAACGACGCCTCCCCACCGATTAGCAACTAGACGTATTCCTACAGATACATGATGCGCGTCCTCTGTTTACCTAGCCAAACTCATGTGGATTTTGCCCGTCCTCAACGACAGCCGCCCCGTTTTATATTCCCATTCGTCTATTTCCTCCCTCCCCTGACCAGATTGGACTCCTCGCCGCTCCCCTCATCGTCAGAAAACTTATCACCATCCTCGCCGACGGCAAAAATCGTCTCTCCGTCCAGAGAATCCCTCTGCGGACTGGGCGCTCTCCTCTGCTGTGCCGGAGGCACAGCTGTGGTCACCCCTGCCCGTTGTCCTTCCTGTTGCGAACCCCCACCGCTTGCGGTCGTTGTAGCCCCGTTGTGCGGCTTGGTGCCCACATTCGCCTCCTCATCGTCCGACTCATCGGGATTACCGATGTCAAGGTTGGCAATCTCAAATGTGCCATCATCTTCTTGGGCGATCTCGTCACTCATGGCGAAGCGGCGATTGTTGGCCGTGGGACGCCACACGTAAGCGATGAAGGCAACGTCGGCAAAGTAGACGAGGTTCAGCCACCCGTCGAGAATGAACCAGCGGCTCTTCCAGTGGAAGGGCACGTAGTCGGGATCCTGAGCTGAAGCAAAGGAGAAGGAGTTGAAGAAGAAAAAAGCAAAGATGACAATGATGGAGAGGAGGATGCACCACCAGAGTTTGCGGTACATGGTCCACTTGACGTGCTGCTTGCGCTCCTTGAGCTCCTTGATGGTGAGGTTGAGCGAGTTGAGGGTCCAGACGTAGAAAGCGGTAAGGGTGCCGGCGAGAGGGAGGACGATGAGCAACACGAAGGGTCCAGCGCTGTCAGGCGTCACGAGGAGACTAGTCACGGCGTAGACGATGCCAAAGACAAAGTGCACGATGGCCAGCCAGCGGACGTAGATCATGGTCCGCCCAAGGGTGTGTTTGACGACGCCATAGCCCATGCACACGATGAGGAGCAGGAAGAAGGAGAACGAGTTGCGCCCGGCATTGAGGATAGCGACAATGATGAGAAGGACGCGGGAGCCGACGTTGGAGCCGTTACGGTTAAGGTAGTCTACATCCGTTAGCGAAGTAGGGGATGGAAAGAATGTGGGGCATACCGTAGAAACCCCAGGTCATGAGCATCTCGATGACGAGGAAGATGAGAATCGCCGTTATGTAATTCTGCACCGCCACTACTCCCCGTTAGCCGCTACCCCAGCGATGAGTGGCCGTTGACCTACAGATATCAGAGCGGTGCTGGAAGTACAGGAAGCCCCAGAACACCAAGACCAGCGCATAGAGAATCGTTATTCCTCCATAGAACGGAAGCTTGGGGATCTGGGTGGCCGGGAGCTCGCCGTAGGCGTTGCGGAACTCCACCAGCGCCTCATAGGATTCGGCCGTAAACTTGTTCGTCAAGACGCAGAAGTAACCGGTCTGGGTGATAGGGTACTTGATCGGAACCGAGTCCTTGAGGTGCATTCCCTTGGTGAGAATGATATTGGTCGACAGGTCGGTTGTGTTGGGGGCAAGAATAAACTCGCCAATGTCGTCCTCCTTGCAGTACCCCTTCTCAACGGCAGGCTTGTCGCAAAAGTCGATCTTTCGGTCAGCATTGGGGGGCAGAATGCCGACGTAGTCCAAGTCCTTCCATTCCACAATCAACAGACTGACGATTGGGTCCTCTCCAATGTCTTTACCAGCGTCGGTGAACTTGACGAGGATAAACGGATCGACCGGACCACCCCATGCTTTTTTGCTATACATGCCTGATAGGCTCGAGGTCAGTCTGGCGACACTTGCGGCCGGGGAAAAGGGGAAATCTTACCGGCGCATCGCTGCCGGTTATCGTCTGTCTGGTCCTGCATCGACGACATCAGTTCTGCCTTCGTCCAGCTAGCCGGGATTGCGCACCAATTTGACTTCCAGCGCCTGCGCTGTCCATGCTGAAAGGACCAGCAGGAAGAAGGCGTAGGCCCACCTCCGCATCATGTGTCGTGGCACTGGTGTGTTCGGTGTCGCGGCCTCGTCTCGATGCTTGGCGCGAATCGACAGAGACGTGTTCGTTGGAAAAAGCCAAGCTGCTCACAATGGCAGCATGGGAGCCCTCGATGCGTAATATGGCCGATACCGATCGCTTCCGAGGACGAGGGAGGCGCAAGCTTTAAAAGCTGGAGATAAGGAAAGAGAACACGAGAGCCTGACCGTGGTGGCCAGGTCGAAGCTTAATCGACCTTCCTCGAATTGACCGGCCAGTACGGGAATCGCGAGCGCACCTGGACCCGCAATTGCGTCGTCTCGTCCCGACCTGGCCCACCAGCCGCATCCGTTTTTGCGCCACGCTACCATCTCAAGCGGGCCAATCCCTGTCATCTTGTGGCTTACCCGTGGAGCTTGGTCTTGGCGGTGGAAACATCACTTGAGTCTTGATTGGCTGGCTCAACTTGCATTACCAGCAAGCCAACGGACAAAGAGTCCCCTGGACTGACAATTATCTCATCGGATCTAGTAAGTCTATATGCATGTGTCGTGTCCGGCTACCGACTTCGAATTGCTGCCAGCAGCTGATAATCTCAGGCGGTTAAGCCCGTTGCCGAGGGAAGCATCATGAAAACCCCACAGGGCGGATGCGAGGAGATTGCTTCTAACCTACCCTGAACGGTGTATCTAGTATGCGGATGTTTAGAAGCAGCATAGCGCTTCAAATCCCCATCAAGTATTCCTAGCCAGGCATTTGGCGTAAGTGGAAGCAAGTCTGATACGTACCTAAGATCATCGCCCGCCTTTAGCCTCAAGGATGAACTGTCCCAACCCCTGTGATCTTGCCGTAACACAAATATCATGCAAACACAGAGCACAGCCACTGCACCTATACTTACTTCAATACGCTGTCCTCAAGGTTACCAAAAAAGGGAGAGGAGTGGACAATGCTGCCGAACAGGAACCGACATTCTCCCAAGAGCCAAACCCTGCAACACTCATCATATCTCCCTGTCCAGACCGCCAACATGACAGAAACTGTGGTTTTTTTTTGCTCTCAGATTCAATATTACCAGGGTGCTCACGTCCCCAGTATCATCCAATAGTCCAAGCCGTGCTGTGCCGTTGACCGTGCCAGATCATCGCCCCTCACCCTCAGTCAAAATGAGCACGAAGCCAGCGAACCTCCACAAGCACCAAGAAGACAACCCACGTCCACCAGCATTCACATACCGCCTTCTACCACCAACACCCCCATGAAGCTCCCCGCAACTACAGTCCCCCAGCTGACCACAATCCTAAACGCCACCCTCCTCGGCTCAGGCTGTCCCCCAAACACTTCCTCCATCCACATCGACGCCTCCAACACGCTCCTAGAGATCACCTTCTCCACATACATCATCGAAACAGGCCCAGACGTGCTCCCCTCAGATGCCCGAAAGAACTGCGACCTAACCCTTAGCATATCCACCGCGCCAAACATACAGTTATGTCCCTCTCCTGACAAATCCTCATAAGTTAATTAACACCCCCAGACTCACCCTCACCACATCCCTCCAAGGCTTCGCCCAACTCGCCCCTTCCACGACAGGAAACTGCACCTACACCATCAACCAACCAGAAACCAAAACCGAACTCATTCTCTCCCAGGACCACTCTGGCCCCTTCACTCTAGCCTCAACATTAACCCTCCCCGCTCAACTCCCCAGCACAGCAAAAATCACCGTCATCTTGAGCACATCTTGTTTCATATCCCCAACAGCACAACAAGCGCTGATAGCGGTACGTCGTTACCAACCCCATAACCGGAACGACAGTGGTTGATTGGCCTACCTAGGTTGACCGGCTGAGTGGAAAACTGGCAGCCAAGCTAGGCTGATGCCCGGTTTGAAGCAGGCCTGCAGGATGAGGAGTACCAATGAGGAGCACTCTGGGAATCCTGTGTCAGCTGACACATGATCTTGGAGAAAATCCACCGTTGACGATTCGCAGAGTTGTGATACTCGGCAAGACTGATCGCTCGGGCGCAGTGACATCACCGAGCATCTAACGTGTAGTTACACGGCCCACAGAGGTACAAGAGGTTCTGCGGGATCTGACGCAGCCTGCTGGAGGTGAGAAGATTGGCCGAACGGCTTCAGTGCATAGTGTCTCTTTTCAGCGCATGTTTGCTGCCGCAAGTTAGCCAGATGCCGGTCGTGCGAGGAAAATTCACGGACAGCCAGACCAGCAAGCATATGATCCGGGACCCAAAAGACAATGAGCAGTGAAGGGATGGAAAGGAATGCGAAAGCAACAAAATTTCTCATTTGATATTAGCTCCTAACCGATAGCATTTTTCTGTCTGGTGATAGTTGCCACCCATGAAAAACAAGGACCTCAAAATAAGGCTGGTGAAGACGTAACCCCCTCAAGCAATGGCCATATCGTTCCAATCCGGGTCATCTGGATCTGGAGTTCCTTCGCAACCAAAAGTCTGCACCATGAATTCTATCACCCGATGAAGACAGAACCAGTATGACATATCCCCCGCTGGCCCCCTGGGGAAACTGGTGTCCATGACCCATACGTGGTTGACTGTGGTCTTGCCGTTAGAGACGGAATTTGCGTACCAGGTGCCGATGTTCCCAATTGCGATGAAACCGCACTGCGTCCATCTATCACGGAAAACCCATGGGGTAACATAGGTGCCTGACATCCTGAAGAGGGTACGCCATCTCGTCAACCCCATCTCCACCCACTCGTCGAACTGCCAAGCGATCAAGTGGCAATTACCTGCTTACAAGTTAGTGTCAAAACGCGAGGTCAACTGAAGTCTCCTTACGTGGCGCAGTGCTTGACGCAGCGGGCCAAGCGTCTTTGACAAGAGTCGCGGCCAGTTCGACAGATTTGTCAGGGTCGGGGAAACCTGAAGACTCGGGAACCTCACTGATATCCGTGGCAGTGGAAGGGTTAGGAATGTCCACGGTCTCTTTGACGGCTTTATCAGCGGAGTCGGGGAGAAGTGTCCAACCCGGAGGATAGGTGGCTCCGGTCCCAGTCGCCTCCTCGGTCGGAGGGGTGCCGTTATTGCAATGGAACCCCCAGATCCATTCCATTTCTGCTTGGAAGAAGCCTATCGAGAACAAGGTTAAAAACAAGTATTCGGTGTAAAACGGAGGTGGGAAACCACTTACAATCCCAGTAACTCTTGTCTCCAACCGGGCCTCGAGCGGTGCTCACATCGACGACATGAGTGCCGCCCTCAATATCAGGACTGTACCAGCATTGTACATTGAGTATGGGGCAAGCCGCAAAATTCCAGTAGTCACAAAAGCTCCAGATCTGGGCGTCGTCAAGTCCTTGGGCTCCGAAGATAGTGCGCCATCTTGTCATGCCGTGCTCCACCCACTCACCGTATTGGCGAGCCCAAGCGTAGCACTTGGGTGTGTCGTCGCGGGCAATGACATTTGCCAGGGCTAAGATGGAGTGTAAGCAACAGGACCCAGCAAACTGTCGTACGACTGCTTACCGGGGACACCCTCGGGCGCGCTGTTGGACTGCCCGCCGTCTTCCGGGGCGGACGGGTCTTCCATGGCGGACGGGTCTCCTAGGGCGCCGGTTCCGCACCCGTATGCATACAGCCACCTATTCCTCGTTTCCGTGAGACAATTGTAGTACTGCTGGTCGCCAGCCACTCCGAGCACGAAGTTGGCGTCGACCACCCAAGTGCCATTTTCAATGTCGGGGGAGTAGAAGCACTGGACGTTGATGAGGACAGCGCAGCAATCCCAGCCCCAGAACTGGCAATAGGTCTGGGGATCGATACCCTCCGCGGAAAAGACAGTGCGACGTCTCTGCCATCCGTCCTCCCACCATTCGTCATACTCGCGAGAGTTGACAATGCATTTTTTCTCGGTTTCAGCGGGCGAGGCAGGAGCCGCGCGTGCCGTGTGCCCCGAAAGGTTTGCAATATCCCCTTAAGAAAGCTCAGCAATCACCCAAGTCAGAGTCACTAAGCAATACTTACCGGTGTTGTCCTCAGAAGACACATTGGGGTCAAGAGGGAGATTGAGATCTTGTGAGCCCGCTGGGGGAATATCATCACTGATGTCGCAAACGTTGTCTGCTGCCCATTTGTACAAGGTACCTGAGAGACATCGATGGTATTCGTCGTCACCGCCTGGCCCTCTGGGGAAGCTTGCGTCGAGGATCCAGGTTCCGTTGTCAATGTCAGGACTGTACCAAACTTGGATGTTGCTAGCGAACATGCACCACGCGATTTGGTTCCATTCCGCACGGTAAGACTCTGGTTCGATACCCACGGCGTTGAATGTAGTGCGCCATCGAGTCAGTCCAGCTTCGACCCAGGGTGTGTGCTCATGAGCGTTGACGGTGCAGGGCTTGCCGGTGGGCGCATTGGAGCGAGCAATAACGTCGGCGGGGGCCTCGAGTTGGTTGTCGGTGGCTTTGGAGGTCGGGTTGTGAGAATGTCGCTTGTAGCCGCAATTGTAGTTACCGGCCCATTGTTGCCTCGTCCGATCCAGGCAGTGATAAAACTCGGAATCCCCAGCCGGCCCTCTCGGGAAGCTTGTGTCTATGACCCATGTCTTGAGATCTTTGTGGTAGTAACATTGAATATTGCTGATGAAGTGACAGTCGAGCCAGAAAAAACAGTACGTCGCCGTCGGAAGGTTCTCAGTCTCGAAGGAGACGCGCCATCTCGTCAATCCATATTCGACCCATTCACCCGAGAGCCAAGCGCTGACGGAACAGTTTTTCCCCTGAGGGTTACCGAGAGCGGCACCTAGGCAGAGGGGATTAGTAGGGAACAAGGTGTTCAGGTCGGAAAGTGCATACCAGTGGGAGCGGTGCTAGGAACGGAGGCATCGGTGTCGTGAGCAGAATCGGCGGGGTTCACAGAATCGTCACCCGAAGAATCAACATCACGTTGACTAAGTTCCGACAGGACTTTGGGACCTCCGGTAGTGCAATGGTACTTGTCCATCCAGAGTTCTCTGGTCTTGGTGAGGCACTTCCTGTACTCGTTGTCGCCATGGGGTCCCAGCGGGAAGCTAGCATCGACGACCTACTGGGGTTAGAAATAAATGCAAGGTGTTGGCACTGAGGTACACTACATACCCAAGTACCACCCTCAATGTCAGGGCCCCAGAAGCATTGGATGTTGGATGCCCAGGAGCAGGATGTCCAGAAGAAGTCGCAGTAGGTCTGGGGTTCAATGCCATCAGACGAGAAAACGGTACGCCATATGTGAAGGCCAGACTCAATCCAGTCATCGGAATTGCGAGAATTGACGATGCAAGTGGTGGCAGCCTTGGGGGCGAGGAGGTGGGCATCAAGAGAAGAGACAGGGGGGAGAATGATTGCAGCGACAGGTGTCAGGAATGACAAGAATGCCACTAGGGCATGGGTGAACAATATGCTCATCTTGGGAGGAGGGACTCGTAGAGTTCCGGGTACAGGTCAAGCTTGGGTTGTGCCGGACTGAGGAGGGGGTCTGACAAAGTGGGGAAGATCGTTCTTGTTGGTTGTCGAAGAGAAGAAGGTCAGGAAACAGGAGCGAGGGAGACGGGAATTTATGGAACTACCAAGGAAGATTATGGACCCTCGTGAGTAATTTGCTCATTTCTATCTAGGAAAGCACGATGGATGTTTGGGTGGAAGTCGCGCCCCGCGATGAGGAAGCTGCTGACCACACATGGCACACCGTACTTCGTCCGGAATGTTTTGTTCCAAATGAAATGGAGCAGACGTATACGTAACAACTCGTCCAATATTCGATCCAGGCGCTGTTTGCTGGGCTTTTTCTTGCTGACATCCTGCTCAAGAGCAGGATAGGGAAATGTAGATGAGTCCCCAACTTGCAGATTGACGGATGCTATTGGCCACAGTTGACGGTATGCACCAGAAAGTTAGTGAATAGATCTCTGTAAAGACCACGCCGCTACTCTTCTCATCTCCAAATACCCTGGTGCTAAGAAACGTGAGGAAAGCAGATACGCCCTGGACGAGGAGTTCGGGGTTAGAACGTTACGTGAAACCTCTTGATGTCGACTACGGATTGTCCTTTCATGAAAAGTGCGGCGTTTAAACTAGAACTGTGCGTGGTCTACCTGCAGGTATCGGGAGCATGGTGAATGTAGTTTGGTAAAGAAACGTTGGTGTCTTGGATTTGCAAGACCGCAAGTCGGTCAAGTGTTGGTGACATAGGTTTGGGGTACAGGTTCGCGAGCCCATCTACTCGATGGGCCATCATGTTTTCAAAATGCTCTGGGCCATATAGCTTCCGTAACATGCCATTATTTTCGAGTGAAGTTTAGATGAAAGGGGTTGTGCTGTCGTTGAGGACAGCCATCATGTGACGGAGATGCCGCCGGCAAACAAACCCCTGTTGTAACCCCAAAACTTTCCGATAAGATAACGTCTGCGCGACACCAGCCGCACTCCGGCTCGAAACTCGCGAGCTTCTTTGCATCCTTCTCTCCCAGATACTCCACGATGGGCAAAGGGACCGACAAGCTCTATATTACCCATTCCGAGTGGTCCTCGGGGGATGCTCACAGCGCGAGCGTTGGCTACAATGCTGGTTCACGAGCCGCCAACCGCGCTGGCGCGGCGGGCGCATCGTTCAAGCGGTTACCATTCAACTTTTGCGCCGCTAGCCTCCAGCCGTTCAAAAACCCCGTCTGCACCGCATCCGGCACGATATTCGACGTAGAAGTTATCTCTGCGTGGCTCGCTAAGCACGGAACCAACCCCATCAACGGCGAGCCCCTTTCTGCGAAAGATCTGATCAAGCTCAACTTCGCTCGCAACGCCGATGCTTCGACCTCCCACAATGGCGCGCCGACCGACGGTAAGGGCGACTACATCGATCCGGTCTCCTTCAAGGTCTTTACAGACAACACCCACATAGTCGCAGTTCGACATGGAAACTACGCCAATGTCTTTGCCTGGGACACGGTGGAGCGCATGAACATCAAGGCCAAAATGTGGCGCGATCTTGTCGACGACGAGGAATTCTCCCGTCGCGACATCATCACCCTCCAAGACCCGCAGAACGCGGCTTCTCGCGACTTGAGCCAGTTCAAGCACCTCCAAGACGGCGAGGACGCCACACTCCCTCCCTCCGAGTCCGAGTCCACAACAATCAACACCGCCGCACTCGGCCGCATCGGCGAGAAGGTCCTCAAGGCGCGCGAGGCCGTGGAGCGCGCCCGCGCATCCCGCCTAGCAGGAGGCGATGTGAACCGCACCACTTCGGCGCTCACAAAAACCACTTCCACAAGCAATGCCGCCCGCGCCCCTGCCATCGCGGAGAAGAAACTCGCCCCCAACGCAGCAGCCTACACCACTGGCCGAGCCGCCGCCTCCTTCACCTCAACAGGCCTCACCCCTTCTACGTCGGGCGAGCGCGCCCTTCTTACCGACGAAGAATGGATGCTCAAACCTAAACGCGTCAAAACAACAGGCTACGCGCGCATCGAAACAAACATCGGCGACCTGACCCTCGAACTCTATCCCGAACACGCCCCCAAGGCGGTCTGGAACTTCATCCGCCTCGCCCAGTCAGGGTACTACCGCTCCGTTGCCTTCCACCGATCCATCCGCAACTTCATGATCCAGGGCGGCGACCCCACCGGCACAGGACGGGGCGGGAAATCGATCTGGGGGAACAACTTCAACGATGAGCTCGAGGGCCCGCTGACACATGACGGGCGGGGTGTTGTCAGTATGGCCAACAAGGGCAAGAACACCAACTCGTCACAGTTTTTCATCACCTACCGCGCCGCCAAGCATCTGGACAGGAAACATACCATTTTTGGGCGTGTGGTGGAGGGGCTAGAGACGACGTTAAAAAAGATGGAGGAGAGCGCCGTCGAGGAGGGGAGTAATCGCCCCGTCCGAGACATCGTCATCAAGGACGTGGTGGTGTATGTAGACCCGTTTGAGGAGTTTCTAAAGGACAAGAAGGAGAAAGAGAGGAAAGAGGAAGTGAAAAAGGAGGTCATGAGACGGGGCGGGACTGAAGATGATAGGACAACGTGGACGGGCAAGAGGATACGGGGCGCGGGGGATAAAGATGGGGGGACCGCCGGAGGGGTGGGGAAGTATCTAGCCACCGCGACGAAGGATGGGGGTGGGGATGTAGACGTAGATGGGGGTGTTGAGACGTGGGAGGAGCAGCCCAAAAAGAAGGTCAAGACGGGCGGATTTGGGAATTTTGATGGGTGGTGAGCGGGAGGGTATCACTCATCGGATGGCGTTTAGGAGTTTGATGGGTGAAAAAAAAAGTATCATGAAGAAGCAAATAATGGTACACAATGGATATCTACACGCGCCTCAACCCCCCAGCCTTTGGTCATTGGCGTTTTTTCTAAAATCGTCCGCCCCTTTTGTATACATAAAACAAGTTTCGTGACACAGACCGTTGTTTCGCCCCAGATTGCTCCTATACTATAACAATGTTGGTGGTATTCTCATTCAAACCATGACAGGCAACATAATATCCAACTCGTGCCTGTCCCTCAGCTGATGGAGGTCATCAAACTGCAGTGTATAATCTTCAAAATCCTCAAACTTGATCATTGGTGGAAGTGGCTGCATAGGTGCCTCCAGCCACTCCCACGATGTCTCGTGTTCCTCCAGCAGGTTGGCGATCGAATCCGCCTGTCTGATCCCCGTCTCCATGTATAGAGTCCGTAACCTGTCAATGGTGTAGGACTTGACCTCGTTTGTGCAGACTGACGACATTCCAACGATGTAGAGAGGCCAGATCACGTTGCTCGTTGCTGACACCAGGAGCATGAACCTGTGGGCTTCGTCCTCCGCGTCGCGCGCCCTCATCACGTCGAGAATTGTGAGTCCGCTGGGCTGACCTCGGAATTCAGACGGGTAGCCGCCACTGCTGACCGAGTCGGAGCGGGTGGATGGCGAAGTTGGCGGGCTGGGAGTTTCGCGGACCTCAACGCTGGTTATTGGTGGGGATGCTGGCGAGGAGCTCTCGATGCTCCCGTCGGCTGGGTTGACGAGACCGAGGTGTTGGGGAACGCTGGCCACAATGTCATGTACTAGCCGCCTGAGCTTCTGTTTTGCCTTGTTGAAATCTTCGACATAGCGATCTGAGGCGTTGTATGACTGGTACTCGTAGATTTGGGAGAGGATTGTTTCGAGTACGAGGATGCGGCTTGTTCGGAGAGCATTCCACACTGTGAGGTGCCACATCGAGTGGTACACATGGCAGAAACCGTTGTATACCGCGGGGTGAGGCCGTGATAGCTTGAATGTTCGATATTGCCATCGCTGAGGAACTTGGTTGAGGAAGGTCTCATATCGTTCCTCAACTTCGATCAACGTCTGAATGATGAGCTCGGGATCTGTCACCGCCCCTCTCTTAATGTCGTATCGTATTTGTAGGACTTCAAACATGAAGGCAGTGGTCCATACCGCTGGGTCGTTGGGGAGTGACGACCTGGTCATTTCTCGGAACAGCTCCACCAAGGGTTGCGGCACAGGCATCGCTTTCTGGATGCAGCTGATGACGACTCGTTGACACAGCATGGCAAACATGCGCTTGCCTGCGCTTGTCCCGAACTGAGCTGTCCCTCTCATGATTGCTAGTGCCGCGGCACCGTTGACGTGCTCCTGGAACGCCTCGATCGTCCGTGTTCGCGGCAGGTCCTCCGTCATCATCTCGAACACGCCAAGAATGAGGACGGAAAGCATGGTTGTGTCTTTGGCCGCCTCAGAGGGATTCTCCAGCGCGTGGTTTATTAACCGTAGGGCCGAGCCGTATGATTTTTGTGCTGCCTCCATCATCTCAGGAGACCGCGTCATCGTCGCCAGCCCCATCAACCCAACCGCCGTCATGCTCGCAAGAACCCCGTCCACCTCACGATCCTGAACTGGCTTCCAGACCTGGTAGAGAAAGTCGAACTTCTGATGCGATGCTGTCTCCTCCATGGTGACGAATCGTGAAAAGAAGTAAGCGGTGCCCCGCTCCTGGCAGGTGGGTGCTAGGTTGTAGAGCAGCGCCATTGCTGGTGTGACGGGCCAGCTGCCCGACTCGGGCGACATGATGCTGTCGTTGTCATCATGGGACCACACGGATTGTTGCCCTGGACTCCGTGGTGTTTGTGGCGTGGAGCGTGGGACAACGAGCGATAAGGCTTTGGCGCGGGGCTCGGGCGTGAGAGAATGCCTGTTCCTCAGATCGGGTGATGAGTTTGGCTCGATAATCAAGTGGCCTTTTCTCTTTGCTTTCGCTTTGGCCTTCTTGATGACGTGTGAGCTCTCATCGCGGAACATGAGATCCACGAGATTTCTATAGCCGGGACATTGTTGTTGCCTCTTTTCACACTGGCCACATCCCGGTTCTCTTTGGTCGCACTGCACCAAAGTCAACAACTGACGTCTTCAACGTTGGGAAACCGACGGTTTTAGGCGGATTTCGAAGGATGCCACTCTGTGGGGTCGGGCGGCGCGGACCGTGAAGCCCAAAACCACCTGCCTGAAAGGGGGACTTACGCGAATCTTGCGTTCCCTGCAATGTGAGCAGCCTTTGCTGGGCTTGCCACAGTATACCATGGTGGATTACTGGGAGGCTACAAGGCAGAGCCTGATATCAGATCTGATCTGATCCGGATACCGAATCCAGGCGGGATGGACCAACGGCACGACGATGCTGTCCTTGCATTCGCCGAGCACAACCACGGCCTTTCCAGATCGAGGCGTAGTCGCCACTGGAGATACTGACTAATTCCGGGGCGCAAATCTGAGCATGTGCGTTGTGGCCAGTGAGGGTGCGGATGCGATGAGGTGAGGGGCCGGGGAGAATGTTCTGTCCAGATACGGAATGGGAGTGTCTGCTTGTGCAACGGCGTCGCCGACTTGTCTGTCTTTATTCGCGATGGAAAGTAGCAATGGTGACAGTAACAACGGGAGGCCTGCGGACGAGGGTCGAGGTCTTATTAAAACCAAGAGCCAGGGGTAGGCAGGTCGGGTAGGGAGGTGAATCACGACTGGCTGGAGGCCCCAATGATATCTCGGGCCGCCTGTCAGGTCGAGTCCTTCTCCTGGGGTTTAATTCCTCGGTTCGTAGGGCTATGGCAAGCATGCAACGTCCAGGGTGGAGGCAGTTGGGGCGTGGACCTTGGTGGAGTGTGGATGAGCCTGCCCTGGTGTGCATGTGGTGGTTGCGGATTGCGCGGGAGTCGAAGCACCGCGATCTTGTTGCGCTTTTCGTCCTCGCGTCCAATTATGCTGACAAACGACGGCAGCTCGATGAAAAGGGACACAGCCCCTTAACTCTTGGCCATAGCCCCAAGCTACGGAATACCTACCAGCGCAGCTGCTGGCACGTTGGTGAAGCGCGTCCACGCGAACGAGACGAGGGAAATTCTGCTTTCAGGGGACGCGGGATGGGGATCATCAAGCTAGCGACTAACCACTCGGCAGCGCATCAATGGGAACCTGCACTGACCAAGTGGGGAGAAGCTGGCATGCGCATCCCTGCCGCTCATCTGCTGCCATTCCATTTTGGGCCACCTCTGCGAGATCTTCTGATTGGTTCGAAGACACGGGGTCTGCTTGGCGTTGAACCTAAAATCCAGGGCGTCAATCCAACGCCGACGGGCGGTGGCTTGCATCAACGTCCATCATCAACCTTCTAGAAAATTTCTAGCTCAACTGATGTCTGCAGCAGTGAGTGGTGGCTATGCGTGGTCTGGAATTTGCATCTCCAGAGATCCGTCCGATTTGACAATAGAAATGCCTCTACTCGCCATGTTTTCCCAGATGCCATCTTGGCTGCAGAAGCCACGCTCCTACCTGCTTCAATCGCGTGGTCACCGCTTCACAAGGAGCCGCAATATCGCCGGGGCGGCTTCTGACCATGCAATTTTGCGGACCACGCAAGCGATGAGTCGCTCGGGATGGAGGTGGAATTTCTCGGAGCCTTGAAATCGAGACGGCGACTCCCCGCCACATGTTGTCATGATGAATAGCGACTGCCGGTTGCTTATTCGTGCTACAAGGCATCAGCATTACTTGGTGTCGTCTTGCTCGCCGAGACATCATCACGTCCATCAGTCGTCGTTCTGCCGACCCGTTCGATCGGGTCGCTCGCCACTTGTCATCATGCAAGGGGACTTGTGCCGGTTCAGAAAACGGGTGCCTGATCTACTGCAATGCACCACGTAGGCGATTCCGTAAAGAATTACCGACGAGATGTCGTTGTCTGTTGGAGATGGCGTCAAAGTTGTCGTTGATATCCGAATGTGGTAAACTTTTCCCGTAGAACGGGGCCCTTGGACGGAATCATCCCGACGCCAGAGCGTCACCTTCCCGCCCCGGACCCCTTCACCTTGCAGCCCTACAGTTGCGCTATTACTAAGGGGGTATAGGGCGGTCAATAGAGTTTGGGGCTCGTCCAACCACGACGGCGCAGTTAGCGAGAGCACAGCCTCGTAGCGCTGCATGCGAGATGAAACAATTGCTGGATTTTCGATGGAATGCGGGGCGTCGAGCCAGCACTTTACCACTTTCCACCGCCTAGCCAGAAATTGGGGCAATTGGTGTGTGGCTGGTGGGCGGGGCCTCGATGGCAGTTTGGGATCGGAGTTGCATTTTAGCACTCTCGTGATCATGCCGTACATGACGACCTGAAGCTTCAGGCGCCGGAATAATTATCGGTTTGTTGGAAAATTGGAGGCTGTGCACTGCAAAGGGAATTTTCACCTGCCACGACAGACAGACCGCTTGTTTTCGAACAATTTGGAGTCCATTCGAACATGTCAGACAAACCATCTCCAACACTTCGGCAGTCTTGGGCAAGGGGCTTCTGATCCATGTCCCCACACCGACCCTCGGATCCGCTCACCCCACCCTCCCGGGCGCCGGGTGGCCGTTCGAGTCCGTGGTTGCACGAAATTCATCAGGGCTGGTCAGACTCGAGCATCGCATCCACGCTGTGCTACCGGACGTTGGAGAGCAAGTGCCGTCGAAGCCCCCGTGCTGAGGGGGCTTCAACAGGATCAAGAAACCGTGATAGGCTGCCATAAAGTGGCATCCAACACTTGGTGGGGAACTTTTGGTTTCAACCAACGACGGAATTGATACCGCAGCGTGACGCTCCCGTCAGGTCTCGGCTTCAGCCTCCAAAGTTCCCACATGCTGGTGCCCAGGGGCTTGGAGGAATTAATCACAGCATAACAATGGCACAGCGAACGCCCCCAGGTCCCCAAACACCCCTCGTTAGTCATCCAAGGGAAACATAACCCGAAACGGGAATGAAAATGGCCAAGTATATTGTTTTTGAAAAGGAATGCAGTGATGCACCCTCACCCGGGAGATCGGGTCGTTGACCCAGGGTAGCCCACACTTTGACACTCACCCCACGGCGAACACGTCTTGGCTCACCGAGAGCAACCTCTCTCGGTCGCTCCGACCCGACCGCACACGGGGATTGGATCTGTGTAACATGCCATCCCAACTCTATTCTGCTCCCCACGATACACCTTTGCCACCGATGGCTTCTTATGTCATCTATTTTTGTTTGCACGGGTTAGATACTGCCGAATGGCTCAATACGACGTGGTGCCGACTGAGCCCACCGCCGCGTCGGCCGCCGTCGTGATGGGAAATGTCGGAGCCGTCAACTCGGATGTGTAATTCGTCGGCAACGCAAACATGTTACCGTAGGGCGTGGTGATGGTCGAGAGTCCAGGCAGCCGGCTTGGACAGAGCAAGCTGAAGGAAAATTGTTCCTCCAATGTGTCGTCAACAATTCGACGGAGTCAACACAAGGCTGAACTAGTTTCCCCGAAACCACACACTCAGGGCGGCCGCTCTTACAGTTGAGCTGTTGCAACGCAGCTGAACAACCCTTTCAGCTCTGTCCCGCGATCTTATCTCATCAGATCGCAAGCATCTATCTAATCAAGAAGCGCGAAGAGAGTTCATTCTCGCTGGACCATCAACCGTGCAGAAAAGTCATACACTGACTGAAACTCCCAACACCACGTTAAATGATATGAGGCCATGTTTATATCTTTTAACAGCATATAATGATAACCCAAGAAAAAAACTTCTCTATTTTTCAACTCTTGAAGAGTATCTTGCAACTTCCTTTTCCTCGAGGAATATACCTTTGGATTTTCTCGGATGCAACACTTCCTGCACAACACAGCCTTATCTTATCTCACACCTCGGTGAACAACACCCCTCCAACGTTACCCCTCCAAAACTTTCCCAAGCTTCAACACTACCACCAAAACCACACGCAACCAGTAGCCATGCCAGTAAGCTCGCCGTCCTAGCTCCGACGCACTTCTTTACGAACCCAGACTAACCCCCGCCAGCTAATAATCATAACCGGCCTCCCCACCTCAGGCAAATCCCACCGAGCCAACCAGCTCCACGCCTACCTCACCGCGCGCATCGCGGCCTCCGAATCCCCCACCCCTTACCGCCTCCATCTTATATCCGACGACACCCTCTCCATATCCCGCACAGTCTACGACCTGTCCACCGTCCCAGCGCACGCCCGGTCGGCCAACGCCTCGGAAAAAGACGCCCGCGCCGCCATCTACGGCGCAGTCAAACGCGTCCTCTCACCCCGCGACATCGTCATCCTCGACGGGCTCAACTACATAAAAGGGTGGCGGTACCAATTATTCTGCGAGGCGAAAAACGTACGAACGCCGAGCTGCATCCTGCAAATAGGCGCCAGCGTAGACCGGTGTCGAATCGTCAATGAGGAGAAACTGAAAGAAAGCGGTGGTTACGGGGAAGTAAACTGGGAGAATCTCGTGTTTCGATATGAAGAGCCGAATCCCATGACCCGGTGGGATAGCCCGTTGTTTACGTTGATCTGGGAGGACGGCGAGGACAGGGCCAAGGAGGTGTTTGATCAGATGTGGGAGGTGCTGGTGGGGGAAGGGAAGAAGGTTGTCAGGCCGAATCAGGCTACTATGCAGAGGGATAAGGACCCGGGGGGTGATTATTTGTATGTGTTGGAAAAGGAGACACAGGATATCGTGAAGAGGATATTGGAGATGCAGGGGGGTGAGGGCGGGGGTTGTGTGAGTGTTAAAAGGGGGGATGGGGGTGAGGATTTGGTGATTGAGTTACCTGGGAAAAAGGTCGGATTGCCGCAGTTGCAGAGGTATCGACGGGCGTTCGTGGCGTTGAATAGGGGTGGGATTGGGCTTGAGGCCGTGGGCAAGTTGGCAGCCACGAGGCTGAGGGAGAGCTTTGTGGGGTATTTGAATGATGCTTTTGAGAAGGACGGATAAAGGGTTGGATGGCCGAGATCATCAAGCATAGGAGTTAATCCACCTTGCTGATGACCGTGGGAATCCCGGTTGGTGGGTATATCTACGGGATATGGCCGTCTCGCTCCCAACCGTACTCTCCGCACATACTACCTACAATCCGACGGCCATCCAGAATTGGAATCTAGGCGCTGATTAGTGCCACTGGAGTTCAGGTGGTGAGACTCTGTCATTTCTCCATGCGTGTCTCTTCTTTCTCGAGACTAGTAAAACATGACCAAACTGCATGGGGCGGCAACTGTGCTATCGGCGGATCGGATCACAACACATCATAACGAGCCGGCAGCCGGTTGTTTCTCGTAGACATGCACCACGAAGTAGAGATTAGTGTTTGAATTACCTGCACGCAGGTTTCAACTATGGCCCCAACGTGCTCGCGGATAAGTTCGAGGAACCCAAGACATCATCAGAAGCCATACCCAGGGTGCTTGGTTCATCTACGTCCACCGCTATATAAAAGACCCTCAACGCCCACCCATGGCCACTTTTTTCACAAGTGCAGTTCATGTCAACGCCGCCAGAATATCATATAATTACAAGTCCCAAACCAATCAACACGACGTCTAGTTGTCCTCAACCTCGGTGTCTGTGTTCGTGTCGCTGGTATCATCCTCGCTCTCGTCCGTCCCGCTCTCCTCATCGCTGTCCTCCTCCTCCTCCTCCTCCTCCACCTTCTCTTTCCTCTTCTTCGGCTGAGGTGGCGCACCACCCTTGGCCGCGTTCATGATGCCAGCAATCGAATCTACAGCAACGTTAGTATCTGATATCACTTTAGGGGGATCGATAGACTCACCCTCTTCCGGCTCGCTCGGCTCCTCCTCCGTTGAGATCTCCTCCGCCTTGCTCGCCTCATCCACGATGAGCGTCACCTCCATCTTGGTGTCAAACCCGACATAGCTGTCACACACGACGTGCATAACAAACGTGTAGTGGCCGGCTTGGGGCGGCGCCTGGAACTGCGCCTTGAGCGTTTGCATCGCAAACGTGGGCGTCTTTCCGTCCGCCTCAAAGATTGGCTGGTCGAACTGGGTAAAGGTAAATGGAGGCACGGCCACACGGCCTTGCTTCGAGTCGGTCAAGAAGACATGCCACCTGGGGCTGTGATCACGGGCGAGATAGGGGGCTGCCGCAAGAGGCGGGAAGATCGGCTCGCTCTCTCCAGATGCGAGGATGGGCTTGCCCTTTTCGTCCTTGCCAACCTGCTTCTTGGCCTTGCGGCCAAGGATGGCGTCCAAGTCGTCCTCTGGAGGGTCAATATCCTCAAGGTCAAGCTCGTTGACGGGAGGAACGCCTTCGCTGCCCGGAGGTACAAAGCGACCCTTCACAACAAGGTTTACGAGTGAAGTAGGAATGATGTACTTTTCGCCGGTGACCTTGAAGAAAGCCTTGGCAACGCGGAGATAAGGGAGTTGCTGAGCAACGCTGACGGCTTCTTGGTATTGCTCGTTTGTGAGAAGACCCTTGCCGACGGCGAGGCTACGTCTCTTGGCGTCAGGTCTGTCCATGAAGCTTTGAACCGTGGTGTGTACTCGAGAGTCGCCCTCAATAGCCTTGACAATCTTGGGGGTGAAGTAAGGGAGCTGAAGAAGAGGAGAGGCCTTGGGTGGGAGGGCCTGAATGAGGAGCTGGCTGGTGTAGTAAGAAGCGAGGAGAGGCGCCGTGTTCATGTATGCGAGGGAGATTGCGGTAAAGGATTTGTTGAGAGCTTCGGCGATAGGAGCGACCTCGAACTTGGCCTTCTCAAGTGCTGGGTCGTCGAGCTCAATGCGCCCAAGGTAGGCCCAGAGCAGAGCAAGAGCCTTGCGCCTGGGGCCGTTCTCCAAATCCTCCAGCTTCTCCTTTGCCTTGACCGACAGACCGGCAGCGAAAGGCGATAGCTCACCCTCAGCGAAAAGCCTTGACTCGATCTTGGCCAGACCGGCGTCGGCCTTATCGCCCTTGAACAACTCCTCAAATTCCTTTCCGGTGCTGACCGCAGTGATAACACCGCCCTCATCGATATTGTCCTTATATTCCCGGAACAGGCGATTGGCGCTCTCCATGAGGACGCCTTCCTTTGACCTCCTGAGCGTACCGTACCACCACGAACCAACGAGATAGGGGAGGAGGACGCCCAGAAGCGCCGAGTATAGCAGAACGACATACTTGCCGTTGCCGTCCGAAACAATAACCTTGGGGAGGCCAATGTTGATGCTGAAACCCTGCTTTCCGTCAGGGTTGCCGTATTGGATATAGTTGTTCCGGACATCCTCGTCCGTCAGGGCCTGGTAGGCCTTGGAGATCTCGACCCAGCGCGCGTTCAGGTCGTCCAGGGTCTCGTTCTTCGCCGGGTCAGGCTTGACCTTGTCGGGGTGGAACTTGAGCGAGAGTTTCTTGTATTTGCTCTTGATCTGCTTCTCGGTTGCCGACTCGGCGATGCCCAGAATGTCGTAGGGGCTCCAGATCTTAGCCGTGGGCGCCTCGGTCGTCTGGATGAGGTATACCATCCAGCCAAGAACAGCCCACCCCCCGACCGCCATGAGAATGAGCCATATTTTGCGATTCTTGCGCTTGTCTTTGCTGCGCAGCGAGTTTACCAGGTCGGCATGGTCGTGTCTGTAGCTGGTCTGGATACGTTTGAAGGCGGCAGCCGGATCGCGCGATCGGTTCACAACCATGAATGTGAGAGGGACAGTGATGATCAGGGTCAGAGTAAAAACAAAGAAGGGCCAGAGGTGACCCTCCTCGTCATACGCATACTCGGTGCTCATGGTGGGCAACCGGCAAAGAGAGTGTTGTCAAACGGCAGCGACAGCAAACAATCGGCGTTGAGCTCCAATGTAGGAAGGCAGTGTGCAGCTGTTGAACGAGAGACGAGGAGAAATGTGCTTGCGTTCAGCGCATCAGCACAATTGGGTGGAAAAGTCGAGTCTTTTCGACCGGACAGGATGCGTTGTCCTTGTGGAGGGAAGGTGCTGCTGCTCAAAGAGGTCGGCGCCCAGCCGAGAATGCAATGTGGCGGCTTTCAGAGGTAGCATTCCACTGCGGCGCTCCAAGTTGAATCGTGGCCTCCAAATTTCAAAGCTGCGACCCCTGCTGGCGGCCAAACCCCGGATCTCAGCCTCCGGTCTGTGCTCGAGCCTCTAGGGGCCAACTCCCGCCCCACATTACCGGGTAAAACCTAGCTTGACAGTTGACATCGAAGAAAACAGGTTGCCAAACCTCGGATGGAAGTTTAGGGTCCTAGAGGACATGGAATTTTTTAGAGTCGACGAAACATAGACTTTCTGGGCGTAGGAATGATTGATTGATTTCTATCTATCAATTCCTCCCAACAGCCACAGTAACCATTTTTTGTGCTTATCCATTTTTGTCCTTTTGTCCTGTCCGGCCTAAGTTTTGTCACGTTCCACAGTGCGTCACAAACACTATGGCCCACAACTTCGTGCCGGGACGGTGAAATGCAGCGATACCAAGTGTTCTATCAACAAGCCAACACAGGCAGCCTAGCAACAGGTATCACGTCTGCTGGGGGGTCATATCCTCCTCGAGTTCTGGGGTCTCGCCTCATCAAATATTATGATCCATGGTCCAAATCCATAACGCCTCCTCGGATGTGATGTGATGAGCTGTGTGACACCAACAAAAAGTAAAAAGAAAAAAGAAAGAGAATAAAACCCAAGGGGGTCCCCGTAAACGTCCGGTGTTCTCTATACCGAAAGCCAATCTCTTTTTGGATGCATCTTGCGAAAATCCCTGAACAAGTCGATTGTGGTCCCCCTCTTTAGGCTCCTTGCGCTGCCGCTCTAACAGACCTTGATACCACCATGCAAATGTACACCGCACCGGCTCCGATGGCGAGTAATCCCAACAAATACGGAGGGAGAAGGACAACAGCAGCAGCCAAGAAAAGCCAGGCGCGACGCAGCTGTTCGATCCATCTGTCTCGCTCTTCCACCACCTCAGCTCTCCAAGCTGCCTTAATGTCGCTCCCATCCGCCTGGTAATCCTCACGGCGTTGGCGTTCGTGACGAGAATCGGCATCGCTGCCATCCTCTTCGTCAACTGCCTTCCCCTCTTCGGGCTGTCAACCGTAGTGGAATCCGCCCGGGGGAAAGCCGCCTCCCCTAGAGCGCTGACCGCCGGTGTTGAAAGAGAATCCGCCACCGCCGAATCCACCACCGCCAAACCCGCCGCCCTGTCCCATCATGTTGAAGATGATATCAGGATCAATGCCCCCATGCATACCACCACCGCCGCCAAACATGTCGGACGGATCGATCAGGTCGTCACCGCTGTCGTACCGAGCACGCTTCCTATAGAATGGTCAGTAATTCATTGATATGAGTCTTGTTCTGTCGAATGCTTACTGAGGGTCGCTCAGCGTTTCGTAGGCCTCGCTAATGTCCTTGAAACGAGCCTCGGCATTCTCGTCACCGGGGTTCTTGTCAGGGTGATGGATGATTGCGAGCTTTCGGTATGCTTTCTTGACCTGGGTCTCGTCTGCTGACTTCTCAAGACCCAGAATCTTGTAGTAATCCTTCCTCTGTGCCTTCTTCAACTCGAGCTCGGCCTTGCGGATTTCCTTGTCGATGGTCCGGTCCTCCCTGTCCTTCTCCTTGAGCTCGTTCCACACACGAATAGAATCCTCCCACTTCCCGAGAGAACCCAGAGCGTTGGCCTTGGTCTTCAGTGCCTTGAGGTAGCTGGAATCCAAGCTGTATGCCTTGTCACAGTCCGCAATGGCTTCCTCATACTCCTTGACCCGGGTCCGGCACAGGGCTCTATTTCCGTAGATCTTGGCATTCGTAAGTCTGTTCGACGGGTCGATCTGAAGGGCGGCAGTATATTTCTCGACAGCGTTCTGATAACGACCGGCTTTGTACTCCAGATTACCCTCCTCTTTGGTCTTCTCCAGCTCGCGGGTGGTCCTCAGCCACTTGACAGCATCCTTGTAGTCGGGGTCGCAGCTGATCGCCTTACGGAAGTGCTGAATGGCCTTGTCGTTCTCGCCCTGGGCGTAGAACGCACGACCCCGCAGTACTAAAGCCTCGGGATCCAGGTTGTTGTTCCGCATCAGGTGGCTGCCAATAGCTTGAGCCTCGCCGAGGGAGTTAGCGTCGCCCATTCTCAAGTATGCCTCACCCCGCATCAACTGCCACTTCCTCGGCTTTGCTACACCCGGGCCCAGGAGGCGCTCAGCCAGGTCCAAAGGATGCGAGATCATCATGCCAGCAGTGCCATTGTTCATAGCATTTTGCGCCGCTCTGACGTGATGAAGCATCTCTTTGGCAGGCGCCATATCCTTCGCCGAAGGGGGAGGTCGGATCTGGTTGAAAGTCTCAATGGCCTCCTCCGGTCGACCAAGGCTAGTGTAGATACGGGCGAGGCGAAGCAACGTCTTGGTCTGGGGGTCGATAGCTACCGCCCGTCTGCAATCCTCCAAGGCATCGGCAAACCTGTTCGCGCTCATGAACGCAGCGGCTCGATTACCCAGGTAGGTGGCCGAGTTTGGCTGCAAATTGATCGCTAGTTAATATGTCAGTGGGACGTCGTTAATTACTGGGGGACTTCAATTGCATGTACCTTTGCTATAATACTCGATGGCGCGGCTATAATCCTTGTTCTTGAAGAATTTGTTGCCTTCGGCCTTGTAGCCCTCTGCCTCCTCGGCGGCGGTTTGCACCGGGCTGGAAGGCTGTGACCGATGGGGCGGCGGGGTAGGCACGCGGTCCTCAGCAGCAACTCCGTTTGTCGATGCATCCTGTCCGTTGGTGACGGGCACGGTGAACGAGTTGCTGTGAGGAGGTGCAACCGGCTTCTGATGCTGTGGTTTCTGCGGCGACGACTGAGTCGACTGGTGCTGCGGGGGCTGCGGCTGGGGCGGCGGGGAAGAAGGCATGGCTATGTTGACGGGCTCCTTGTCGACATCCATTGAGTTCCGGTCGCGTTCGCTCAAGGCAGCAGCAGATAGCCGCTTTCGCTGCTCGGGCGGGAGGTTGAGCGGGTGGGTGTCGGGGTCGATCTTTTTCTTGCGAGAAGAGCCGGGGTCGGTGGAGTGGCGCGCAAAGGGGCGCGAGGGTCGCGGCTGTGATGACTTGACCTCGCGTGATGAGGGCGACTCGGGACGCTGCGCTGCCTTTTTGGAGGGGGACCGTGAGGTGGAGGGTTTGGCTGGCGGCTTTGCAGGAGAGGCAGAGCCTGCTGGTTCTGCGGCTGCGGCGGTCGCTTGCTGCGGATCGTGGGGAGGGAGCTCCGGTCGGTCGTCCTCCTCCTCTTCAACGGAGTTGGGTTTCTTTGCACTTTTTTTGGAGAAAAACTTCATTGAGGTGGATTCGGGCTGGCCTAAAAAAGCCGTCTGACTTGGGTCCGGATTGTTCTATGCGGTTGGCGGGCCGCTGAAAATTCCCAGGGACGATTCCCGGGTGACTTTGCAGCAAGGTCAGGCCTCGTACTGCCGACGCTGCATAAAGCCAAATTTGCTGGACGCTGCGATGCGCGGTACCAGACGGCAACGAAGGCGAGGTATCGGTATCGGCGCGCCGAGATGAGGGCAGGGTGGAACTTGCACGCCGGCAAATCGCTGACTTGTTAACTGCTTAATTGCACACAACCAAAAGTTTGCTGCTCCCTGTGCGCCGGGTGCGGGACTGAGACGTTGTCGGGGGTTTGTGGGTGTTCGGCGGTCGTGCGGCAAGGCAAAAGCGGGATGGGGGGAGATGGCCGGCAGCAGGAGTAGGTTGGTTGTCAAAAAACTTGCAGGTCGGAGAGAAAACAGTCAACGCAGAGAACGGCAGGAACGGTCAACTCATTACGCTTTGGCGGATTGAAAGGGTTTAGGGGATTTTCTCAGCCTCTTAGACCAGTCACGGAGCCCTTTCGGTCTTTTGATTTGCGATTCGAAGAAAATATGAGCTGGCTGGGGTTTCTCTGGAAATTTGGGAGCAAAAGAAAGTCATTCGCTCAGTGCCCCAGCAGCGCCCACCAAACCACCGCACGCTACGTACAGGGTACCGACAATCCAGGTGTGGTCTGCGCCGCGCTGCAGGTCGCTGCGACTCGGATCTGCCCCCGCATCGCCGCCCACTGGAAGGGCTAAACGAGAGCTCCAGCGTGTCGCCCAACCAATGTGCGGCCCGCCAGGAGCATTCTTGTTTACAACTGCGCTGCATTGCCAACCAGTCGATCAGCGTCGTCACCAGTCTGCTTGCCCCCGATTTATTTCTGTGCGACCTCCCCGTTGCACTCTACGTCCAACGCATCACGAACGCAGCTCTGGACCAACCACAGCCTGGGGACAAGGGAACTGGAGGGCTGCCAGGACGGAGATTCGGTCGCTAAAACCTGGACAGCTCCAGGGCTCAGATCAGTGCGGGACGGGTGCATCCGCAGGGTCCCCGGCACCCCGTTTAGGCGTTGTCTTCAACAAACACTGAGGAATTATCGACTTAGCCGTGCTAAGTGGGGCCGCTTATTGACAATTCGAGAAGCTTCCATGGACTGCGGCCGCACTCGGAGCAGGCTTGACCCTGAGACTGTCAACGGCTGATGCCTGTCTGTCTGTCAGTCACCAAGCAACCAGTTGCCGCTTGTTGTTGAGGCCTCTGTTGCTCACAGCCTCACCTAGAGACAGTTTGTGACTGCCGCACAAGGGGCTTTGTTGCGTTATCTGGTACATGCAGTTGAACGTGTCTTCTCTGCTGTGTCTGCTTACACCATCTTGGCTGTGCGCCCTTGAAAACATGTCCTCACAAACAACATCATCTATTTGGCAGTGGATTACCCGCAATGCGCAACACGAATGCAACTGCCATAGCGCTTTGTGGTGAGCATGATGCATATGATGCGACACTGATTAAATAAGACCCCATTTCCCAGACCAACTCCCAGACCAACCCGTGTTTCCTATTCCACGCCGTCAAACGTTGTCCCCGATTCACATACTCCATGCGACCGTGATCCTACTCCAAAATCATAAGCTTCAAGCTTCAAGCTTCCTCAGAATCCTCTGAGCCTTTCTCAGAGACCCCATTGCCCCCCGAAACCGAACTGACAAAGTCTTGGTATTTGAAAACGTCGCCCCGCTTGCCACCGAGCCCAGGAGCCTTGTGTTTACTGAAAGCCCTCCGTCCAGTAAAGCCGTTCATGACCAAGTCAATCTCGTGCGCAGTGAGGGGTCTCTCGCCAGGCTCTGGAGCAGTGTGGAGGAGGGCATCGCGAAGCTCCGCCACATCGATCTGGCCGCTGTCGTCGTCGTCAAACGCTGAAAACGCCGATAGGAGTTCGGAACTGGGCGAAAGCGCAGCTAGTGATGTGCCAAGAGAATTGATGAATAGCGCCATGTTCATGGTCTGGGGTGCGGAGGGAGGGAAGAAGGCAGAGACATTGGAGGGACCAGAGGGAAGTCCTAGAAGCAGTCATGTCAGTCCCAACATCGAACCAAACCTTCGGCTCGAGGGGGACATACCCAGCTGGTTGAGCATATCGGCGACATCCTCCCTATTTACAGCGCCATCGCTGTCACGGTCTAGTATTTGAAACCCTTCCCTCAGTGTTCGGACCTGAGCCGGTTGCAGTTGTGACAATGCATTGCCATTCCCCATGGATGTTGGCCCTGGGGATGTTGGCGGATTTCGCTGCTGAGGCGTATGCACGTCGTCCGTCATTGTGTTTCCTCGTGGAGTCCGGCTCTCTGAAATCGGACTTGTCATGGGGCCGTTGCCAAAGCGAGGGGAGCCCGTTATATGTCCGTGTTTTGTCGGAGACGACGAGGGTGTGGTCTGTCGAAGTGGAGACGGCGACGCCGGTGATTCTGGTCTGCGGAACGGCGAGCTTCGAGGGGAATTGTACCCCAATGGTGACGGTTTATACGCCGGTGGTATTGACTATTGCCCTGTTAGCCAGCAAACTACTGGGCCGGATCATGACAAGTCCGACTTCACTAACCATGTCGACTTTGCGGCGCACGTAGCGAAACGCGCCAAGAATAATCCAGGAAGATGATGTAAATATCCCCACAGCGTCGGAAACGGCCTTGCTTTGTGCTAGAAATGAAGATCACCAATTTAAACGTGGGGCCTAGTTTCTCAGAGGATATACCATTGCCGGCCCTGACACAGGATCGAATCTCGCTCGCCGATGATCGATCACAAGCGCTGCCCAGAGTTGACTGCGGGGACACCAAAACAAACCAACCCAGCAACTGCGCTCAGGGTGCCAAGCTTTTCAGCCACTCGGAAGAAAAGATGGCTGGGCTCTGCGTGGCTTGCGTGTCATCGTGGGGTTCGACAGCACTCATTGGCCAGTTTGTTTCAGGGCTTGGCCAAGCGGCCAGACCCGCCGAGACCCCTGAGCCGTCAAGCTCGGACCACCCCCTCCATGACGGGACCCCCAGGTTCAAGCATTCCATGCCGCGGGCAAAAGCCCCAGGCCCTTGCTGTCGGGGCTGGAGGCATCACAAAAGGGGACTTGTGCATTGGAGGTACCCTTGGACCCCGTCGACAGACAGCCCACCACCAAGCAAACATGATGAAAAGGTGGCCCGTTCCTCACAATTGCATTGACTTGGTATCCAGAATGGACTGCTGCTGGTGTTCTGTGTTTTGTGCCCTTGTTTCGCTTGTTTAGACCCGCCAAACGCTGTTTCGATTCGACTGTTTCACCGTGCTCGGCGGCGTCTTCGAGAGCAGAGAGGTACGCCAACGGTACGAGGACGTCCGCGCCGTTGTCCGCTTCCCCTCACACTCGCTGCGACGAGTGTTCAAATCGGCGGCTGCTGTTGATTCAACCGCCCAAAATTTAAGATTGCGGGTGGAAGCACGAGACGCGAAATTAGGGTCGTTGTGAGGAGCAAGAGCAAACCCGGCTTGATTGAGGTCGACCCCTATCTGGCGACCCGCAATCACTCAACGACCAACAGACTAGACTACACTGTAGGTAGCCGCCGCTCGGCGTCGCACAAGCTAAAGCAAGAACCCAAGCAAACCACCGCATCGCAAGGTCGCAGTCGGCAATCCATTCTCAGCGCGAAACCCCGGACGAGCAGCTCTGTCTGCCGCTGCGGGACCCTTGGGCAACTCGGCAACGGCCAATGATGGCATCGGCCCAGACGGCGCCGCCCTCTCTCCCGCGAAACACCGGCAACGGCAACGGAATCGGCAGTCCCAAAGCCAACGCCAACGCCTTTTACGCCAACGCAACAAACCCCGGCGCGCCGGTTCCGCGCTCGTCACTTACCTCGTTCCCGACGTCGTCGCGCTCGGCCTCGGATATGTCGCAGGCCTCGCGCCCCTCCCGCTCCCCGCAACTGCCCACGGGCATCGCGTCCGAGACAGATCGCACCTCCAACCCGAGCTCCAAGAGCAAGACAGCCTCAACCGGCGTCTCGTCGCAGCACAGCTCGCTTTCCGGCGGCGGTCTGCCCCGGTATGGTCACGGCACCCGTCCTCAGCGCCGACTGCGCTCGCAGTACCCGCGGGGTAACACGGAGAACCATGTCGAGTACATACTCGTCGCCTCGTTCGACATTGACCGCGGCCCGGTGATGGAACACCAGTACCCCGTCGCTATCACGGGCGATGAGCACATGCTTGCAGAGCTCATGCTTCCAGATCAAGCGCACGTCAGAAACCAGGATTGGACCATCTTCTTTCTCCACAAGGACACCAGTCAGGAGGAGGATGATGCCGAGCGCCGAGCGAAGGAGGAGAGGCGCAATCGCCGGAGACGGAAGCGCGACCGCGCAAAGGGTGTAATACATGAATCGGATGACGAGGACGAGGATGGCGACCTGGACGACGAAGATTGGGACGACGACGAAACAACCGACGACGAACCCGAAGGCGGAGAGGGCCCTCCTCTAGTTTATGTTCTTAACCTCGTCAACACAAAACAAGACAAGACGGTAAAGAGAGGAGCCGTCGTCAAAGCGATGGCAATATGCACAAGGCACCCATTTCTGCATATCTACAAGGCAAATGTTTTCTTCTTCGTTGGAACCACAGCGCGCTAACACCCCACCAGCCATTGCTGCTCCTTGCACTGGAGGAATATTTCAAATCACCTGTTCCGGAGACGCTTTCTATGCTGTTCAACGCTGTCAACGAGATGGATCTCTCTCTGATGCCCAAGCTCAGTTTGCTGGAGCGGCATCTCTTGCAAGCCAGCGACAACAGAGACCTCTTTGTGGAGAAGTTTGAACAGATGATCCAGATGCGCATTGCCGAAGACCGCGGCGAGGACGTTGCCGACCAGCCGTTTGATGCCAGCCGGAGCCCGCCCAAGCCTCCAGGCATCTTCCGGTCTGGCACAAAAGCACATGTCGAAGGCCAGGCGGTCTACGCAGTGCCTCGCGATACACACGAGTTCGAGAGCAAGGTCATGTACAAGGGCATTCCAATTCCCATCAAGGTCCCCGTGGCCATCATGCCTGAGACAGTAGGCGACTTCTCCCTCATCAAGCTCATCCAGAACTTCTCAGAACCCCACGCCAAACCTCCACAGCCATTCCCCTTGCATCCCCATCTCACCACCAACGGCCCCAACACGCACCCCATCATTGTTCTCGTCAATGCTCTTCTCACCCAGAAACGCGTCATTTTCATGGGTCACAACATGCCGTCAGGCGACGTCGCAGAAGCTGTCCTTGCCGCCTGCGCGCTCGCCTCTGGTGGAGTCCTCCGCGGCTTCACACGCCACGCCTTCCCCTATACTGACCTGACGAAAGTGGACGACCTCCTCAACGTGCCAGGATTTATCGCCGGTGTCACAAATCCCGCCTTCGAAAACCATAATGAGTGGTGGGACGTCCTTTGCGATCTACCCACAGGACGCATCAAGATCAGCCCGGAGATTGCCTCGGCCCCCATCACAGAGGGTCTGGTGTACTTCCAACAGCAAAACCCATCGCACGCCGGGTTGGTCAGCGGCGCCGCAAACAGTAGTAATGCCGCGGCGAACGACTTGACTGGCGATGTGGCATTCATGGCCGACATCACGCGGAGCATCGCTTCGCGCGCAGGCGAGCGCGTGATCAGAGCAAAATGGAGGGATTGGGTGGTCAAATTTACACGGATTGCGGCGGCTTTTGAAGAAAGTGTCTATGGGGCAAGCGCGTTGTATATCGGGAGTGAAGAGCACGAGACGAATACGATTGGGGCCGGCGGCGGCGGACATGGTTATGTGTGGTGTGATGAGCCGAGCAAGGCCAAGGAGCTGGCAGGCAACGTGACGAGGATTGAGGGATGGAGGAATACGAGAAGCTATTACAGTTTCATCCAGGTAAGTTTTCTTCCAGCTTCCGGTGTGGTCACAACAGAAGCTAACGAGAACAGGACGTTGCCCAACTATACACCGTTCGTCCGCTCAAGGGTCTAGATCTGCACCATATGCACGACCGGCTCAGGACGCAGAAACTCAGTCCCATGCAGAGCAGGGAGGTGTATCTAGCGTTTGCAAAGTACGTTCACTCGTACGACGAGATCTGTCTGCTGCTCAGCGTCGCGCCCGAGTCCCACGCCGGGTTATTCTATCTTGCACTAGGCTTGTTCCATCGCGACCGCGATGTGAGGATAAAAACGGCCGACCTGTTGGAACGCATCGGCGAGCACGAGGCCGGACAGCACTGGTGGCGGGCGCTGAGTCGGTTCGAAAAGTTGGCGTATACGAGAATCAAGCGGGATGCCGATATGCAGCCCACAGAGGACGTCAAGGGGAAGGGTGTCATGGCGGGCTTTGTGGAGATGGGTAAGAGGATCAGTTGATTCTAATTCCGATCAAAAAGGCGGAGGCGCTTTGGCTTTGGGTAAACAGGAAAGCATTATTTGACGACGGGACGATTCATGGAACTGGCGTTCGGATTTCGAAGGGGGATCTCGCTGTCGTATTTTTGACTCGAAATGGGAACGCGAATGATGAAGGTCTACGAGGTTTATGAGCTGCCCGGGGAGGCAAACGGTACACAGTGTTGTGTACCAGCGTTTGATATGCCTGGTTGTGTAAAAAGGGGAGGGAGGATATGCTGCTCGAATAGTCAACAGTCTGTGCTGTCAACGCTGGAAAATCAGTGACGGTGAAATTGCAAATTTTGATTCATCCCAAAAGGTGTAACTTCCCCTCAATATTACCATCATCAACCCCCTGTCTTACACCCCCAAGTGCTTAGCAGCATGATCAACATGCTCATCGCTAAACGAAGCCATAAAGTAATACGAATGGTCATACCCCTCCTGATACCTCAGCTGGAATCCCTCCACACCCGCCTCCTTGGCCGCAGCCTCCAAGTTCTCCGGCAACAGCTGCCCCTGCTTGTAGAAATTATCCCCGGTACCCACATCCACCAGCATCTTGACATCCTTCCCCTTCCACCCCTTGATCAGCTCACTGGCATCATGCTTCTTCCACACCTCCTTATCCTCGCCCAGATACCCCTTGAACGCCTTCTCGCCCCACGGACACTTGGCTGGGTTCGAAATCGGCGCAAACGCAGACACGCTCTTATACAACCCCGGGTTCTTGAGATAGAGCGTCAAAGCGCCATGTCCGCCCATGCTGTGGCCCGTAATGGACACCTTGTCGGCATCCAGGTACTTGCCAATCTCCGGGTCGGAAAACAGAGCAGAGGGGAGCTCCTTTGTGATGTAGGTTTCCATCTTGTAGTTGGACGCGAACGGTTCCTGCGTGGCGTCGATGTAGAAGGAGGCGGCCTCGCCGAAATCCCAGGCGTCTTTTTCGCCGGGGAGGTTGAGACCGCGTGGAGAGGTGTCCGGGTAGACGATTGCGATGCCGCGGCGGGAGGCGCCGTGTTGGAAGAACCCCTTTTCGGAACAGTTTTCCGGGGAGCAGGTGAGGCCGGAGAGGTAGACGAGGACGGGGACTTTGGTTGGGCTTGAGGAAGTCAAAGCTGCGGGCGGGAGGTAGACGTTGACGGCCATTTCGGTTGAGGTTGTGGAGGACGGGTGGGAGAGCTTGAGGAGCTTGCCCCCGAAGGAGGCGATTGTTGCTTTGGTCGTGAAGGGCATTTTGGGCGTGGTTTTGTGTTGTTGATGATTACGGGGAGGTCAGCTGTTGATGATGGAGGTTTGTGAGGGTACACAGCGAGTGCTTTGTATTATCTACCTCTTGCTCTTCGTGAAAGTTATTATGCACCCGCCTATACATAGACAGCTTCAAGCAGCCTACAGCATTGCTTATCGCTCTGCTACCCCGCCTAAACGGCCGGGTTGCCCCGCCTGATTGACTGCCGAGCGCAGCGTCATTAGGCGGGGGACGAGGGGTAAAAGGGGCGACCCGCCCGTTACCGTGGCGTCATTCCTTGGAACCCCGAGCGTGGAAAACAAAAAACCTCCGAACGCCGACGCCAAGGCCGTGTGTGCTGTGATGCCCTCCCGCGTTGTTCCCGGTCATGAAGTTCATGAGATTCATCAGTCCTAGGACGTTGTCTCATTTTTGTGGCATTCAAAGGAACTGATGCCTTGCTCCCATCCTATCGCTGACAGGTCAAACTTGTTGGCGTAAAAGAACGACACAGGTCCCATTGTGCAGCCTGTTGGTGACATACACAGTCCTCCGCATGATGTTCTATGGCGTGTCAGTCAAAGGCAAGCGATATCGAGCTACGATGACTTACGCATAGGGATAGCAGTAGAAGCCCTCGCCGTCGGGCGCAAATGTCGAGGAATTTTGGTATAGTGGTGCTTTCAAGTCGAAGCACTTGTCGAGCTCATACTGAGCATGCTCGCAGTAGCCTGTGGCATTGGCGCCATTGCATATGAGGACCTGCATTTGTTGGGATTAGGTATCTTACATAAGTGTACCTATAGGATCAGGTCATCACTTACACCGCCCAGCTCACGACGTTCAACCGGCCTCGCTGTGACCAGCAGAGCCGCCGCGGCGAGGATTGATGCGCTCAGCTTCATTTTGACTCTGGCTCGTTCTGTGACATACAAAAGTCAATTAGCAGCGATACAGAAGATCAGCCAGACTTATACTCCTCCACAACTGCCTGCCTTGCCTGCCCAGCTGTTCTTATCGTAGGATGCGCTGAACACGAGCTGTCAATTTAAAAGTCCATTACCAACCCCCTCAGCTGACCCTCAAGTCGAGATGGCAGCTGTTAGCCTCTCAACAACCACTCACGTCCCTTGCTGCGCGGTCGCACTTGGCCGCAACCCCACCTCACAGCAACCTGTGCAAACCCATCGCAGCTTAGGATCAGCCAACAGCCCAACCTCGATGTTTGCGCACCACATAGACGTGTGCTTGCATCTGCCACATCGGTAGACCGGAGTCCAGATCTCAAGGTGGAAGCTGCCGCCGGATTGACGTGTTGCAAAACATCTCACCAAATGAACCCATACGTCACAAACCCCAAAGACTTCCAGGCGCCGCCCTCAATGTGGCAAAACCATACCCTTCCAAGGAACAGAAACGGTCCTTCAAACAGCAGGCTCGCGGAATACTGAGACAACTACACACGATCAACCCATCCGAGCGTCATCAGGGCCGAAACCACGTTGTGCCGGATCCCAATATAATGGCAAACGGTCGTGCCAACCCGCCAGAAGCGGCTATTCCCTTCTCCGCTAGCGATGCGGACTCTGATTTTGGCTTCATGCACAACGACCTCTCCGAGTCCAACATCATTGTTGACAATGACATGATTGTTGGGATTATCGACTGGGAAATGGCTAGCTTCTTTGGATGGGAGACAGCCCGTGAGGTCCGTCAGAAGGTGAGGACGGCTCGGCGGGAGCAGTTTGTCAATGCCAATCTCAGCGAGGAGAGACTTGTAGAGATTATGTGGTGGGGTGATCTTTATGACGATGGCGTTTGAAGTCACCACCAGTGGCCGTTTCTTCTGGCCTCAAGTACTGAGAAGCAAATCCTCACAATGGCACCTGTATGATCGGTGACTATTAGGGACGGGTGCATTTGGGGACTCTGCCATGAGCTCGCCAAGTGGCGATCATGGCAGCGTCGAGCTACAACCGGCATGGGGCCGTATCACCATGTCCATCCTCTCAATCCACTCCAGCCAGTCCATGAACACTGCCAACGCAAGGCTGTATCCTCTATCTGTGATACCAGGCCACAACTAATAACCTACTCACCTCACCACAAACACATCTCAATCCCATCATCACCTCCCAGCAACTAATACTGAACATCGCCCCTCTACCCATCTAATCCTCAAGTTGGACCCCAATCTCCAACCCATAGCCCACCACACCCGTCAAGCATCCCGTATTAACCTGACGTAGTCCATGCCCCAAACCCGATCTCCAACCCCATCCCTCAGACTTGTTGGTTCTCACCCGCCCACAAGCACCTTACCGTCCCTGCTCCCAACATAAGCCGCAACCACCCGAGCACGGAAACCCGCATAACACGAGCTTCAACGGGACCCGGGCGGCTCCAACAACCCTCGAGCCCGTCTCGACCACACAACAATACATCGCACCGGACATTGCGCAATGCTCGATGATGCAACCTCCCATTTCCCTCCCGAGATGTTGCCTCGCCCCCGGGATGCCGTCATGTTTTATTCCCACGCCCCATACAACTCATCCCACCCCCCGACAGATCTCACGCCCCAAAAAAGAATGCACTCCAAGGGGGAAAAAGGCGGGCGTCAATGACATACATGGACTTGCACACGCAGCATGCAAAAACGAAACGAAACGAAACAATGAACCCCGCCGATTGTCTGCCGCCCCGATGCACGATGAGGGGGTGTTCCGTTCAGCGGCTCTTTTTCGCAAGGGGAAAAAAAGGGGTGGCGGCTCAACGACCCGATTCGATCAGATAAGCCACAAAATCTGAAACCGCAAGTTTTTTTTTTTTTTTTTTTTCTCGCTGTCTCCTGCATTTGGTCTCGGTTGGAGACGGGGGGCTAATGCAAGGGAGTTTGTTCCTTTTGGGCAAACGTAGTTCGTTTTGGGTGAGGAAGGATGACCAACACGTGGTTGGGATGCATGTGCAAGGGGTGCGGTCCGTCCAGCTTCGTCACGAATGAACACCACAAAACTGAAATGTGCAAGACTAGGTGTCAAAATTGATATGTATATTTACAGTTGAATATTATATCTTTTAACCAATAAAGCATCAATCAGTTGATTTCCCTGATTAGATCCCCCGCTCGCTTGTCAATCGCGCGCCGGCTGGCTGTTGTGAATCCTTTCCTCCCAAATTGCCGTCGTGGCCGCTGTGTAAAATGATTCCCAAGTTCCCGTATATCCCTAATGCATGACCCGTATTCTCTCGTGATGCTTTATCGTCAAATGAGTGTCGTGAAGTCGTATCCCCAAAAGTTTTCCCTTGCCTCTCTTCTGTCCTGCAAGATTATCTCGTACTGAACATCTTGATCTCTCGTGACCGATTTAAAGAAGAACAACGGCGCCAAGGACGCCGGCGACGAGGGCCGCAGCAGGGGCCATTCGGTCGGCAGCAGCTGTGACAACAGGAGGCTTGCTGGTCGTCGGTGCCGGTGGAGGGGCGACAGACCGAGTGGTGGGGATGACCACGGTAACTGGCGGCGGCGGCGGCGCAGTGGTAGCAATGGTGTTGGGCTTAGAGATGATGACGGTTGAGTACTGGGTCTCGGTCTTCTGGCCCTCGTGGGTGACACCGACCGTCACATCGTACTCCTTGGTGACAGTGACAGGAACCACGGTGTGGATGGTCTTGACACCAGTAAAGTACTGGGTGATACTGCATCCGTTATCAGTATGTTGTTGATGCCATTGATGAGGCTACAGGACTTACGTGTTGGTCTTGGTGGCAGTGATGGTCTGACCCTTGATAACTGTGGTGTAGACAATCTCGGGGCAGGTGACGGTCTGGTAGACGGATGTCACAGCCCAGGTGGTGTCGATGTTGGTGGTGATGACGGTCTGAGTCTGTGGCACCTCAATGGTGGTGTAGATGGTCGTGGGCTTAACCTCGGTGACGACACTGGTGGTGGTGTAGGTTGTGTGGGTGGGCTTGCCGCTCTTGGTGATAACCTCCGTCACAGGGCAGACGGTGGTGTAAGTTATGACAACATCAGTCACAACATTACCCCAACCAGGCTTGCCGGGCTTGTCATAACCGCCGCCGCCGCCGCCGCCGTGGCCGCCACCACCACCGCCGCGGGGAATGTTAGCTGCCAACGCCGAAGAGGCGAGGGCAACGAGCGAGAGAGCTGTCTTCATCTTGGGTATATGGGCTGAGCAACGGTGGCTAGAGCGAGGGTGTGGTCTGTCAAACTTGACAGAGTGGGTGGGAGCGAGAGGTGGACGTAACCTTAGCGAACGAGTTACTTGACGACAAGCTAGTCAAAGAGATGAGTGGCCGAGATGATGGAGAGAAGAGAGACACAAGATCGGGGAAGCAGACGGAAGGGGAACTGTTTATACTGCAGGACAGCAACCAGGGTAACCCGAGGCCCCGCCGCCTGGCTGGCCTTTGAGAGAGACAAAGGAGTTTCGGTGCAGCCGCGATGATGTCGCCCACCGTCACAAGCGACTGAGACATACCGCTTGGGTTGCATGGCCCCAGTCAGGAGCAGGAGGATGGACGCATCGGAGGGTAGGCCGTCGACAACATCGGCATGGGTTGGTCGTGTTGCTCCGCTTGCGTTCCGCCGCTCGTGAGGGACCGCGAGGTTGGGTAGGCCATGGTGGTGATACGAAGTCACTCGAAAACGTGCGGCCGGGTCGAGGACCTCGGGTGCCGTCATTGCTGCTCCTTGCAGGGGCTTCACCAAGAAGGGTACGCCGTGCACCTCTCACAAGGCTTTGTGGCCGTGTAAGCTTCCCTCTGGCTCCCTTGTTGCTCCTTCACAGGCAAGGCGTCGCGAGGACCCCCGTCGAGAACGAGCTTGTCGAAGGCAAAGAACAGGCACACCTGCTGACAGCATGCAGCCTGCCCCTGTCTTAGCCCAGGGCGGGAAATCGGTGGCCCACTCGCACGCCGTGCCGCCAATCCCCTCGATCCTGGACGCAGAAAAGCAAGAAAGTCAACCAAGGTCAGGGAATCTGGGCATGACAGCCAGCAGGGCAGCACTGAACCAGGCCTCAACAAGAGGCTGGTTCGTTGTGAGTGGTGCCAGTGGTGCGATCGTGTGGTTCCTGGTTCAGGGCAATATCGAGCCCCCTGTCAATGATGTCTTGCTCGACTGGATGACGGAAATCCCGCCCTTCGATTCGAGAGCCTTCCGGCACCGAGCATGTCCTGGTTTTCGTTGCCCCGAGGACCCCGCCGACAAATCCGTCCCGCGTGGTGTGTGTTTCGATCATATCGCATGGCGAGCCGCCCGTCCGGCCAGAAACGCTGCGTTCCCGCCCTTTTGGGCGGGCGGGCTGGGCAAACGCATCCTTCCCCTGGCATGCATTAGGGGTTTTCAGCGGGAGACCCGCGAGGGGCCTGACGGGAGAGAGGTTGGTCGCGCCGCCCGCCGACCCTGACTGGCTTGTTCCTGCTGCTGACCGGCGTCGAGGGGTTGTCGCCGGCCGGGGTGATTGGTCGAGTCGGAGGCCGATCCCCGCAACGCAAAACCAGCAGGCGAGCCTGGCACAGGGCAGGAGCTCAAAAAGCAAGCTCCGCACAGGCTCGTGTCCGTCCAGACAAACAGCCAACACAAACCTGCAGGTCGCAGGCAATCTGTCGCCTCTGCCACTCTTCCAGGAAATCCGTACGTAATAGGAGCACCGACCGAAAACCCGGCGAGGAAACCGAGTTTTTGCTGAGGGTGTTCCGAAGGCTTCACGCAGTCAGGTTCGTTGTTCCAGGGGCACAACTGCCAATGGCGTCATCAAGCAACCCTTCACCGAGGTGTGGACGGCCAAGCGACAGCAAACACCCATGTCCTTGACTCTAATTTTTCTGGGGCCCGACAATGTCACCCCGCACTCCACCAACTGCGCTTGTCGAGCACAGCCAGAGCAGCATCCAAGCAGAGCAAAGCACCCACATCAAGCTCATGCCAACTCTCAGCTGTCTTGACGAACAGGATGCAGGCTTGATGCAGGCTCATGCTTCGTCTTTCGTTCCTACGGTCCTCTATACTTAGTAGGCAGACAGCGCACACCCCTGCAGCCGCCGTGTATGCGGCCGGGGCACATTTAGCGGGCTCAATGCAGTCCGCGGACGTTCTGTTGACATTCCAAACGGTTCTTGGCAGATATCGAAAGAGCCGTGGCCGTTGGCTAGCCAGCAAATACAATGTGGAATACCATCAGATCGATCATCTGGGGTTTCTGGAGACCATCTCGACGTTTCCCGTTGAACATCTCTGCTCAACAACACGAAAATTAAGGTGTCTCGCCTTCCTAGGAGTTTAGGGCTGTGTATTCCCCAGAACTCGTTTCACGTTGATTTTGTGCGTCGTCCGACACTCGGTTCCATCTGTCGTGATTCACTGCAAATGACACCCTCTGAGTGCCGACCGCGATACCGTGAATGCCGGGTTTCCGGGCGGGAAGCCGCGCTAGAGACTGCCGTCTGGTTGATGTGAGGATACCGCAATCCTACCTCGGAGAGTCTGCTGGTGCGGTGTGTTTACGGCCAACATCCCATCACTAGATACGAGAATCCATACCAGCCACATCTTGAGGCCTGGTCTTGACCTCCCCGGAATCTATTCGTATTAATGGTGTGAGCTGGCTAGAGAAGTCGAGCTTCCGAGGCCAAGATCGGGCCATCCCGTCGTCCGCCGACTTTATTGCAAGCACTGGATAGGAATTCGTATTGAGCCAGCTCCGAGAAGTAGACAAGATGATGCAATCTGTCCGCATCCAGTCGGAGAAAAAGAGCGTGATGCGCACCGATCAACATGCTGCTCTGTTTACGAGAAAAGAAGCGGGCAAGTGATGCGATTTCCTTGATTTGAAGCAAGAACTGCAGCCAGTGAAAGCGTTCTGAACGGTTGCTAGGTGCCAAGATCTGCAGTCCACTTGTCAGCGCAGGAGCACTACACGTAGGGGATCAGGCCGTGGGGAAGGTCATCGAGGCTCGTGTCTGTCATCGAGATCTGTCCCGACATATGCGGCTGGCCTTGGGCTTTTGCAGGTAACGAGACATCGACCTCGGTTGTTGATAAAGGATGGAACCTCAAAACCTCGCTTCGACTCTGAACGGAGTCACCGTCAGGTCCAAGGTGTTCAGGGCGACGATCGGTGTGGAGGATATGGGCTGTCCGGTCAACCGTCCCCGCGTGACTGAGCTGTACCACCCATCCGAACCGGGAGTTTCTTCGCGTTCTCCGGGTTCACAAGTGAATGGTTGGTGTTGCAATGATGGTCGCTGGTCATTCCGTTCGACCTCACACTGTCCCCAAATGAGCTGGCTGGTCCAGGCTATGCGGCAAGAGTCTCTGGCCGAAACGCGAACAGAGGGCTAGAATGTATTTACGTGCTGAGATATTTCGCTCACATGCATCCGAATGTCTTCAAGATGGTGCTTGAGAGAAGCAAGGCATGGTGACGGGCCAATGGAGGGGCATCTTGATCGTGCAGCTTGCAGCTGCAGAGGGATTGGCCAATCCCCCGGACCGCTCGATAACGATAAGCTGCGGTTACGGACTGCGGGGGAGGGGCAGTCTCGATTTTTTTTTTTTTTTTTGGATGGAGGGGTAGTGAAGTGAAGCCTCCGATATTGCGCAGTGAACAGCGCTGGCAGTGAAGCTGCGAGTCAATTCCTCGACAAAACCACCATGAGCTCCCTCCGTATCCTGTTGATCGGCAACGGCGGCCGCGAAAATGCCCTGGCATGGAAGCTGAGCCAGTCGCCCCTCGTCGAGTCTATCATCGCCGTTCCGGGCAACGGCGGTACTGCGGGGCTCCCCAAAGTCACCAACAACACCACCGTTTCCGACGACGACTTTCCTGGCCTTGTCGAGCTTGCCAAGGAGGAGCGTATCAACCTCGTTGTTCCGGGCCCGGAGGCGCCCCTTGTTGCTGGTATCGAAGGCTACTTCCGTGATGCTGGAATCGCCGTGTTCGGCCCCTGCAAGAATGCCGCACGTCTTGAGGGCAGCAAGACCTTCTCCAAAGACTTCATGAAGAAGCACAACATCCCGACGGCTGCATACGAGAATTTTTCCGACTATGAAAAGGCGAGCGCATACCTCAAGACAGTTGACCACAATGTTGTCATCAAGGCCACTGGCTTGGCTGCTGGCAAGGGTGTGATTATTCCCCAGACTCAGGAGGAAGCCCAGCAGGCGCTGAGGGAGATTATGCTGGACAAGCAGTTTGGCTCTGCTGGCGACGAAGTTGTCATCGAGGAATTCCTGGAGGGTGATGAGCTCAGCATCCTCTCTTTCTGTGATGGCACAACCATCAAGTCACTCCCTCCGGCCCAGGACCACAAGCGTATTGGAGAGGGGGACACCGGCCTCAACACCGGTGGTATGGGTTGCTACTCACCGACAACTATTGCCACCCCCGAGCTCATCGCCCAGATCGAGCGCGAGATCCTGGAGCCTACAATCGAAGGCACGCGCAAGGACGGCTTCCCCATGCGTGGCTGCCTGTTCACCGGCCTGATGATCACATCCAAGGGCCCCAAGGTTCTGGAGTACAATGTTCGTTTTGGAGACCCGGAAACTCAGACCGTTTTGCCCTTGCTGGAGTCCGACCTTGCGGAGATCATGTGGGCATGCGCAAGCCTTCCACTTCTTCACCACGTCCCTGTCAAGGTCCGAAAAGGCTTTAGCACGACTGTTGTGGTTGCCGCTCCTGGATACCCTAGCTCATATCCCAAGAATATCCCCATGCAGGTTTCGTCTGCTCCCGAGGGCATCACTATCTTCCACGCAGGAACGAAGCTGTCCGACGGCAATCTTGTGACCTCTGGCGGTCGTGTCATTGCAGCAACAGCCACTGGCGAGTCTCTCCGGGCAGCGGTTGACAAGGCCTATGAGGGCGTCAAGCTCATCCAGTTCGATGGCATGTATTATCGCAAGGATATTGCCCATCGCGCTTTCCGCAAGACCTCTGATAAGCTCGCCCTCACCTACGCCCAGGCTGGTGTCAGCATCGACGCGGGCAACGAGCTTGTCGACAGAATCAAGGCTGCCGTTGCTACGACCCGCCGCGCCGGTGCCGATGCCGAGATCGGCGGCTTCGGAGGTGAAGTGGACCTCACCGGCGCCGGATACCCGGGTGCGCCCATTCTTGTCGGCGCCATCGACGGTGTCGGCACCAAGCTTATCATTGCCCAGAAGATGGACAAGCACGACACTGTCGGCATTGACCTCGTAGCCATGAACGTCAATGACCTTGTCGTCCAGGGCGCTGAGCCGTTGATGTTCCTAGACTACTACGGGTGCAGCAAGCTCAGCGTCCCTGTCGCCGCTTCATTCGTCGAGGGCGTCGCCAAGGGGTGTATCGAGTCCGGATGCGCTCTCGTCGGAGGAGAGACGGCTGAGATGCCGGATCTCTACACCGGCGATGATTACGACGCCGCCGGCGCTGCCATTGGCGTCATGAAGGCCGAACAACGCCTGCCAAGGAAAGACACCATGGTCGAGGGCGATGTCCTCATCGCTCTTGGGTCATCTGGCGTTCACTCGAACGGTTTCTCACTCGTGAGGAAGGTCGTCGAGAAGAGGGGCCTCAGATACACCGATGTCGCACCATGGGATAGCACTACCACCGTGGGCGAGAGTTTGCTCACTCCCACTAGAATCTACGTCAAGCCATTGCTCAAGGTGCTTGCAAGCCATGGGGCTGCCGTCAAGGGTATGGCGCACATTACTGGTGGTGGTCTCACGGAGAATGTTCCCCGCATGCTGCCAAATCATTTGGCCGCCGAGATTGATGTCGCGACATGGGACGCGCCCGCCGTCTTCAAGTGGCTGAGGGAGTCGGTTGTCCCGGCTGAGATGGCAAGGACGTTTAACAATGGTGTGGGTATGGTGGTGGCTGTCAGCCCGGATGGTGTAGATGGGGTCGTGAAGGGCCTCGAGGAGGCGGGCGAGAAGGTTTACAGGATTGGAAGGCTCATCAAGAATGAAGGGAATGCTTGTGTGTTGAATAACTTGGGGAGCTGGGCGGCGTAGATTTGACGGTTACAAGATTTGTGTCTATGATGTGTCACGACGTTGTCAAGCAGTGCAGCGATGGGTGGTCACGAAGAGCTTCATTAGTGAGCTCGAGTTTCATGTAGATAAGCGAGGGAGAATACAAAATTATGGTGCCATATTGAAACTGAACATCTTCGTGCGGGGAGGCCATACACAGAAACTCAAGATACCCAGCGTCGGAAGATCCATATAAAATAAAGTCCATCCATGTGTGCCACTGTTTTTGAACATCTACCAGAAGCGACATGCACCAACAATCCGGAGATCAAGCGTCAAGTCCATCATCGAGATTTTCTTCAAACAAATTCCTGTCCAAGAACAATATCCCAAACCACAGCACGGGCTCCTTCCTCGTGTCCCAAGCCGTAGCTCAAGAAACACAACGAAAAAGAATTTCAAAAAAGCCGGTCAGACTTCCATCGACACCCACCCCGCCAGAGCGCCCAAAGGCAAGACCTCCAGGCAGGGTCCAGATCATCGCACACTTTCTATACAGCCTGCCGAAGCCGACCGCCACCTTTGCAGGTAGAGCGAAAGTAAAAAAAAAGTGCTAACTGTAGGGCAAGTCGAGGAGATAAATCATCAACCCGGGTGGGATCTGTGGCTCCTTTAGGGAACACAAAAGAGGACGACTACTATAGAAATGATTCTATGAAGTATTGTCGACATGAAGAAAAAAAGAAGAAAAGAAATCTGAAAGCTGGGAAGCCAGCCGATATTTTTATAGGCCTCAGGGCCTGGTCTGTGCACCACCGCAAACTTTGCGCTCGTGGAGCCGTGGAGGGGGTTTTCCTTGTGGCGTGGGGCGGTGGGCGACGAGGTTGGAAGGTCAATGATTGGGATGAAGTTCAAAGTGGAGTTGGGTTTGCACTTTGCTCCTGGTTTCCGAGCGGTCCGTCAGAAGCGAGGATAGCATGGTTCCCTTGGCCAGTGAGTGGTTTCGTTGCACAATACACAGCACAACGTCTTCTTGTGTCGAGTGGGGGCGCATTGGTTGGTTCTCTGTTGTTTAGGACGGTGACACCAGATCTGTTCGAGGCACGAAGTGCAACAGCTCATTGCTCTCTGGTCAAAGTCGTTTGATGCGATCCTGATGACGTAGACCATAACAAATGGTTTTCATTGCTCATAAAATGCAAAGAGATGCTGAGATATCATCCGTGCCGCGACATGGCATGATGTCAGGTTCTTGAAACGCGAATTCCCGGACCTCCCTTCTCGTACAGATCATCCTACAACCTTCCCACATCGATTTTCCAGAGGTGCTGCACCCCCGGCAAGAGAGTTCCACTCTGGATGGGCAAGGGATGACGGCCCCGTTGTGCACGCAGCAACGCAAGGTCCGAGTTTGCCTCCCTGAAATGTGGGTATCCGGGGGTAAACAAATACCCCTATTCCCGCTCTCCACTTCAACAATTTCACCGCTCGCCACTCGGCGTTTGGGTATCATTGCAACGCAAGTCTCTCTTTTTTGAAAACATGATTATAAAGCTTTTAAAAAATAAAGCAACAAGATAAGTTGGTGAAGGGAAGATGGCATGTTGCATCATCGGTCATCATGTCATAAGGGAACTAGAAGGAAAAAAGGGAAAGTGAAGAAAAAAAAAAGCACTAGGAGGTAAAGCGGGCTAGTTACCAGCACACCGGTTTTCCAGGTTCGAGAGCAGTGTCGCCATAACTCCAGTGTAGGTGAACAACATGATGAACTTGTGGTCTGTGTTCAGCTGTCCGAAGACGAAGAAGACAAGGCAAAAGCAGAGGCAGAAGATGACAACAACCACGACAGAAAGACCCTTTCCGAGTTCAAGAAGGTAGACAACTGTCAGAGGAAGCAATAGGAAACAGAGAGCAAAAGATATGATGAGGACGTGGGCGATCATGCTCAGCATAGCATAATCCAGGTTGACCATCTCGACTTCGTCCGTCTTGCTAAAATGCTGGCTGTACCTCTCCGCAACCACTTGGATGACGGAGTGCATCATGTTGTCGATCACACTCGGTCGCTGACCGAGAACTCTGTAGTTCTTGGCGCAGAGGAAGGGGTCTGACGGGTCAGGGGCGATCTTTGTGCACGCCCAAGCTCGGAAATCGTCGACTGTCCGAGTGGTAGGGGACGCTTGGTTCATAACAGCAATGCCGTTGTTGAAGATGCGAACTGCGTTGGGGAGGGGGGGGGGCACAAATCAGCAACAGAGCAGGCGGATGATGGTCGAGGAAAGACGTACAGTATCTCTCAACCCCTGTGATCAACTTCTCCATCAACACTCCCTTCTTCTCCCCAAAATCGCCGCCAGGCCTGTGCATCTGATAGCCAAGTCCCATCTTGCTTCTATTTCGGGACTCTAGATCCTCAAGTTCCTTCTGTATAGCCCAGAGGTCGGCGGCCAGGTAATCCAAGACAAGGGAGATCTGCCGTTCGCAAGCCGGGAAGAACATCCACTCCCGTGTATACTGCTTCCGTCTCGAGCATCCGGTCTGGCCAGTAACGGTGTCTTTGGCCCAAAAGAGTCAGCAAATATCTCGTTTGAACACGGGTGGTACACCCACCGATGTGTTCCTCATCGGGGCTCTCCTTGTAAGGCTCTGTGGCGACAGTGGGGGAAATTGGGATCTCGGTGCTGGTAGGGCTGATCATCTCCCCACGCTCTAGGTCCACGAGGTCAACCTCCATTGTTACCCCCTCCACCACGATCAGCCTAGCAGCTAGAGTCGATGCACAAAATAGAGTGTATTGACGAGCAGAAGTGGCGATTACTGTTCTCGTCTAGTGTAAAGATCCTGGTTCCAAGCTTGCTGGGATGGCGAGGCTTTAAACGTTGGGTTTCCGCTCTTTCCAGAGCCTTGTCGACCGCTGAGGCTCTGCAGAAGGGGCTTGGATTGCCCGGCTTACCTGTAGGCGTCCGTATCTCGACGTGGATGCACTTCGCTCTAGTGTATGCATTGTATGCAGTGTCGGTGACTGGCTGATGTGAGGCGGATGGCGCGGTAGACACCAGACTGTTACGTTCAAGAGGAAGAAGGTGTATGTGCAAATTCTTGGGGTGGGGGAGTAAGTCGCTGGATTGGAGGTCATCGTCGAGAAGTGCTAACCTGAGGGGGCTGGGTATGCGGTAGTGATGGAGGGCATCATTTAACGGCCGATGTCTCGAGATGGTAAGGCTCGCGGTTAGAACACGCCATCAATTGGACTGACGTGCAGTAATGTACATATGCGAACGCCTCTCAAGCTTGATTCGGCAGAGGGTGTTTAGCCATGCATCATATTAAAAGGCGCCCCCTCCCCATTCTAGCAATGATGAAATCCGCCTGCCCCATTTCCAGCACATGGTCGAACCTCGATTGAAACCGGCTGTGGGCCATTTATCATCTTTCCCTCTTTCTTGGATTATGTCGCCGCTCTTGAGCTTTTGTCTATGAATCGGTCGAAACGAAACGAATGCGAGCGCAGCAGAGGACGTTTGCGAAAGTAGCAGGTGGCGGTCGGCAGTGTCGTGGTTCTGCGGCATAACGTTTAGTTTTGTGCGGGCGAACATAGGATGCTAGACCCCATGTCTGAAAGGGCGAACAAGCCTTACTACGACGATCCTGCTGTAGGGAGCCCTTCATCCTCGCTTTTTCTTCATGATGGTTCGACCCGAGCGGTCTCTGTTCTTCGGGGTTTTGACCGGGCGAGTAGGACAATCGGGACAGAAAGCGGAAGGGAGAACGGTAACGCCTGTCTCGTTGGTGAATGCATGACGCATCTCGAGAGGCCTCGCACAAAAGGGACAGCGGCCCAGATCGGGACCGGTAGTGGCCATGTTGTTGCTGTTGAGGCAGCGATACACACGCTGGAGACGTCACGGTAACAGGCTTGACCAAGGGCCGAGAAGAAAAGTGAGTGTCGGCGGAAATAAGCGGTGGGAGAACAGTCACATTGGCTTGCACCTCACTCAACTTGTGGGAATTGTGGGACTACGAAGGGCCCACATTGTTGTCATCCTCCTTGCCGCTGCCATGTTGAGTTGCCCCTGCACCGACCGCCGTCAGGATGGGTAGTCGCAAAGCGGACTCGCCTGGTCTTCATTGCACCCGAATACTGGCAGCTCGCCAGGACGCCGCCCGAGAAATCAGGGGCCCCAGCTCTGCCGGAGCAGACGCCACAAGCCAGTATTCAAGATGCACCAGGAAACGTATGCCGAATTTCCAGAAGCAATGGAAGCTGAGATACTGGACTCTCCGGGGCGGCCACCCGATGGCCACCCACGGGGGTCGAGTGGCGTCAGTGTGTGTTCGCCTGCGGTCTCTGTCTGGCGCATCCTGAAACACGATGCTTGGGTGCCGTTCCTGACTCAACGTCCAGCCAGGCGAAGACAGGACTGACCAACCCCATTCCCAAGTGAGGAACAGCGAGCTTCTGCCTGTGAACTGCACTGTGTCTGCATGGCACAAGCCGGCGCAATTTCCGGGACGCAGGTGCTGAGGTGGACACCCACTTGTGTCATGTCGCTGAACCAGCCGATTCTTCATGAGCTGCTTGCCCTTGGGGGGGAAACGTCCCTGACGTAGCGTGACCAGTCTGTCACCAAGGTGACAGTGTGCCGCTGCGCTTTCTCTCCAGCGTTTCCCGACGCCACCAACTCGCTACCGAACTCAGGCCCTCGAAATCGACGGGAGAGGACTTGTGCGGCGGACGGCCGAAGCTAGACACAACGGCCGAATAGGTTGCGACCTATGTAAAAGAGAAACGTGATGCGCAAGTAGACGACATGCAAATGGAATGAAGGTCCTCGGATTTCCAGTTTGAACCTGTCGGCCTGCCCCATTGTGCCTTTCACCTTAGCCAAGCAAGTGTTCCGTTCAAGGGTATCTTCAGGTAAGGCGTCCTGCGCCCACTCCACTTGGATCATCCTTCCCAACACAACGCAACTGACAGCCCTCGAAAGGAAATTCGGCACCACCACCATAGGGTCATTGAACGGCGATACTAAGGTCACATGAGGAATGAGGAGAGCCTCGGTACACGGAGCACAATTCGCTTGAATCGTCTCAACTTCTCAGCATTTTGCGCGGTCGCCTCTGCAAGCCGCAGAAATACGCCGCGATGTTCCAGTCTGCCAATTCATGGACGAGAAGGGTGAAAGGAAAGGCGAATGCCACTCGGCATGCCCAGGCCATTGGTTCAAGACTCAAGAGCTTCAAAGCTGGAGCGCTGGCAAGTGTCTAGCAATTGAGGGGGTGAGATTTCAACGTACCCCAAACCCGCCGAGAAGCTTCGGGGCTGTCGTCAAGTATATCGCCGCTGCCCCTCGTGCAGCCGGGACTTGGGTTTTTGCCGCCCCATGTGCAATTTTGGAGTTTCGCTTCAACGTCGTCCTAGAGCCTGAAGAAAGGATTTTGTCGCGAAGTTGCGATGAAGCAACCCGGCTCGGCCAAGTGGTTCCAAGTTTCTGGGGAGGGAATTGACGGGTTTAAATACGACCTGCAAGTGTTGCTTCGAAACCCGGTTGGGATCCTGCAAGGCAAGCAAGCATCCAGATGCCAAGTTTTGGACCGAATGATCCGAACAATTTCGCTAGGTCCAGTACTTGGGCGTGAGGGGCTGGTCGGCTGAATGACGGATAAGCAACCGATTGCTCGATCACGGCGTAAATATCGGCGTCTCATGGGATTTGTATTGAATATCCTCCTCTTCTTGCATCAAGGTGTGGAGGAAAGGGAAGCGGCGCCGGGAAAGGAGGCATGTTGGCGTTTGAACCCCGGAATTAATGATGTTGGTGCTGACAGACACGAACAGCCACGCCACTGAAGAGCAGCCCATGCTCCTCCATGTTGGATTTGGTTTGCTGACTGTTCCTTCTCGGGCTTGAGATATCCCGCCTACAACGCATCGTCTTCGGTGAGGCAGGCAACTGGGGAAGGGAGCCTGCGGAGTGATGGTCGCTGGATCAACCGTTTGCAGTCATCCAGATGGTGGTGCAACCGTTGTGAGAGTGCGTTGAGGAACAATGTCCGACTTCGGGTGATCGTGAGATGGAACGGCAGGCACTATCAAGTGGAATGAGTCGAGCTGAGAGCGTTTGAAGTCGTCGTTGTCGAGGCTGAAACTTTCTTTTGTGATTGGGAGGAGTCGCTGGGTGGCTGCCCAAGGTCTGCACCTCCGTGCTTGCCTGCCAATGGCTAGGTAGGTACCACGTACCGGAGCTCAGTGACCCAACAGGAAGACATTGAGGTTGAATGTCGTCTGTTGTTGTCAAATGCCGACTTCCGCAGGGAGACTGATGAAAGGAATTCTTGACAAAAGAAAAAAAAACAGGGCCGAGGCTAGGAGCTAAATTACCGGCACCAAAGCGGATGCGACGTTCCCAGCGGTTGAGAAGAGAAAGATTATTTTGAACGCACAACCTAACTATCGGAGGAAAATCCTCCAATGTCATATATGACATAAGGAAGCATGAAGATGGAAACATTAAGGGGCAAAGCATTCATGCAAGTCAAACGACAAACAAACGCTCCTGCCGGGCACAATTGAACTCTGAGACACACCAAAGATCAGCAAAGAGAGTTGGCTATGGCTCACCGAGTGGTGGTGGTATGCAGAGGTATATTTGACACCTGGAATTGTGCTGGCTGTCAAAGTATCAACATCGAATGTGAGAAGAGGGTCGATGGCCGTCGAATTGGCAGAGCTCATGCTTGAAGTGTGAGATTCCTAGTGGAGAGCTCTCGCAGTCGGAAACTCATGCAACCCCCCCCCCCCCCCCCCCCAAAAGAATTTTTGTTGGGCAGGCGTGGATGCGTTTTCTTGGTGGAAGTCCATGCCTCGGTATTCGTTTCTTCCGTGAAGCCTGGAATGACAAAAAAGACATGAGTGGTGCGCGACCTAGTTGATGCATGCTATTTCAAGTGTTTTACAATACCTAACCTGTGTTTTCTACACCAATGATCGACATACGGTTCCAATGCTCCCGAAGAATCTCTCCAGGCGCCAAATCATTCATCAGATTTGAAGTTTGAACCTATCACATTTTTTTTTTTAGTAGACGAATGTCTTTTGTGCCTGTATATATCTTCGGGTTTCTGGTGCGTCAATTGTTTGTTGCAGACGTGCATGGGGCGGTTACGACGGGCCCATGTGAAGCACGAGCCTGTCGGAAACCCTGTTCAGCCTCGCCATCTCCATGGTAAACAGCTCATAAATATGCCATAAATATGCAAAATGCGCTCATTCATATATCATTATCATTGCACACTGAGTCTATTGTGCTGAGTCTGACGGAAATACTTGGTAAGATGATAATCCGCTTCCAAGTCACTGTGTTGCGCCGCTCTATAAGAGGGTATCAAATGCTCCTTCCCATACACGTGTAGACCATCCGTTTCGTTTCATCATCATCCCTCAATGACTCGCCTTCAAACCACCTCGCACGGACTTGCCCCGAACTCTTCCCTTTGAATTTTTTTTTTTTTCGCCTCGTCATTCGCCTCGTGGCGACGAGTGCTGGGTGGGAGCAGGAGGTGTCGTGGGACCATGTTTCCACTGTGAAAGCCGAAAAGCTGCAGTTTTTCATGCAGCGACCCGAGTTTCGACCCCTGTTGCCTTGGCTACCCCATTTCCCAGAGCAGCAGGGACAGCGACAGAGCGCCCTTGGGCCTTCTCGGTCAATGTAATCAACTCCGTGAGGAAGGATTCCCGCGTTGTCCTTGTCAGCTCGTCGACATCGGCAGACGTGAGGCCGGTGGTAGGAATAGGGTCGAGGACTGAGAGGTAAATTTGTCAGCGAGACGTGGTCACAAAAAAGACGAAAATACGCACCCTTGATAGGAATCTTCCCCGATCTGAAAATTAGCCCCTTAATCCAGAGGACATGGCTATAGTTGGCAACAACGACAGGCACGATGGGAACCTGTCCCTGAACAGCAAGATGGAAAGCGCCCTTCTTAAAAGGCAGCAGCATAGGCTCCTTGCTGTAACTCCTGGTGCCCTCGGGGAACATGAAAACGCTCTGACGCCTGGTGCGCATCTCGTTCGCGGCTCCAGACATAACGTCCCGAGCGTCTTTGCTATTGCTGCGGTTGATGAAGATGGCGCCAGAGAGGATCATGAACCAGCCGAGGAAGGGCGTCTTCTTCAGCGACGACTTGGCCGTCATGGTGCAGTTCATGGGGAAAGCCGCTCCCAACATAAGAACATCGAGCTCCGTCTGGTGGTTGGCAATGAAGACAGCAGGGCGCACATTACTGAGGTGCCCCTTGGGATCGTCGATCTCGAATGTGATGCCCGTTGTGAGGGCCATCACAAGCTTGAAACACCGGCCGGTGGCCCATTGCCCGATGGTCGGATGGCCGAAAAGCCTCAGGATGATGGAGACGAAGACGCCATAGAGGGCGGCGATCACCAGCGAGATATATGAGGCCAACACGCGGGCAACGAAGCCCGCCTTGGACGAAACGGCGGATAACATGTAGAAGAAGGCGGTCAAGGCGGTGTAACCGACCAGGAAGTAGGTGAGGTAGTAAAGGGCGCCGGCCATGGTTGAACGTTCGGCCGGGAGGGAGACGGAGGCGTCAGAGGAACGCTGGATGCACGTCGTCGGTGACAGACGCGGTCTTTATCGCCTGTCGCCCGTTGAGCCGCTCGGAGGGGTTTTGAGTTTTCGCTGGGCGGCGCTAGGAGGGTCCTTGTAGATGTTGGGACTAGCAGGACGGGATGCCCACGTCTCCCGCAAGAGGCTTGAAACCTGGAATCAGGAGAAGCAGAGCAACCCAACACGCGGAATACAACTACAAAACACGAAACAAAGCTGTCGAGACCGGCGTGGATAGAAACTAGCGGAGGGCGTGCCGCAACACGGCAGACATGGTCGGTTTTTTGAGTTGCGGTATCGCTTCAACTTGGGATCCCTGAATGTTGAATGACGGCAGAAAAAAGTTGGGCCAAGGGTCAGCCGAGTTGTGGGGTGCTCCCGAAATCCCGAGGTGTGGGGCCTGGCTCACACATGCCTGTGAAAGGTGGAATCCCCTCTTCCCTTTGGACAAGTGACGCAGGTACGTGTCCACACCACTCCTGAGGTGTTGCAGGTCATTCGCAACAACGCAGTCAAACCCGGCCAACACTTTTGATCTAAGGCCTAGGCTAGTGCTAGCGTATGGGCATCGATGCAAAACATAAGAGCACGTACGATACATACAAGCGGTATACGTGGGTAGATACCTTCAAGTGCGCTCACCCTTGTCCAAGGAGACGATATGTCGGGTTCTCTTAAGCTTGAGTCTTCCCCTCTTTCCTGGTACTGCACCTGAAGTCGACCCGGCACAAGCAAGCAATCAAGTTATTAATAAAAGCATTCCGCATCGTAATTGCAACATCTCGGAAATAATTGCAATCACCATGTCATGATAGAATCACGTGAAGCCCAGCATCGACGAGATTGTGATCTTCTTGGCACCTGCTGGCGCAATGTCTGTGTGGTTTTCGAAGGTTCGGTGCGCGCTGTAATTTTAGCCGACTGCCGCATCTGCACTTGGCCCGACGCCCCGTTTAGACTCGTGAGACAAAAGCTCCTGTCAACTGCCAACGTCAACTGCCACTTGCTGAGCGACCACCGAGTCTGCCATCCTGCGAATCTGCGTCACCGCTGACCGTCTTCGCGTGACCACGTTGCGCAGTCGCATCCGACCAGCGATCACCCACTTGGCAAGGCCAACGACATGGTCACTGGGCGGCGATAGCCCTCCCTTCCCGAAGCTCCACACTCCGAGCCCACGATTACCCCGAGCCTCGACCATGGCCGCAACCCGTCGAGGTCAACCGGCTCTCTCAGTCCGGCTACCCCAACCTGCAGTGCCCGGCGCGCTCCCCGACCTCCCACCCATCTCGGCCCTTTTCCTAATTGATTTCGACGTCAAAGCCGGGTATACGATTGCCTGGAAACGAGCGGTGCCGGGGCTTGAGCTGGAGGGCATCGTCGAGTACAAGAGCTTGCCGTCCGGCTTGCACACAGTCACCGACGACCTTGTATACTTTGTCCACGATAATGGCCACGCCGGCCTCAGCGCCTTTGTCAATGAGAGGACAGAAGAGGAAGCAATGCGGCATGCGCGCATGATTGCCGTTGGCGTACTCGTCCCCCTCAGTTATGGGCGACTGGGTCGGGCATGGCGACATGCGCCAGCTTTGAAGGAGATGGCAAGGTAAGTGCGGATGTTGTTGTGCTGTTCGTATGACAGGCGGGCTGACGGTACCTCGTACAGCGCGCTGGCAGCGGATGGAAAGCAAACACAGCTTCTCGAGCGGTACTGGGACCACAACGGGGCGCGGGAGACGTCAGTGCCGCAACCCTTGAAGCCACTGGCCGAAACTCCCGTGTCTTCGCCGGCGCTGAGCTTTAAGTCGGCTCGTCCCGGCGGTCACACTAGGAATCGGTCCGCCTCCGACGGTGCCGCCCTGATCCCTCCGGGCCACCGGCTTTCCCCATACCATCCAGCATGGAGCCTCACGTCGTTGCTCGACACATTTGGCCCTCTGATATTCCCAATTCACCGTGCTGCTCTCCTCCGCAAACGCATCTTAATTTCTACACATGCACCGGTGCATGAACCCTGTAACTTTGGTACGTTCGTCACAACAATTGCGCTGTCCCAAGCTAACTCCTCTAGTTTATGACATATCTGTGCTCTCCAACATTCCCCTTTCGGTATGCGACGTCGTGGAGCCCTCGGCCTCTGTTCAGCGTCTCCGTCCTCTGTTTAACATTGGGGTTCATGATATCTCATACCTCTTGGAGCACCAAGCGGCCATGAAGCAGCCGCGAAGTCGCGACGACGATGACGATGATAGTGCCATCTCCGACGAGGCGACGGCTGGCTGGGTAGCTTGCACAACCGACAGTATTCTCGCCATGAAGGAGAACCTCTGGGACATGCTCATCACATTGCCTCCACCCTATTCCTCCAACGCCAAGGAGCGAGTCTGGCCGACCGTTGAATGCCCCAAGGGAGTCCCCATCAAGGCCACTCAGCGCGACCTCCGCCGCTTCCACTCCCTGAAGCTAGGCCTCACCCGCCTCGCCTCTTCTACTATCCCCCAACCACCCCGCAGCTCCCACTCCGATACAACAACGGAAGCCTCCGCCCCCAGCTCCTCTGCCATACACCTCCCATCCCGGCCCGCCACGGCGCCTGAGGAAAACAACCCACATATAATCCCCGACGATGAAACAGACCAAATCGTCGAACCAACAACCTGGGCCGCCCTCGCCTATTCGGGCTTCATGTGGTGGGCATCAGCCGGCGAGCAGCGCGGCGCGGACGAGGTAGACGAGCTGGCACACGACAATGCGCTCCTAGCAGATTTGGCCCCCACACTTCCCATACAGCGTCGTTCGAGCTTCAATGCCCCTCTCAGTGCCGGTCTCGCTGATTCGATATCATCTCTCACAGCACGGCGCGAAGGGAGCGAAGCAGACGACGAAGAGCGAGCAAGGGTCGAGTTGGCTATTATTGCGTATTTCCACAGGTTGACTACCTCGATGCTTGGTGTTCTAGGTGACATTGTAGACACTTCAGACGAGGACGATCTAATCGGGATGGACACAGAGGCAGATGGCGAAGGGAGTGAAGGGGATGAGGTTGGCTTGCTGGGCCGAGATGGTGTAAGAGTTGATAGCGAGGCATTGGCACAGATGGGACTGGATGTATGGAGTAAGAGCGATGCTGACTTTGTGGGGGAGTTGATGGCCAGGTATTTTGGCAGGAGGGCGTGGGTTGAGAATAAGGGGGTTGAGGTTTGTGGATTGAGGGTGTGCTGAGTCGTGTAGGTTATGTTGGCGGGACTAGGAGTTGGGGAAAATGGTGTTTGGTATTGGAATGCCTTTGGTAGGATTATATATGGCTATGTCATAGCCTGGTTTCCCCTGAATGTTTGCTTGCCCACTGTCATGTTGACACTTGTATTGCTTACCGGCTACCCTCTCAGTCAATATCTCCCGCCTGCTCTCGCGACATTTAATCATTATGGTTCGCAAAGCGTCTCATTGGATACGAGGGCGTTATAGGACACCGATCGACCAACTCGAATCATCCGAACAAGTATGAGGGAAGCAAATCGTTCTCATTGTATTCGGTTATCGAGGAGCCAGCTACATTACGTTCCATCCGCCAATTCAACAAATACCACCCAAATAACCATTAAAGGCGGTGTATCTGAAGAAGAAAAAATATGTAACCATCCACCGCTGGTTAGTTTATGCCCCCGAAAAGCCAAACAGGTCCAACGTAAAGGAAATTACCTGAATATGACCATCGAAATGCCTTGTATCTAGGTTTATGCCCTTGAAAACTAAAATGAGGGTCAAGGTAAAGAAGCTCAATTCAGAGCCGTTGTTAAAAAAATTAAAAATTAAAAATTAAAAAAATAATAAAAAAGTAGATCCCAAATAATGAATGTGTTTGGTCTGTGTCAGAAAATACTCCTATGCCAGCTAAAGAGCCTACAACTAATAGTAATGACCATGCCGATGGGGGCAATATTTCTGTGTATGGCGTCTGGCGTTGTCTTTGCGTGGAAAGGATTGTTGGCAGCCCACGTTTGAGCACTTGAAACAGGCGCTCTCAGGTGGTTTGTTGTGTTTGACGTCGTGCTTCTTCAGGTCTTTTCATGACCGTGTTGTATAGTTGCAGCCGGTGACCGTGCACTTATGGCGGCGCTCGTTGGTATTTTGCGACGAAAGGACGAGTCCATGCTGAAGTTGTGCTGGAGCAGGCGAGTTACTTCTCGACATTTCGGAAGGGTTTTCAGGTTGAGATGGTGGAGACTCCTGGGGGGCTATGGGCGACGCGAAGACCACAGTATCGATCCATGGGTCATTGACGAAGAGATCGTCCGTGAAGGACAGGCCATCGGTGTTAGTGACCGCAGCTATGTCAAAAGCTGTCGGGAGGGAGAATCCCCCTGAAGGCGGCAGAGGCTGATAGAAATTCGGTGGCGGCAGTGACAATACCACATGATGACAATACTGGTAATCATGTGGCACAACATAGACTGGACGCTCGGAGGTCGAGAGTGGTGAGTCGGGTGATGAATCGTAGGAAACTTCGAAGAGAGGAGACGATATCCCAAACCAGGCTTGTCTTGGGTCGATTGGGGGTTGTTAAAAGGCCGTCACCTCTTTGGGGGCGACAGCCCGTCGATAAAACAAGGTGTAAGCTCGAACTCGACGATACGAGGTCTGTAATTCAAGTCGAGTAAAGCGACTCTTAGGTCCCGTACTCAACCAGTAAGACAAAAGTGATGAGTGGAAAGAAGAATGTTACCAAAATTCAGGTCTGAGGCAGTCTTTATAGACAGGAGCCGCCGAGTCCCTATCTGGCCCCATTTCAACGAGGCTCTGAGTCCCAGTTGCGTCCAATGGAAGTTGCAACCCAGCCTCACGACAATGGTGGGAAGTTCTGCCGACTGGTCTGGGACCCTCACACGCCTGCATCCCACTTGTACCGATCCCTACCCACAAGGCTGACCAAGATACCTTGTCGGTACTTCAATTAGTTAACCTGTACCCCTTTATCCCATATCTCCAGCATGCATAGCTTATCTCTGAAGTGGAAGACGGAGCTGATGAGTCCCAGGTTCAACAGGGTTAGGGTTATCACCGCAGACTTCATCTCAAACTCAACATGGAAACCTCCGCCATCCCACTCACTCATGCATCACCAACCACCCCCAAAATGTCAACAACAAACCCAACAGCTTTCACCCACGAATCCCTGAATAACACCCTAACAACCCTCACACCCCTCCGCTCAATCCTCACCTCCTTTCACCACCGCAACAAAAACCAACACCGCCTCTCAAAATGGTGGTCCCACGCCTCCAAACTCCGCATCCAACTCACAAAACTACTCCTCTCCGTCACAACCCTCTCATCACTACCACAACCCACCAGACCGACCGCTAAAACATCACCCCACATGGAAGCAATCACCCTCCGCGCAATCCACCTCCGAACCCGTCTCATCCCGTCAGCATACCTGTAAATCCTCCTCCCCTTATAACGAGTCTCGAGAGAGCGAAAATAACTGATTTTCCCAAAACAGGGCATTCACCCAACTCATAGCAGACCGGCAATTCGCCCAAATGGGCCTCATGCTCCTTGGCGTCCTCGCCCAAGTCGACAGTTCACTAGCTACATACGCAGACGGGCCAGGCGTGGAAAGTGACACTGCCGAGATGGATTCGCCAGCGCCAGTAGCGACAAGTCTACCAGTGTCAGAGATGGAGGCAGAGGAGCAAATGAAGCCGGCGGATATTGGCGTTGCCGTGTCACGAGACGAAGTGATGATGGACTTGAATGTGGATGTGGATGTGCGGCTGGTAGAGGACAAGACCAAGCCCAAGAAAAAGAAGAGGGCGAGGATGGATGAGTTTGATGATATTTCTGAGCGCTTGGAGGATGGGGGCAAGAACGGGTCACGAGAGGGGGAGAAACCCAAAATGAAAAAAAAGGTAAAGGCGAAGGGAGATGAGTTTGGTGATATTTTTGGTGGGCTCGACAAGGGTGGAACATCACGGACAGAGGACAAACCCAAGTCGAAGAAAAAGAAGGCGAAAGGGGATGAGCTTGATGATATCTTTGGGGGCTTGGAGAAGAGCGCCAAGAGGGCGAAGAAGAAGGAAAGGGACGAGTTTGATGACATCTTTGCAGGTTTGTAGTATATAACATGATACCCGGGCGGAGCTCACACTTTTATCACAATATCACTGAACCAGCAAGAGTATGGAGATCACCAATTAAAAACTGCGAATCATACCTACACGTTTCCCATAACCGTCCTTGACGCCGCACAACCCCTCCAGCGGATCGGGCTGGTCTCACCGGGTTGAAAGGGACAGCTGAACCTCGTCCCAAGCGGCCCATGGCAGCCAGAAACCCTACCCCATCAGCTAAAGAAATGACAAATAACGCTCAACTAGTCCTGGTTTTCCTGGCCAAACAGCTAACCCCTCCTATCGTCGCAACACCAGAGTTAAGACATCGCGCAAACACGCCCCAGAGATACCAAATGCCGACTCAATGATGCAGCGGATCCATCTTGACCAATGCGTGGGTGGCTTGGCAGACTTTGTGTGTTTTTCAGCCGGCCTTTGCGTTGCATCGCGGGTTCTGGGTTTGAAAAAGTTGGCGAGATCCCGACACTCAGTATTAGTGTTGGCGGCTGTAGGACCAGATTCGGGCCCTCGTATCGCCTGATCCGGTAGCAAAGTAGCCACCCATAGGGCTAGGGGCAACCGAGATAACAGAGTTCTTGTGGCCCTGGAGCATGAGCTGGGTCTGGCCAGTACGAGGGTCCCAGAACTGGACGCCGCGATCCTTGGAGCCAGAGAGCACCCATGCGTTATCCGGCGTCAGAGCGACACTGAGCACAAAGTCGCGGTGTCCTTCGAATGTCTTGGTGCATCTCCCGCCCTTGAGGGGTGGCTGCTGGTTCATGCCACGGGGAGCTGAGAGCTCCCACATCTTGATTGTCTTGTCCAAACTGCCGCTCACCAGCTCACGTCCACTCGGGGAGAACGCAACACTGTAAACGCTGTCCTTGTGTCCATCGGGGCCCTCGAGGCGCTCGATGAGGTATCCAGTCTTGATATCCCATACCCGCACACTCTTGTCAAGCGATCCGGCGGCCACGAACTTGGCATCGGGCGACATGGCGACTGTCGTCACACCGTCTTCGATAGTCAGCGTCAAAATGTTTGTTCCGGTCTCAATATCCCAGAGTCTGACAGTGCGGTCGCCGCTGCCAGAGGCAATGGTCCGGCCGTCGCGGGCGAAATCCAGCGAGTAAATATCTTGCTCGTGGCCCGAGAAGGTGTTTCGGATACGCTTTTGAGCAATGTCCCAAACCTACTCCAGTTAGTGGCATGCCCTGCAAATACGAACAACGACTTACGCGAATCATCTTGTCCTCCGCTCCAGTGGCAAGGTACTTGCCGTCTGGGCTGAAGCACACACTCCGGATGTAGAGGTCGCCATCTAGGTCGATGCTGTCGTCCTGAAGAATGCAGATTTTCTCGCCCGTCGCGACATCGTAAATTTGGGCAGAGCGGTTGCATCCAGTCGCTACGTACTTGCCGTCGGCGCTGAATCTCACACAGCAAACCACGCTTTCGTGCTGCAGTGTGTGGACCAAGTCGACATCCAAAACACGAGGGACGCTCTGGTTGAAAACCACCCACCAATCGTCCTTGACTTTCTTCACGTGGTTGGGCAGACGGTCGGGGTCGAGATCGCTCAAGACATTACCCGGAACAGGGCCGGCAGGGTGCTGTCCCATGCGGGACTGATCCGGCGTGGGATGAGTAGGGACTTGAGGAGACTGGCCGGGCCCGTTGTACGGAAGCGGCGTGTTAATCTGGGGGGTAGCCGGGCCGCCAGCGTTTGGGGGACGTCCAATGCCCGGCTGGCCGCGCTTTGGGCCCGGCGAAGCCGTGCTCTGGGGAGGCTGCTGGGAGGGGAAACCACCCGGGCCCGGCGGCTGGGGGTATGGCTGCGGGAAATTGGCCGGGTGAGGCGGCGGCGGCGGCGGTGGCGGGCCTGGCTGGATCCCTGGCGGCGGTGGTGCCGGCATATGGGGAGGCTGATCCGCCTGCGGCGGGGGAGGAGCCAGACCACCGCCCTGGCCAGCCTGTCCAGCCATTATCGCGCTGAACACATTATTCCCCATACCAATCGAAGGTGGCTGCGAGGGACCAGCATGTTGTTGGGGAGGGTTCATCCCGCCTGGAGGGCCTCCACGGCCGTCGGCCAACTGCCGGCGCATGATCGAGAGCTCTTCCTCGTACCTATCGATGCAAGGTCAGCTGTGGCCTCAGAAAAGCAAAACATTGGCAGACTCACTTTGCCTTGAGCTGGATCTGTGCCTGTTCCATCTGGAAGACCCTGTCACGAATAGCCTGCATCTCCTGTATCTGATCGCGAACTACATTCGACACGTTAGTCATTATCTAGCCCTCAACGCCATTATGCATAAGCGGGTGGTTCTCACGCTGGTGATCATAGTCCTGTGTCTGGCGCATCTGGGTCTCAAACTCGGCACGGATCTGGTCGAGCAGCTCATTCAAACGACCGCCTCCACCATTTGCAGGGGGTGCTCCCCCCATGCCTCGGTGTCCCGGATACATAGACATGGTCGACGATTAAACGGCGTCGTCAATATCGGAAGAGGTTGCGGCGATGGCGACGATGACGCCGATGGGGATCGGAGGGATCGGGCGACGTGGGTGGGAAAATTTCCACCCACAGCCGTGCCTAAGATTCAGCCCTTTTTTGCGACGGGCACGCGCGGCGCAAAAACGCGGGAGTCAATCCAAATTCTTTGATCAGGGCAGCGACGAATGCGACAGGCGCGGTGCAAGCTTAGGCCCGGATGGGGGCTGCACCAATGTTGGCGGGTGGAATTGGGGGGTCAAAGTGGGCGATGGCGATGTGTTGTGGTGTTGTGCCGTTGGAAAGAGGAAAGGAGGAAGCGGGAACAGAGGAGACCTTCTGAGCCCCCTTCAGTATCATAAATGGCTAGGAACGGCAGCCGCTACCACAACCCATGTCAGAGCTCACCCGCAGGGACCGGGATCAAATTGTGGCTGCTGGAGAGAAGCAGCTCAAGGGTGGGGCCCCCTGTCTGCGGGTCTGTGGTGGGGCCTTAGGTCTGTGCGCGTGTTTAGCGTGCTGAGCCGTACCGCGGAAGGCAACTGCAGGTGGTGGGTCCCACCCCGCACAAAATAAGAGGCACCCCTTCCAACCGCAAGTTTTGGCCCGCGAATGGCTCATCACCGGAGGGATTGGCGCAGACTGGTCTTTGGCTTTTGAGCAATATATGATGCGAAATGGCCCATTCTACTGATATTACCGGGCGTGAGGGGTCAATATAAGCCGACATGTATCAGGCTCTGCCTCTACGAGCCCCATCGACTGCTGCGCTGTCTACTGTGTAGGTTGGATCTGGTGCGCCTGTTTTTTTTTTGGATGACAAGGGGTGGGGTGCGTCCCGAGCCTTTCCAAGTCTGAAAAATATCTCCCGTGCAGGAGTTTCCCGAGAGACCAGCATCGTTTGTGAGAGTTCACTTTTTCCGGACGACACCCAAGGCTCTCGCCCACCAGTTCTCTCCGCGACGCCCTCTCGGTGCCTGGATTTATGTATATACAACGCTGCCTTTGACGCCCTCTTGTTTGCGCGGTCAATTTGCCTGCTGCGACGTTGCGACAAGTGGTTTGCAGCACAGAAGCGATGAGGCGACCTCTCCAAATCAGGCAAGGCTAAAAAAACTCGGGGGCGTGCCGCCTCTGGCAGCCTGTCTTCGCCCTGTCCAGCCGCGTGGGTTGTGTGATTGAAGGGTGCTCGTGCGAGGCGTGCCGCTCACGCCGGCCGTAGGCCTAGCAACCCCCCACGACTATCGCCGCCAACCGGGCGGGCCAGCGACCAAGACTCCACGCCGCATCAGACGACGAAACTCGGTCGCCAGGTCGCACAAAAAGGCATCCGTGGATCCGTTCCGTTCCAAAGCTCTCTGACTGACTTTTGGCCTCCTTTGGCGGTGAAACCTGCATGCGCCAAACACTGGACACACGGAGAGATCTGCAAGCGGCACACACGGTGGCAGTGTCACATTTGCCTGGCTCGGCTACCATGCGCGCCAGATTTCTCCCGAAGAATAAAACGACGCTCGCATGTTTGCCACAAGGTGAGGAAGCCATCGGGCCGCGGGAGCTTGTTAGCTTCGGTCTGAGACCCCATCTCTCCCATTTTGGCGCGTTGTGGGGGCTGGCGGGGTGTTGGAACCTTGCGTCTTGCGCAGCACCCCACAACGTGCTTCAGACAGCAGCCGTTCTGTGATGTACCCGCAGCACTTCACCAAACCATTCGGCCGTGCATGCGTTGGCACGGGATAGGACGCGGACCTCGCCTGCGCTTTCGATGTCTGCCCCCTCTTCCAGGAGGAGGCATTCAGGGTTCCAACTCCCAAACAGCCATGGCTGATGCCGGTCGAAAGGTAATGCGGACAATCGCACATCGCCAGGCTCTCCAATATCGAGTCACACGCAACACCCTGAGCTCCATCGCATCTGAGTCCCCACTACTTTGACTCGTCCCCATCCACCCTCGACGCTCAAGATCGTGTCTCCGGGAAAACCGGGTCCTGAGGACAGAGGCATTCGACGCCCTAGGCTCCAAGTTGTTGTTCGGGCATTTGTAAAACTTGACCAGCATGTCCGTCCGTTCAATGTGTTCTCCGTCCAGGCCCTGCAGCTCGGTTGTCCCTCCAATCGTGTAGAAATGTCAGCAATGCCCCGCAGCTTGACGCCCAAGTTACTCAGCCCTACGACCCCTGGTGCCAGAATGTCCTCGGGCATATCCATTTCTACATCCAGCTCAAATGCGTCTCATCGGCGTCCAGACCTTGGAGCTCAAGGAGTGTATTGCTGAGGAAACTCCGCCATACGCAATCCTATCTCACACCTGGGGAGATGGCGAAGTCTCATTTCAAGACTTTCAGGACCACGCCAAGGCCCGAGAGAAACCTGGGTTTCGGAAGATCAAATTCTGCTGTGAGGAAGCCTACCGCGACGGGCTAGACTGGGCATGGGTTGATACCCGCTGTATTAACAAAACTTCAAGCGCCGAGCTGTCCGAGACGATCAACTCTATGTTCCGGTACTATCAAAATGCTATCCTCTGTTATGCGTACATCTCAGATGTGCACATAGTCTACTGAGGGTGGTCGTAGCAGTTCCAGGAGCCGCCGTCTGAGCAGCAAGGAAGAGAAGACTTACTCAAGTCGAGGTGGTTCACGCGTGGTTGGACACTCCAAGAACTCATTGCTCCCTCTCGGGTCGTCTTTTTCGACCGGTCGTGGACATTCATCGCTACAAAACGCGGTATGGCGCAAGAAATCTCTGAGGCGACGGGCATATCGGTCGACATTTTGAATCACGAAACCGTCGTCTCGAGGGGTTCCGCATACGACAGGATGAGATGGGCATCCAAGCGACACACTACGAGGGTGGAGGGTATCGCGTATTGCCTCATGGGTATATTTAACGTCAACATGGCACTGTTGTACGGAGAGGGTAAAAATGCCTTCATCAGACTCCAGGGAGGGTTTATGAAAATATCGGGAGATTGCTCCCCCCCTGGGGACCTTCCAGCACTCTCACCTTTATCGACCCCAATGGGATCGCAAAAGACCACCCAAGTACCTTTCAGAGCTCGTCTATTTGTGGTGCCCTCGCCGGAAGCCTGGCCAACTTCCTGGGAATGACGTACGCGGGCTCAGGACGCTTCCCCAGCATGAAACATTACTTCAGCCCCGGGGCTAGAGGACAGCCGCAGATTACTGGCCGTTTTCTTCAAGGAGCGCTATCGATCAGTAGGTTGAGCAACGCAAACATGTGGCGTGTGTCAGGCTTTCTGAGATCCCTCTTTGACGCAACACCAAATGCGACTCTCCGCGACAAGCTCCACATGGACTTCTTGTCGAGGCCATACTCGGAAGACGCCTTCCAGACGGTGAGCCTTGGTGGGGAACCAACAGAAACGACACTTTACTTCGCCCGTCTTAAGGATGCTTGCAGTATTCAGGGGTCATCTTCAAAGTTCTCGCCTTGTATCCTCTTCTGCAAAGCTACAAACCGACGCTCCGAGACGTTGCTTCTCACCAGGTTTCGCCACATAATCAGCTGCTTCCCAGACGACGATACCAACATCCAATGGGCGCCGACAGCTTGCTTCCTCGACCTGCATTATCCATGCTGGGATTGGGCCTGCTCCCCACAGGCAGACGATGACTCCTTCAAGCTTTGTCTACCAGAGAATGACAATTCGCCATTGTCTGTCAGTCGTCTGCATCAGTCAACAAAGGCAGAAGTGGAAGGAGCCGTCATCACCACCATCCGCTTCAAGCTTGGTGCCGACGGCTTGACCATCGTCTTGCTTGCTGGATATTCTCAGTCGTTTTCGTCGTTCGGGCTCGAGATTCACACACCGAGGGTCGAGAATTCTGCGATGCTAGATGACCCACGTCGTTTTTTCAGCGACGAGGCTTTGGCCATTCATCCACGGGTTTCCCGGACCGTCAAGAGGGCAATACTCTCAGTGGGGGATGTCCGCGTGATTGCTACGTTGGTGACGGAGGTCATGGATGCTTATGGAATTGTTCGTCGTAACAACATTCACTTAGCTTTCCGGGAACAGTGAGCAATCTATGGTACATAAACTTCACTGAGTCTTGTGGATTTCATTGCTAGGGCGAGCGATAGGCCTCCAAAACACTCCATTCTTGTCCTGCCCCCGATGGGGAGTGAGATCCGATCGCATCCTGGCTATCCTGAAATCGAGGATCTGAGCTGGAACATGATCTCAGCGCAGTCGATGAAAAAAAACGGATTATGCCAGACGTCTCATGATCTAAAGCGACCGAGCGATGGACGCAACGCCCGAACAGAAAGAAGCGTTCTTACAGAGGGAATGTCGAATTTGCCTCGCAAGCGTGAGTGAATGTTGTAATTCGGGTTGCGACGTGGTCTCGACACTGGGACCGGTGTTGAAACACGGTTCCCCAACATAAGAAACACCCCCAACGAACCAATCGTAACCTTGGGTCAAAACCCGGGATACATGGCGTTTCAAATGCAAGCAATCTCAGCCACAGCATGCACCCCAGGCAAGAAAAAGCCGACCACCGGAGGAGCATCAGGGGAACTTCATGAAGACAGAACAACAGCCCGGTAACGCCAGCACAAATCAATTTTTGGGCCGGGTGATCCGCCCGATATATACATAGCACCCTCGCATCATAGACATCGCGAGCAGTCGGTCATGGCTAAATAGAGGGAGTGCGAGAAATAAAACAAAAAGGAAAAAAAAGGAAGCCAGCTAGCCAAGATGCGTCCACCTCCCAGCTAACGGACCATTGTCTGGTTAGTTGCCACCAGTGCGAACTCTCTTGCCCTTGTGATGGCGAGCCTCGATCTCGGGTGTGCTGCGGCCGTTGTTCTTGACACGCTTGCCCTTGTGGTGGCGGACCTCGAGAGCAGGACCATCCAACTCGTCATCATCCTCGACGTTGCGCTTGTTGTTCTTCACACGCTTACCCTTATGGTGACGAGGCTCGAGAGCAGGAGCATCCAGTTCATCTTCTTCCTCAACATTGCGTTTGTTATTCTTGACGCGCTTTCCCTTGTGGTGGCGGGCCTCGAGAGCAGGACCGTCCAATTCGTCGTCGTCCTCAACGTTACGCTTGTTGTTCTTGACGCGCTTGCCTTTGTGGTGACGGGCCTCAATCTCGGGTGTGCTGCGTCCGTTGTTCTTGACGCGTTTCCCCTTGTGATGGCGGGCCTCGAGAACAGCAGCATTCAATTCGTCGTCGTCGTGGTCCTCGTCCTCGACGTCGCGCTTGTTGTTCTTGACACGCTTGCCCTTGTGGTGACGGGCCACAAGCTCCGGAGCGTCAAGCTCGTCGTCATCATCCTCAACATTACGCTTGTTGTTCTTCACCCGCTTGCCTTTGTGGTGGCGGACCTCCAGAACCGGGCCCTCAAGCTCGTCGTCGGCAGTGCGCTTGTTGTTCTTGACTCTCTTTCCCTTGTGGTGGCGGGCCTCCAGGACCGCAGCATCAACCTCGTCGTCGTCGTCATCCTCAACATTACGTTTGTTGTTCTTCACCCGCTTCCCCTTGTGATGACGGGCCTCAATCTCAGGTGTGCTGCGCCCATTGTTCTTCACGCGTTTCCCTTTATGGTGACGCGCCTCAATCTGAGATTCAGTGGTGACAGGACCAGCTGTGGCAGGCAGGGCGAGAGCAAGAGCAGTGCCCTAACATGGTCAGTTGTGTAAGCATGTAAGAGGAGGTGAATGGCGTACCACTTTGACGAAGGTCGAGGCCTGGAAGGCAACTGCCGAAGAGGCGACCAGAGCGCCAACAAGGAACTGAGCAAAGGTAGGAGTGTGCATCTTGGCTAATGTAGGCTGGCTGGCCGGCAGCAAGGATCAAATGATACAAGGAATAGAATGTAAAAAGGGAAATGGCACCAGGCTACCGGACGAAGTCAACTGAGAAAGGAAAAGGCGGATGAGGATAGCATCTCGAGGATCGGACGATGTGAGCGAGTTTGAGAGCTTTATAGATTTAAACCAAATACGGAGACCTCACGTACTGGGGGGTAGCCGCAAACTCTGAGACATGATTCCAAAGAAAAGCTGCCCATCTCCATGAGCCGCTTAGCCGTCGAAGGGAGAGATGAGACAAGCATGTGGCCGATTTTGTTCCCAACGAGACTTCGCTGAGCGGTTCCCTGTCGGGGTAGTGTGTCTCAAGATGCTGGACCACAGACCGACCACTCGGTCGTGACCGTATGGGTCCCGAAGGCAACGGGAAGCGATGCTAGACAGGGCGTGGCGGTACCATCGCCTGTCACTAAGAGCGCGCTTCGTCCGTGAGAAAAGACCCGCGTACTCGTTCCCTTGTCTGAGCCCACAATTCACAGCCCACAACCACCGAGTTAGCGGTTTGGGAACGCCGTTGTCGATGTAAGATCTGCGTAACGTGTGCCAAGACATGCAGACAGGGATGAGCTGAAGGTCGGCGTCCTTCCCCAGATCGTCAAGAAATGCGGCTCACGGCTGAAGTTGCCCTCGTCTCAGCGTGCCAAGCATGATCTCCAATGCGATCTCCGGGTCCTCCCCATACTGCTAGGGTATCTGCCCCGAGCTACGGATTCGCTCTGCGGCTTTTCAGACGAGGAGGGTGGCTGTGATCATGATCGCTGTCTTTGGGAGATCGGTCTTGGCACTTGAGACATGAGGCATAATTCAGGGACACGCTGTTTGCGCCTTAAGATGCTGCTTGCCCTCTCCGCAGCGGTTCAGAGGCCACAGAGCGCCGGCCGTGTTTGTTCACGTGTTGTTTCGTTTGGCGGCCGCGTTGTGCGTCTCGCCGTTGGGAAAGACGCCGATTTAGAACCAGCAATGGAGCGTCGAAGCCTAGTCGTTTCCAATCATCAGTCGCGCGGTTGTTGCTCCCCAGTCGACTTGGGCTCTCTTATCTTATCTGAGACACCGCCTTAGCCCGTTTAGAATGCTGAAACACAGCGTGGGGCCGCCCTGGCGTGCAGTAGCGCGACCCCCTTGGCAAAGCATCGACCCACACGTTTCAAGAACCCTTTGCTTGAGTCGACAAATCCCAAAAAGTGTCGTTTACCAATGCCGAGACTGCCGACCTTCTTCCCCTTTTGCGGGTGCTCGCCTCCAAAAATACCAGGTTCTGAACCCCCGCTTGGAACCTCCAAACCTCACCATGGAAAGCATGAAGTCGTTTACGTGATCGGGGAGCCCCTGGGATAATCTCTTGGCAGGCGCTACCCTCGCAAGCCACAGCGGTACTGCCCTTCTTGGCTATGGCTTCGTCTCGTCTTTCCCTCGATGACAAGCTCAAACACTCAGACACGAGCCTCAACTCCTGAGTCTCTGCTGTCTCATGGACCGCCTAGTTGCAAGACCCATCAGGGGCTTTGTCCACTTCCAACCCGCGTAGACATGCCCCTTCTCCCTCAGAGCCCCAGCAACTGATTTTCCTCCCTCTTGCTCACCTCTTCGACATTCGGCGATCAAAGCTTGACCTATGATCTGATGCTGGGCTATCAGGGTCTTTGCCAAGCCCACGCCTGACTTCACTTCCATCTTCCTCCATTCCCTTTCCTCAACGGGACATACTATCTCACTCTTCGCTTCTCTCCCTTGGTTCTCTTCTCATACACGCACCTGGTGTGCTTTGTATCTTCATTGGTGACATTTTTATATTTTGTAGTTGACTTTTCTTCTGTTCTCTCACTTCTTCAAGATGTCAAAGTCCAAATACCAACCAGTAGCCACCGACGAGGAGCGGAGTCTCAGGAGCGTTCAGGAAACCAAAGCAGAATGGCTGCATCCTGACTTGGATCGAGAGTCATTCCCAACCCCAAGAGCCAGCGGGAATCTACGACAACATTGGGTTTGGCTCGCACACGCAGTCCTCTTATCCGCATCCTTCACCTTCTTCGCCCTGTCATTGTGCATGACCAAGAGCATAGGAAGCTCATCCGACCCGAGCTTTTTATCGAAGATTACCACATACTGTACGGTCATTCCTGGTTGCCTGTCTCTTTCGCTTCAGTCACTAATCTACCCGCAGCGCCTCTATTTCCGGCGGTGCAGTATGAGCTGCGCAAATTCGACCTCACCCCGCTTCCCACGGATTCCGGGTCGCCGTACATTGGCTACGGGCCATCCGTTGACCGGGCCTGGGACTATATTGCCAATGATAGTAAGAAGCCACCCCAAGTCTTCCGGTGTTCTGCTGACCGTCTTGAAGTCGGAGATATCATGATCACCGAGGAGGAGAGAGAAAAGCTCGGTCTCTCCCCGGACTCTCTCAAAATCCAGAACCCGAGGACGGGCGAGTGGGGTTACAGGGCAGGTGTTGAAGTTTTCCACCAGTTGCATTGCTTGAACCTGCTCAGACAAGCTTTATACAAGGATTACTATGGGAACAAGTCTCTCGGCGGTGATGTTGGTGACGCTGATGGCGCCGAGGACCTCTTTGGTCATGTTGGTTCGTGGCCACGACGGTCAATCTCTTGAGCTTCGCGCTAACACAAGTCCAGATCATTGCATCGAGACCCTGAGAGAAAATCTCATGTGTCATGGCGATATCAGCGTCTTCACTTTCAAAAGGTTCCCTGAGCTCGCGGACGAGGGCATCGAGGGCGACTGGCCCGACTTTCAGGTCAACCACATGTGCAGGAATTTTGAGGCCCTTAGGAAATGGAACAATGACCATGTCGCTGCATGGGATCATGATGCTTGATATCAGCGAAGGACATTCGCTGCACTGTACATAACATCTCATTCGGGCGGTTGTACATATGAGATCAGAATTCGGAGTTGCACATATCAACCTTCTCGTCTTACACGATTGCTGGTATTTTTCGCTTTGGGGTCCGCTACACCGGAGTCGTGTTGTTGGTCACAGCTTGCATTTTGGAGCGGGTGTTTGATGGAAAGGGGAAGGGTGGATGGGTCGTTGGTTTAAACGTTGATTTTAAAGTACAATACTTCGGCTTTCAAGCCCGTCTGAATTCGCTGCTGTGATCCAGCCTGTCCTGTCAACGAGGGGTTCCGCTCGAGAAGGTTGCGCTGTAAGCCGTGTCTTGCGGTTCCTGTTCCGGGGCGGAGATATCGGAGTGCGAGCGGATTCATTGGGACACGCCATTCTTTCCTGCATCGGCCCGGCCAGTAGTTCGAGTGCGCCGGCGAATCATGTCTCCGGGCAGGGCTCCATCATGCAATTGTCGCTCTGGATTGGATGATGCCACCCGCGGGCGCTCTCAACAAAGCGGCGCTGCAACGCAACTGCTCCCGTTGAGATGGGATGTTTCCAGCGAAAGTTGTGGGGATGGCAATTCAAACTGGTGCGATCCTCGCGCGGATTCGGCGTGGTTGTCCGCTTCGGAGCCATCAGTGGCGCTCACCCCGGTGCCTTTGGACGAGTGTCCCTCTGCGGGAGACAATAAATACAGTTGCTGCCTCCAACGTTGGCGTATGAACCTATCCACTGAACTGCATCATCCCCCCACCGCGACAGAGGTATATCGACTGCCTCACCTTCACCATTGGCTCGAATCGCACTGAACGATTTGAGGCCAAGAAAGGAAAGCGCGTGGTGTTAGTGGCGTGTTCTCCCCCTGTCTCGGAAGGCGGGAGCTGCGAAATTGTTGCCCCAGTTGCCCAGCAGGACCCGGCAAAAATATCGACTTATCTGACAGACGGATTCCCAATCGCTTCGCGACGGGCGATCTGATTGTCTTTCTTCCTCCCATTCCCCTCGCCACACTTGCTCGCCCAAGATGGATGTCGTTCTCGAGCTCACCGACACGTTCATGTTTGACTACATGTACGCATGGCTTCTTCCAGCGAAACTCCATGACTTTCCCGACCATGCCGCTCTCAATGCGAGCGCCAGGTCCTTTTCGCAATGGGAGTACAAGCCCGCGACGTCGTTTATCTCCTTTGAGCCCTCGGAGGCGGCCTACACGAGCGCGTGGGATAGGGACAACATCTTGCGCCAGAGTTTGTCGCTGTTCCTGATTATGTGGTTCGTAACTCCGCCTCAGACACTTCACCCCCTTTCCACACTGTCGGGACCACGCCACTGACATAGTTTGCGCTGCGCAGGATCTTTGGCCTCCTTGTATACTATATCTTCGCGACCCTATCATATGTCTTCGTCTTCGACAAGAAGACAATGGAACATCCCAAGTTCCTCAAGAACCAGGTCTACCTCGAGATCAAGCAAACGAACCAGGCCCTCCCGGTCATGGCCCTCTTCACTTTCCCAGCACTTGTCGCCGAAGTCCGTGGGTACAGCAAGCTCTACGACACATCCGCCGAAGGCCCGGGTTGGTGGTACGACATCCTCCAGTTCCCGCTCTTCGTTCTCTTCACCGATCTCTTCATCTACCTCATTCACCGCGGTCTCCACCACCCGCTTGTGTACAAGCATTTGCACAAGCCGCACCACAAATGGATCATGCCGACTCCCTTTGCCAGCCACGCCTTCCACCCTCTCGATGGCTTTGCGCAGAGCGTGCCCTATCACGTCTTCCCCTTCATCTTCCCTCTGCAGAAGTTTGCCTACGTTGCTCTCTTCGTCTTCATCAACTTCTGGACCATCATGATTCATGATGGCGAGTATTATGCCAACAACGCCGTCATCAATGGCGCCGCTTGCCACAGTGTGCACCATTTCGCCTTCAACTACAACTATGGCCAGTTCACAACGCTATGGGACCGCCTCGGCGGTAGCTACCGCAAACCCGATGCCGAGTTGTTTGAGAAGGAGAAGAAGATGAGCAAGAAGACATGGGAGAAGCAGGTTGAAGTGATGGAGGAGACGCTCAAGGAGGTTGAGGGTGAGGATGATCGCGAGTATGGGGCGGAAGACCTCAAGAAGACGCAGTAAAGGGTGGCTAGTGTTGAGTCAGTCCTCGGGATTTATGCCGAGCGAGGGTTTGCATAAGAGTAGGCTTTTGGGTACTGTTCACGACGTAATGGAGGATGACCGGGACAGGAGTAAATAGCATGGTTCGGTTGCGGAGCGACATCCGATTTGGGCATCCGGTGGCGGTGGCTTCCTCATTCATATTGTAAATACTTTGTTCATCTAGACTATCTAATCATCGGGCGGGTATGCAGCGGTTGGCGTTTGGAAAAAGATGGGAAGTCTCCCAAAAAGGTTTTGGACGACGAGATGAAGGAACTTATAATGGAGGAAGTTGGGAGGGAATTTGAGACGACCCCAAAGTTGATATTTAACTTGTCCAAGATTTGGAGAGCTCGGACAGTGACGAAAGAATTACGGGCATTATCCCTTGCATTTCTCCCATCTCATCTCATTGTGCGCTGTGCTGATCATCCCTCGACTCAAAATGACCTCCCCAGGCAGCTCATTACTCCCGCTCATGACGCCTTACTCGAAACCGAACAAAACAAGAAGTATGCGACAAATGAAAAATAATAACCAATTCGCAGAGAGAAACAACGATCCCCTCAAAGACGACGCAGCGGTAACAAAAGCCCGTTCAAGACACAAGCCGACCTTGCAGAAATTCCAACACCCTTCTCAACCCGCTAGGTCCCGGTCCCCTAAGAAAAGCTGACAAACTTGGGATCTTTTGGCCTCCCATCTGCCCCAATCCCGTTCGCCCGGAACCGTTGCTCCATATACTCTCGCCTCGCCTCGTCAAACTGTAGCCTCTTGCGCTTCATAATCTTGAGGATCTCCCTCTTCGCTTCGGCATCCAGTCCCGCGCGCGAGTCGTTTCCTTCCACGTTGCCTGACAGATCAAAGTTGGATGACGACAGGCCTGCTTCCATGTCGCCTGCGAATGAGGTCGGTAGTCGTGAGTAGAGGTATGCGCGGCCGGGGAAGCGCACGTCTGAGAGGATGTGCGTTGCGTCGGTTACGATGCCGTTGAAGGCTGGGAACCATCGGGATCGAGTGATGTAGAGGGCGGTGCCGGTTATGAGGACGAAGAGGGCGAGGGAGTAGAGGAGATACATTTTGGCGGTTGGTGTTGTGGTTTGGTGTGTCGGTGGTTGGTTTGGGCGTGACGTGATATGTCGGAGGCCTCGGGATAGTTGGCTTGATTGGAAAGTTGGAAGAGGCGAAACGAAGAAAAAAATAGTTGAACGAGAGAAGGGTACTAGCTGCGTCCGGGTTGGTTAGAGCATGCTAGACCGTATGGGTTTGCATATCTCCATAGGCGACCAGAATGTCGAGTTGATGCGCCTGCGTTGGTGTTGAAATGGCCGGAACAAGCTGATCGATGGCTGCCGCGCCCCCGTTGAAACGCAACCCGTCATGACGGATGCGACGGCTGACGGGAGTTGAAGACACGCACGGACCAACCATAGGACCTGGGAAAAGTGGGGCGGCTACGTACATTGGGGCTAGTCCCGAACGAGGAAATCAAGCGAGCCCACATTCGAGTGTGCCAAAAATCCAGGGTGCTGAATCCGAAATTCACTTTGTTGACGACTTCGATATCAATCCTCTGTCCATTCTCCCCGTCCTTGACACCCCGATATCCGTCAAAATGTCGTCCAACGTCTCCGCCGATCTCATCTGGGAAATCACCCGTACGTTTGCTCCTTGCTGGGTTTCTTAGGCGTGAAATTGGGGCTAGTTTTGTGCTGACGCTTTTTTTGGTCTTGCAGGGAGCCAGAATGCCTACCTCGTGAAGAGGACATATGGCGGCGCTGCCCAGTTCTCCCGCGACCCCCTTAACCTCACCAACCTCCACTCTCGCAAGGTACGGCTCGAATTATCTGGAATTGAGGGCTTGGACAATTGGCTAACGAGTGGATTAGTATGCGGGTTTCGCCAACACCAAGGTTCGTCGATGACGAGGGACGGAGATGCTACGACGAGGATACAGGGCTGATACGATTGCAATAGGCTATTGGCGTTGCCCCCGCTGAGAAGGGCGGCGTCCAGGTGATCACCAAGAAGGCTGGTTCCGCCAACAAGCCCGCCACTGGCCTCACCACCGTCACCTATGGCGGCAATAAGACCTCCCGCAAGTTAGTTTGATCATTGAGAAAGGCCGTGACGATGGGATGTTGACCCAGGACTTAGGACCTACAAGAACATCGCCAACCAGGCCGCCAAGTCTGGTTACCGTGCCGATCTCCGGGCGGCCGCCGTCTCCCGCGCCAGCGCTATCCGCCGTTCCCAGAGGGCCGTCAAGCCCGAGCCCGAGAGGAAGCTCCGGGGCAACGCTGCCAAGCGCGCTGCTGCCTCTGCTTAATTGGTGACGGTCGGTGTAAATGGAGTTGGGAGGATGTCTCTGAGCTTGGGCCCCGGAGCTCCGAATAGGAGTTACACATGACACGGATGAATTTGGGGGCAATAGGACGGAATGGGTCTTGCATCCAGCAATGGTCACGGCGTTTGATATCCAAAAAGAATCAAATTCTCTAGCTGGGCTCCTTCTTGGGTTCCACCGAAGCGAAGATATCACGAGTTGGTTGGGGCTCAGGTGAGAGAATACATCCAAGTGACAAGGCCAAACCAAGTTTTTGTATCAAAGGGGTGACATCGGAGTGGATGTTGTTAATGAGCGCCGGCTATTCCCGACACTCCAGTTACCCGTCAGTTGACCCGAACTCGGGCCTCGGCCTTCATCGGGAGACTCAGCGGCATGCTAACGGCGGTTCGCGTCAAACACATGAAAGTCGCGATCCCGAGACAAAACAGCGAGAGGGGTGTGGCTGGCGCAATCCAGCATTACGAGACGGCGAAACATCGCTAAAGTCGTGTGTGTATCTGCCCGGCAAATTGCACCTGCATTGCGCCATTCCGTGACAGCAGGAAAAGATGGCCCCTCACCAAAAGACAGCCGAAGATCCTGGGTGAACGCGGGGCAACTTGCGCCCCTCCTTGGCGTTCCCCCGACCTACCCCGCCAGAATTGGCGGACTTGCGGCGGCGTTCCAGCTACAAGTGAATTTTACTTCTTGACTGATCATCCCTTCGTGACCCTTCCCGTCTCATTTTCTGCTCTCCCATCTCCCATACCAAGGTATTTCGACCCAGAAATCCCGTGCGCCTCGCCATTGACCTCACGAGGCCGACAAGCCACAGAGCTGACTTTGGACTTCTTGTCGTGTAGACTTCCCCTCCACCCCACCTCACCTTTGCGGTTTCTACATCTCTCGCATTCGGACAAAATGGTCAAAGCAGGTCGGTGTCAAAGGACCCATTGCGCTGGTGCGCGATTTGCAGACATGTGGTTTCTAACATCGCGCAGTTGTTGCTGGCGCTTCCGGCGGTATTGGACAGGTTGGTGAACTCCCTGAGCTACAATTGAGTCGTGTCACTGACGAGCCACGTCCCGCAGCCCCTGTCCCTGCTTCTGAAGCTCTCCCCGCTCGTCGATGAGCTCGCCCTCTACGATGTTGTCAACACGCCTGGCGTCGCCGCTGACCTTTCTCACATTTCCTCCAATGCCGTGAGTTCTCCTTGGGGCGGGACAATGCCAGTTCGGACCATGTCCGGAACGAGCTTGTTGCTGATGATGCGCTAGAAAACCACTGGCTATCTTCCCCCTGATGGAGGCGCCAAGGCTGCCTTCAAGGATGCCGACATCATCGTCATCCCCGCTGGCATTCCTCGTACGTACCTTGACTCCAGCAGTGACAGCCCCGCGGTTCACTGACTTGGGCGACAGGCAAGCCTGGCATGACCCGCGACGACCTCTTCAACATCAACGCCGGCATTGTCAAGGGCCTCATCGAGGTCGCCGCTGAGGTTGCCCCCAAGGCCTTCATCCTTGTCATCTCTAACCCCGTCAACTCAACTGTCCCCATCTCCGCCGAGGTTCTCAAGGCCAAGGGTGTGTTCAACCCCCAGCGCCTCTTTGGTGTCACCACCCTCGATATCGTCCGTGCCGAGACCTTCGTTGCTGAGGTTGCTGGCAAGGCCCAGCCCCAGGAGTTGACCGTCCCCGTCATTGGTGGTCACTCTGGCGAGACCATTGTTCCCCTCTTCAGCAAGGTCACTCCCTCTGTCACTATCCCTGATGACAAGTACGATGCTCTCGTCAACCGCGTCCAGTTCGGCGGCGATGAGGTCGTGAAGGCCAAGGACGGCCTTGGCTCTGCCACTCTTTCCATGGCCTACGCCGGCTACAGGTGAGGATAAAGCCGTGGATGGCAACGGTTGTGATCTAACATCTGCTAGGTTTGCTGAGAAGCTCCTCAAGGCCGTCAAGGGCACCAAGGGCCTTGTTGAGCCCAGCTACATCTACCTCCCCGGCGTTCCCGGCGGCGAGGAGATCCAAAAAGCAACTGGCGTCAACTTCTTCTCCGTCCCCGTTGAGCTCGGAGTAAGTCTAACCCGGCGTTGAAGTCGTAGACGTGCTAACAATGTGTAGCCCAACGGTGCTGAGAAGGCCATCAACATCCTTGGTGACATTACCGACAAGGAGAAGGCGCTCCTTGAGGTCGCTGTCAAGGGCCTCAAGGGCAACATCGAGAAGGGCGTTGCTTTCGTCCACAACCCTCCCCAGAAGTAAATACCCCCTGCCTTTGGCCAAGTAATCCTGATCCCTGCTGCGAGACCGCGTGCTGGAGAATGCTTCGGCGGCTTGTTGGTAGCCAGTTACGAGCAAGATCTATAGAAGACAAATAGAAAAACCTTTAGAGTTCAAGTGGCTGATAATTCATCTCCATATCTAGGCTGTAAGACACGGCGTGTAACGACGCCACGAGATCTGCAATACCCCCCTTTTTTCTCTCCCGATCCCGAATCCCGACGAATCTACGTTTCCCAGCCGTTTCTCACCAGCATATTCCCGCGCCACAAGCTGCTCGAACCGAGTTTACCACGCATCCCATTGGCTGTCGTGCCGTAGCTGCAGGTTATTGGCTGTGAATATGCAGGCCGGCATTGGCAGCCCAGGTTGAAGCCACGGGGGCTGCAAAGAGAGTCTTGGTAACGCCCGCTGGAAGATTTCACCATTCAGCGCCCATTTCGATGGTACGACTGTAAATGCATAATAGAGCATCGCATGCTGGGTATAGACATACCGCGTCTCCGCACGAGTTCCCTAACGCCATACGCCGCCGTCGCTGTGATCCGTGAACCTCTCTAGATGCATACTCCCCTGCCCTCGAAGATGCCGCTCTGTCTTCCAGCTGTGTCGGCCTGTATCGCTTCCTACTGCCCATGGTCCTTTCTAAACAACATTCAGGCCAACCATGACATCTGTAATTCCCCTTCGTAGCTATCCCTTCCTCATGCCCCCTTGGCCGGTATCGTCTTGATCTGAAATACCGCGCCAGGCAACTCGCTCGTCTCAGCCTGCACCGTAGCATTGATCCCCATAGCCGCCAACGCACCCCTCACAACACCGCACGGAAACCACAGAAACTGTCCAATAATTAGCACACATTCTCCCGTCTTCCAAAACTCCAAGACAGAAAATCAACCTACTGGCTGAGCCCTCACAACCGCCTGCCCCCCCGTAACCGTGCTCATCCTCGCAAAAGGCCGAAACGAATTATCCGTCAAAACATAGACCCCCTAATCTTTATTAGCCTCCAGATCTTCTAAGCCTGCCCCCTCCCCAACTGTCAGGAAAGAAACAAACCCGATGGTTGGTCTTCAAATTATCAACCTGCTTCCTAAACACCAAGGTCCACAAATCCTTGCACAAAAACTTGATCACATCCAACGTGTCGTTGAACCTTGGCCGGTTCTGCGAGAACCGCTCCACGAGACCCTGGCCCACACGATAGCCCAGCGATTCGAGCCTATAAAAAACGGCATCGCGCTCTTCGTCCTCGTCAAGTCGAGTGGCGGTGCCCGCGCCGGCGGCATCGTCTTCGCCCGGTGATGAAGAGGGGGCTTCGACCTCGGCTGTGATGCGGTAGGCCATGGGGACTAGCTCGATGAGGAGGAAGTCGAGGGATGATGCCGAGAGAAAACGGGCGCTTGGGTCGGAGGCGTTGTAGGGGGGCATGACGGATTCGAAGGACATTGTTCCGGTTTGGTTTCCCGGTGCGGGTGGTGGGGGGGAGATGGAAGGTGTTTATGGGGGAATGGGCATTGGGTTTTTGTGGAGTCGGTCGGGTTTGGGAGTTTCGGTTCGGTAGAGGATTGGAAATCGCTTCGGGATTGCAGATTTATGTTGCCGGGCTTGTTGCGTGGCGTTCTGGGTTGCTCTTCTTGTCGTTGTCGAGAGATGCGCGGGAGCTGGTTGACACCCCGCGACGAGAGCTCAGCTCCGAATATGCATATAACAGCTATATTGATCAAAGCAGTATACGCAAGATGTATCTCTCAACCACGACAGGGGACAGCAAGAGTTTAGGATGCTTTTCTACCGAAAGTTTGTATGTCCTAAGGGACCGAAATCACCCTTTACCGAGTGACCGGCCTCTCCGGGTATCTAGTGCTGTCCTGCAAAAACAAGCTCAAATGATTACAGGATCAAAAACCTCATGGATCCATCCATCTGAACGCCGTGCTTGTTCTCCCATTCTTTCCGTTTCCCAAATCCACTTGTTCAACTAGCCTGCACACCAGAAAGAAAGCCCAAACGCCAATCATGCGAACCAATTCAACCGTCCGGTATATGCGGGTTAGGCGTTGCGGAGCTACCGCGTGCGCCAGATTATTGGGCGGGGGCCGAGTTTTGGCCAGAGTCGCTGGATCACTGCCAGAACCGAATAGTTGGAACGGTGCCGTCAATAAGAGACACCGTGAAACCCATTCTGGCCCATATTGGGCCGCTTGGGTGCGCGGACTTCGGGCTCGTCGTCGTCAGACAGGGTAAGATCGATAACCTCAGGGGCCTGACGCTTGCTCCCTGTTCGAGTTGAGGGCGGCGTAGCCGAGTTGGGCGTTCCCGTCAGCGACACAGTCGAGGCTGGCGTTTTCGAAGTAGATGCACTAGCTGCCGGGTTGCTCGCATACGAGACCACCACATCATCGTCGTCGATGATGCTTGCCTGATGAGATACCGTCTTCGCTGGCTTCTTAGCGCCGGGGAGAGACCACTTCCCAAAAGGATCGATAGTAACTTGATCCAACTCGTCCGGTGTCGCATTGAGGATCTCACGGACGTACCTTGGATGGTGTTAGTGAATCCTACATACATATGATATGGAAGACTTACTCGTCTGTGGCTAGCTGATCAAAAGGCGCCGGTTTGTTACAGATCGGACACACCCACTGCGGGCCCTGCTCTTGCAGCTGCAGGTAGGAGACTGCGTCAAAACACTGCGAGTGTGAGCAGTTGACGCCTCGGCATGGTGTCTTGAGCTTCATGTAAGTGAGAGGACACTTGAGACTCAGGTTGAGCGAGGTAGCGACAATGTCCGGGTCATTCGCTTTTTCGGTCACTGAAACAAGAAGTCAGCATGTTTCAATCGGAACAAAACGGGTGGGGTTACTTGCGCTCGGCGACAACGGTCTCCTTGCGAATCTTCTTTTGGATCTGAGCGACGAGGTCGTCCGCCGAGAAAGTTTTGCACAGAACGGCGCAGAGAAAGTACTTCTGCTTGGAGTTAGGTAGCAGCTCACTTGAACGGGGAGGTCTACCCGCCTTGCTCGTCAACGCATATGTAAAGTCAATCGAGTTAATATACGTGTGAGGCCGCATGCGGAGCGAGGCTGTGATGTCAACCGGCCTTGTAGACCCAGCCTTGCCTTTCAAGCCGCGCAAATTGGCCTTGACGTCACCGCCATTGACCTTCAGCTCCGCCTGATGGGGAAAGGAAACATCTTGGAGGCCAGTGTTTCCTCCTGCGCAGAACATCAAGACGCGCATTGATTGGTCTGTGAAGCACTGCTGTATGTCCTCGGCCCTGACGTACATAGCGACAGAGGCCCTATGTTGCGCCATCACTAGATGGGAAACGGTTAGCAGTGTTGGGGGCCTCAGGGGCGGGAACGGACCCTCACACGTTTTCATATCTCCCAAACGCTGCTTCATCTGGTAAAATGGGCTCGACTTGAACGTGAAACCAGGCGTGATAACGGGCGGGGCTCTTTGCTGAGCCTGAACAATTGGATACCTAGCGGCGTTCCCGGGCCCGGGAAGTGTTGCATTTTGCGCGCGCTGACCATTGACCAGTCCGTAGGGTAAGGGCGGCGCGTACGCATAGGTTCGAGAGTTGCCGCCAGCCGGGGCGAAAGAGGGCGCCGGCGTCATGCTTCCGTTGTTAATCGACCCCATTTGGCCCAGGATGCTTTGCCGGAGTGTAATATACGTTTCTTCCTCCGGCTTAGCCCGGGAAGAGTGGAGCACTGGGAGATGTCAGAAACGAAGGTGGAAAGAGAAAGGGTGGGTCAGAAGACAAAAGTCAGAGAAGGAGAAGAAGAGGGGTGAAAAGAAGGGTCGCCGCGTACTCGACGGAGACGACGCGCAATGTGGGAGAGGGTGAAAGAGAGATGAAAGGTGGAGACTTGCGTTTTATAATGCGAGCCTTGAGATCCGGTTTGTTGCCGTTTTTCGGTAGGCTGTTGATGGCGCATACGGCCTGGAGTTGTGTTTTGTTGTGTTTCTCCAGGACGTTGGTGATGTGTTTGATTTCGTCTTCTGGGGGTGATCGTAGGTCCATTTCTGAGCGCGCTGCAGCAACGTGGGGCCAAGTGAGATCTGGTGAGGAAGGTGCGCCGCGCAGCCTCCCTGGCGGCTGATCCCCTAACAAAGACCCTTAAGCCGGTGACACTCGTCACGCTTCGAGGTGAGTACGGTCTTCCCTTCTGTCGCGATATTCTCGCGATGTTCTCGCGATGAATGGGTTCTCACTTCGCCCCGAGGCTCCCTAGCGCCAGGCTCCGCAGGCAAACTGATACCCGACGAAGATGACCCGATGCTGGACAAACCGAAGACCAACTTATAAACGACTGCTCAGATCTTCACATGGGAGTTTCCGGAGTCCTATCGTTCTCTTCAAGTTGCCGCCCACTCTGTCTCGTAGCCCCGCTGTCGACGAAACTTTGGCCTTGTCGTCGGCGCAATAGGGCGGACAAGGCCGGCAGAAAATATTCCAGGCAGTTGGCTGGCCCGAAGGATGACGGCTTATTCCGCTTTGGCAGGGGACAAACAAAACAGATGGGTGGGGAGACTTGATAAAAGTAGATGCTACTTCTGAGCTCGGGTGGTTCAATCTGACGCCCACGTAAATTAGTCGACCGCGCGATCGGCTGACGTTGAAAAGGCCCCACAGTCAAGGTTTCGGTACTTCCTTCCCCACTCCAGTGCCAGGGTTCTGGACTCGAGACACTTGGGAGGAAAAAAAAAGTACAGAACTAATTCTGCTAGGACGGTGTATCGCAACTCTTCAAACTCCAAACTCCAAACTCTCTTGCACACCCAGTTTCGCGCATCCTCCATTGAAGTCACTTGTTCTTTCAAGAGCTTATCAGAATCAGAAAGAGACAATGGCGAAAAGTTCAAGGTCAAGCGTCATCAAGTCAAACAACCAAAGACTGAAGAGGAATGTTTTTGGACCAGTTGAAGCGGCGCGTGCAGAGCGTCTTTCAGCAAAATTGCTAGAGCTTGCCTCTCAGCCCAAGCCGCAGCGGGACGTTGAAATGGACACAGGTAAGATATCTTTTATACCTTGCTCGCGGAGTCTGGACTGATCAAGACGCCACAGCAGAGGACAAGGACACTACGTCTCCCAAAAAGAGCGAAAGTGAGTTTAGATTCATGTTGAGATTTGTGTTGATCGTTGATCGTTGACATTTTCAAGCCATGGAAGTGGACTCTGGAGCGAAGCCCGTTGCCAAGACGTCGGTGGGCAAGAAGAGGATAGAGAAGCGCAAGAGCAAGAAGTCGTCCATTGTGTTTCCCAAGTATGGCGAGAAGAAGAACCTCAGGAAGAAGAAATGAGCGGCCTGGGAGCGCAGAATCCGAATAGCACAGAATTTCTCGGTCTGTTTCTCGCCTCCCATCAGAACAACACAGGTAATCTACAGCCTAAGACGCTCGGGGGCGAGGCATCACGAGCCTGGGCATGGAGTTGTTGGTGGGGGTGTTGTAAAAGGGCCCAATTTTTGAAACAGGGGTCTTTAGGCTTGCCCAATAGCAGGGTCTTTAGCGGCTGGTGCCTTCTGCAGGGCCTTGATGTAGCTTACGAGGAACTGCTGGATCTTCTTTCAGCATCACCTCCATTCTGGAAAAGATCACAAACATCTTCCCTTCGTTTTTTTACGTTCGCCTAAGGTCGGGGCGCGCGCATTGTTTTCTCTCGTGGGAAAATGGCCCCGGAGCGCAATTGACACCAAAAGAAGCGCCTTCCGTTTGCATTGAGCCTTGTCCACCAGCGGCCGGCGCGTGTCTGAAAATGACGTCGCGTCCTCGCGGGACCGTGGTTTCTTCTCTGCTGCTTGCTGCGGCCAATTTGTTAATACCTGTTGCTATTCTCACATTTGCGACGGGCTTTTTCCCATACAAGCCTCTGCTGCCCGGCCTAGCAGAATACAAGACGCTGGCCGGCTATGGCGCACCCCCTGAGCCGCCGTTTGACCGACTGGTCTTTATGGTGATTGATGCGCTGCGGAGGTACCACAAGGCCAATGGCAAAGTCCTGCTATGTCACATCGCTGACCACTTCTTATTCTCCGTAGCGACTTTGTGTACTCTGCAAACAGCGGCTTCGACTACACGCAATCGTAAGCCCGGCGCATCCGTCTCCCTGGACTGTACTCACAGGCCCATAGATTGATTCGCGATGGCGTTGCGATCCCTTTCACGGCGCATGCCACGTCTCCGACAGTTACGATGCCCCGTCTCAAAGCAATTACGACCGGCTCAGTCCCTTCGTTCCTCGATGTGGTCCTCAACCTTGACGAGGGGGACGAGTCGTCGACGTTGGCGAACCAGGACACCTGGCTCGCCCAGATGAAGGCGAAGGGAAATGGGAAGCTGGTCCTGTATGGCGACGACACATGGCTGAAGCTCTTCCCTGGAACGTTTGACAGAGCCGATGGAACCACCAGCTTCTTCGTTTCGGTAGGCAGCCCGCGAAGCGCAGGTTTCAGGGAGGGACGAGCTCTGATATGAGACAGGACTTCACCGAGGTGGACAACAATGTCACCCGCCACATTGCAGACGAACTCAAGAACGATGACTGGAACACGATGATCCTCCACTATCTTGGGCTTGACCACATAGGGCACAAGGGGGGACCGCGCAGGTAAGGCGACGTTTCCAGTACAGACCCGGAGGGACTGACAACCAAAGTGTTCACATGATTCCCAAGCAACGCGAGATGGATGGCATCGTCAGGCAGATTTTCAATGCTATTGAATCAGAGCCACATCTCCAGTCAACTCTGTTCATCGTTTGCGGCGACCATGGCATGAACGATGCTGGCAACCACGGTGCTTCTTCTCCAGGAGAAACGTCTCCGGCATTGGTTTTCTTGTCGCCAAAACTTAAGGCTCTGAAGAGTAGTGCTCAGGCGCCTCTACCAGACACGGAGGACTTTCAGTACTACACCGCCGTTGAGCAATCTGATATCGCACCGAGCCTGGCGGCCCTGCTGGGATTCCCCATCCCCAAGAACAACCTGGGCGCCTTGATACCGGATTTTCTTCCCCTCTGGGCAAACAGTAATCCCGTTCCCTTTCTGAAGCTTCGACTGTTTACTGATCTCAACCAGGGGAGGATCAAGCCCAGCTCCTGATGCAAAATGCCAACCAAATCTTGGACATCATCACTGCTGCATTTGGGTCGCAGATTCTTGATGCCCATTCTCAAACTGATTGCTCCAACCCCGAGAGCGACTACGGGGAACTCGCTTGCAAGTGGAGGGATGTCTCTGAAGCTTTAAAGCCCAAGAGCGCTCCGAACGATATCGACTCTCAGTGGACGCTTTCGGCCGTTCAGGTAAGCCACAATGAACCGGGCTCGCCAAAGGAAGACTAATTTGCCATATATAGTGGCTACGAAAAGCCCAAAGTCTCATGAGTGGCATGGCAAGCAATTACGATGTTCCGCGTCTGGTGTTGGGACTTGGCGTTGGTGTGGTTACCGTATTCTCGGCCGCCGGTGCTGTTCACTGGTTTCTACCTCAGTCTACCGGAGACGCATTGTCTCTGGCAGTCATTACCCTCGCGTATGGCATCATGATGTTCGCGAGTAGCTATGTTGAGGAAGAGCAGCATTTTTGGTATTGGGCAACGACTGCCTGGTTTTTCGTCCTGGGCTTCCGGGGATTCAACAAGTATGACAGACCCGCAACGTTGACAGCATCAAGAGGCTAATCATTGAGCACAGTGGGACCAAATCAAAGGCAAAGCAAGTTCTTTCAACAGTCTTGATGGTTTCTATTGTCAGGCTGGTAAGGGTATGGAACCAGACTGGCCAGAAATTTGCCGGTGAACCCGATATCGTCAAGCTTTTCCTGCACACGAATCCGCTTCTACTCTGGGCTCTAGTCAGTGCTGCGTACCTTTGGATCCATCGGGAGTTGGTCTACGGCTTCAACGGCATACCGGCACCATTTAGCTACTCCGCCGTCACCGGCCTGGCCCTCGCAGCCGTGACGTTCAAGGTGGCATTCACCCACGAGGATGCCCCTGAGCTTGTTGTCGGCTTCGTGAAGACTGTTGCTGAACTCCAGCTCACACGAACCCACTCTTTGGTCTCACTCGCCCGTGCCGTGTTTTCAGCACTGGGACTCGGCCTCATAACCGCCCTGTTTTACATCTTTAGCAGAAAACGGCTGTCCATGACAGGCCCAGGTTCGTCCGCCCTCCTCTCCCTCTCGTAAACTTGACTAATCCTTTCAAGCAATCGAGACTATCCACCACCTCTATACTCTGCTCGCCATGACCCAGTCCCGGACAACCAACATCCCTCTGTTCCTCTTTTTTCACACACACTACAAACTTCTTGCGTCCCAAAACCTGAGCCTACTCGACCTCAGCATCTCCTCCCTCTTATTGCAATACATGTCGTTCTTCGCCCTCGGAGGCTCCAACGCCATCTCCTCGGTCGACCTCTCAAATGCGTATAACGGCATCGCCGGGTTCGACATCGGGGCCGTCGGCATCCTGACATTCGTCAGCAACTGGGCGGCACCCATCTACTGGACCTCTGCAACCACCTTGCTTCTGGTGCAAAAGGCACGAAAGGAGGGTCTAGGTGTCAATACCTTTCTCAGTTACGCAGCTGTGCAGACACTCTTCACGGCGTGCAGCGTTGTGGCCGTCATGGCTGCATGCACAATTCTGCGAACACACCTCTTCATCTGGACCGTGTTCTCGCCCAAGTATCTGTACTGCATAGCCTGGAGTTTAGGTCAACACCTCTTAGTCAATATTGGCCTCAGCAGCCTCCTTTTCTGGCTCGGGACAAGATAGAAACCATTACCAGCTAGAAATGAAATTTCCTCAAGTTCAAAACCAGATATATTCCATGATACCAAGAAACCGCATGTATGGAAAAAGAGTACCCCAACCCACCCACCCATCCCATGCCCCTTCCAACCTTTGATAACCTTGCTAACCTAGTATCCAGCCATCCATGCAAGCCATAATCATACCCATGCCACTTCTCCATGTCTTATTCGTCATCCGACAACAACTCACTCACAAGCGAATCTTCGTTCCTTTCCACAACAGTCCTCATAATCGTCGTCCCATCCCTGCTCGTATCTTCTTCGTCCTCCTCCACAATATCTGCTTCAGGCACAATCGTCCTCTCCTCGGCAATCGCCGTCTTGTCATCCACACCCAGCGAGGTAGCCCGGCTCACACTGCGCCTGAAATTCTCGCCGGGTCTAGCCTCGGCCGCCGCATCGAGGTTATTCACAATCTTGCCCAGGCTGACGTGGATTTTGTAGAGCGCGTTGCGGCCCGTCGCGTCGGACAGGATTTGTTCATTGACGGCGTCGCACACGTCTGCGTAGACATCGCGAATCTTTTCCTCGCTGGAGGAAGGCGAAATGTATAATTTGCCGAGGAGAGCGGCAATGATTTTCTTTTCCTCTTCTGTGGGGGCTGTTAGTTGACTGGCACGGAAACGACAAAAGGCAAGAAGGACTTACTTGGCCAATTACCATCGAGACGGTCCATGATAGCCTTTGCGAAATCGAGATGGACGTCGCCGTTGACATTCTTCCTTTCTGAGTCGGCGTCCAGGCCGGGCGAATAGCATTTCCTTGGATCGGTCCAGTCGACGAGACAGGCGCCGATGGTGGCGAGGGAGACCATTTCCTCGTTGACGTCTGCGTCGTCGTCTTCGAGACCCTCGCGCACGTTGTAAAGCGTGTGCAGAGCGTCTAGGGCGACGGTGCACATGAGATCTTGGTTCTCGGCGCGTGAGTAGCAGAAGACGGGGAGGAAGTAGTTGAGCGCCTGGCGCACGGCTTGGTTGCCTGAGCTGGCGGGCTCAAAGTAGGCGATCACGAGCGTCTTCAGGAGTTCGGCTAGCACGTCATGGTCGCTGATTACGCGGCCTAGGAGGAGTTTGGAGACGGCGACGGTGGCGGCGGCTTGGACTTCTGGTGCTTTGGCGCCTGATCGGAGGGCCTTGATGTAAACTTTGAGGAGGGTGGGATTGGAGGAGAAGAGATGGGCGCCGTGTACGTTGAGAATGTCGGTGAGAATCTGGAGGGCGGTGATTTGCAGAGCAGTATGGCCCTTGCTGAAGAAGTGCATGAAGAGGGTAAGGTTCTCCTCGGCGAGAGAGCGGTCGAGGAGAGAGCAAAGACCCAGACAGACAAGGCCACGCTCGCGAACTGGGGCTTCGTGGCTGCGGACGGCGGGCACGACCAGGTTGTTGAGCATGGAGACAAGATGGTCGTTTTGCTGGAGGTTACCGGCCACGTTGGTGAGCATGCACTGCACGATGTGTAGGCATTTCATATTGATCATGATCTCCTTGATGGCCTTCTTGGCAGCCTCCTCTTCCGAGAGCTCAGGAGTCTTGCCGCGCTTCTTGGTTGGCGTGGTGTCGGTGCTGACTTCGGACCGGGCTGAGTGGAAGCTCTCCTCGGCATCGTCCCCGGGAAGCTCATCGACAATGGTATCGTGCACGTCAGCGACGGCCTCGAGAACGATGCTACAGAACTCCTTCTCGCCAGCCGCGTCGGGAGCAGAGAGATCACGGAGGACCTCGACCGTGAGCTTGGTGACCTCATCGGGAAGCTCGGGGATGGAAAGAGTTTGGCGGAGGAGGGCAAACATCTTACGTCGCCCGACTTCATCTGAGTAATCGAGGGTGAGAGCGATATGGAGGAGCTGTTCTACTATGAACTCTTGCTCCACGGTATCCTCTTCTTCGTCCTCTTCGGCCTCCTGCTCATCCGCCCGCTTGATCGCATCAATAAGCACCTTAATGTATCGTTCCAAGTAGAATGCCACCTTGGTGACTTCGGGCAGCTTCTCCTCGACCAGCGACTCATATTTCCCATTGCCCTCGTTCCGGCAAAAGTCGTTGAAGCTTCGGGCAACGAAAACAGATTCCGCGCTGAGAGTCTCCCAGAAGGTGTCATCGAATGTGATGAACTCTCTGTAGTCCGGACGACCCTCCCAGAAGCCCTTCATGGCCTCGAGCGCCACGCCGTTTTCGACGCCAGAGTTGACCACATCAATACGCTCGAGAAGCTCCAAAAGAGCCTCGAGGTTGGGCGGCGAAATCTCAGCCTGTCCATTCTCGCCAGGAGGAGGCGTGCCGGCACAATCCTCGATCCACCGCTCTCGGAATAGCCGCCCAGCTGCTTTTCGCACATTCTCATCCCTGTCACGCATTCCCCAGCGGAGTAGCTTCTCTCTCATAGAGAGTGACAGATGGCGGAAATCACCAAGCGCTGGTAGAAGCTTTGAGTAGACCGCTCGTCGAGTTGCCGCGTCTTGGTCCCGCGCTCGCTCAAGGAGGTAGGGTAGAGTGGTCGGCAGGATCGGTAGGTTCACCAACAACGATCTCCTCACATCGGCACTAGGATCGTTCTGCAAAACATCCAGCAGCTTGGTCAATAAGGTGGCCGATGATCCATCATAGTCACTATCGTCCGAGTCTCCCTGTGCATCGGCCTCGTTTCCAGCAAGTCGCCCTAGCCCCAGAACCGCCTGAACGCGCACCATCGCCTCTTTGTCGCGGATTCGCTTCAACAACCCAGTCCTCAGCTGCTGGAACAAGTCGTCATCGATCGCATCCAGTGAGTTGATGATATGCGAAATAAGCTGTGTTGACCTGTATCGCACAAACTTGTCCTTGGCCGTCATCAGCGGCAGAATCTTCTCGATCAAAAACGCAGTCAGGCGGGTGGTCGGAGTCTCAGGCATGGTGCTAGCATCCCCGTCGACCTCACCAAGCGCTTCATTGTCCTTGTCAACAGCGTGGCGCAGGAACAGCCCGATAAAGCGGATCGTCTTCTCGCCCACACCCTCGCTCTTCTTGACGGGCATGGCGCGCAACACACAGCGCAGGAACTCGGCGTTGAAATCATCCTCGTCAAAGTCGGCAGCGGCGGACTGCTTGGCGCTCGTGGGCTCATAGCAGCATGCTTCCTGGGCTTTGCGCAGCGTCACGGCGAGTTTGCGGTGTGACGCAGTGGTGCGTTGGGCATCGCGGAAAACGGCTGCAACCTGGGCGCGCAGCGAATTATCGGGTGTCTCTTGGGGAATATCGAGGTTGGCTGTTGACGATGCGCGCGAGGCCGTCGAGGTGCGCGAGTTCAGGTTCGAGACGGAGGATTTGTGCGACACGGCGTTGGAGGTCCGCGCCGACCTCGTCGAGGTTCTGGCGGGCATGGTTGAGGTGTACTCGGTCTCTCGTATATCTCTGTCGCTTTTTAACTTAGGTTTGGGGTTTAATACGACTGTGCGGGCGTCGCGCAAAACCGGTGCATCGCTCTGACAAAAGATGGCGACCCACGATGGGGCACACTTGGGGTGAGTGTTGTTTGTTTACCCCCATCTTCCCGAAACAGGACTAGCGTTACCATCAGTTTGGCGGGGTTCAGTGGCAGCTGGCACCAACCCCACACTAGTTCCCGATAAGCTCTTATCGCAACCAGCTCCAAACTTTTTTCTGCAAGGAGCTTTGGCGGCCGAGCAGCTGCGATCGAATTGACAGCCAGAAGTTGCAAAAACGCAGCAATGGGAAAGCCGGGAGCAAACAAGCGCCAACGCGACAGCGAGGATGTGGATGCCATCGTCAAGGAGGCCGTGGCCCAAGATGAAGTCGCCAACGCTAGCCCCCGAGCCAAAAGAGCCCGTGTCGAGAGCAACAAGTCGCTGTTCGTCCGGTCTCTGCCTGCTTCGGCCACCAGCGAGTCCCTGACCGAATTCTTCTCCCAATACTATCCGGTGAAGCATGCCACTGTGGTTGTCGACCCCAAGACCAAGACCTCGAGGGGATACGGTTTCGTTTCATTCGCCGACCCCGAAGACGCCCAAGAAGCTAAGCAGAGGCTCAACAACCATTTGCTGGATGGCCGGCGCCTTCGCTTGGACATCGCCCAACCGAGACATCGAGATGGCGCAAAGGCAGATTCTGCCATCGCATCTAACCTCGTGGAGGAGAAACGCAAGCGTGAGGAGGCTCTCGCAGAGGCGCGCAAGGCCCCGAAGCTCATTATCCGAAACTTACCGTGGAGCATCAAGAGTTCAGAGCAATTGAGTGCCCTGTTCCGAGGATTTGGAAAGGTCAAATTTGCCGACTTGCCCAACAACAAGGGAAAGCTTTCTGGTTTCGGTTTTGTCACGCTTCGTGGAAGGAAGAACGCAGAGAAGGCGATGGAAGCTATAAACGGCAAGGAGATCGACGGAAGAACAGTGGCTGTGGATTGGGCCGTGGACAAACAGACGTGGGAGAAGAAAAATAACGAAGGGGGCGAGGATGACGAGGCAAAGGCTGAGAAGAAGTCCAAGAAAAAGGCCAAGGCTGCCAAGGATGAGGACGAGGACGAAGACGATGACGATATGGAGGGCATGACTCAGGAGGATAAGGATCTTGCCATGTTCTTCAAGAAACATGCGGATGACCTCGAGTCTGAGGATGGGAGTGATGATGAAAAGGATGAAGACGACGAGAATGAGGATGATTCTCAGATTCCCGAGGAAGACTCAGAAGACGGTGGCGCTGAACTGGACGAGTTGGAAGATGATGACTCAGATGAGGAGGAGGAGAAGCCCGTTAAAAGGACCACAGACAACTCCAAGACGGTCTTCATTCGAAATCTTCCCTACACAGCCACCGACGAAACCCTCAAGGCACACTTTGCTCACTTTGGCGCCATTCGATACGCTAGAGTGGTGAAGGATCGTGCGACGGACCGCCCGGCGGGAACGGGCTTCGTGTGCTTCTTCAACGAGGAAGAGTTCAAAGAATGTGTGCAGAACGCCCCTCGTCACCGTCCCATTACGACTCTCGCCAAGCAATCAGTCCTCCAGGACGATACTGCCGATCCGAGTGGCAAGTATACCCTCGAGGGCCGCATCTTGCAGGTGACGCAAGCTGTGGAAAAGGACGAAGCTGCCCGCCTCGCCAACGAAGCAATGGGCCGCAAGGACAAGGACAAGCGCCGCCTGTTCCTTCTCTCGGAAGGACACATCTCCTCCAGTTCTCCTCTTTATGCGAAGCTTACCCCAACCGAGGTCAAGATGCGCGAGACTAGCGCCAAACAGCGAAAGAAGATGATCCAGACTAACCCATCTCTTCATCTGTCCCTAACCCGTCTTGCCCTCCGTAACATTCCCCGCGACATGACTTCCAAGGACCTCAAGGCTCTTGCGCGTGAAGCTATCGTTGGCTTTGCCAAGGATGTTAAGGAAGGCCGTAGACAGCCACTGTCAAAGGAGGAGAACGCCAGAGGCGGTGCCGAGGATAAGGAGGCCGAGCGCAAGCGCAAGGAGAAGGGCAAGGGCGTGGTGCGACAGGCCAAGATTGTCTTTGAGACAAATGAAGGCACCAAGGTCGCCGAAGGCAAGGGTGGCAAGAGCAGAGGATACGGCTTCATCGAGTACTCTTCGCACCGCTGGGCCCTGATGGGGTTGCGGTATCTGAACGGCCACCCGTTGAAGAACGAGGCTGGCAAGACACAGAGACTGCTTGTGGAGTTTGCCATCGAAAACGCGAATGTTGTCCAAAGGAGACGGCAACAGGAGGAGAGGAACAGAGAAAGAGAGAAGAATGGGGAGAAGAGAGAGAAGAGAGAGAGTGGTGGTGGTGGTGGTGGTGGCGGTCGGCCACAAGGCAGTAAGGGCGGGCGGAAGACAGCCAAGGAGTGGAAGCAAAGGGTGAAGGAGCTTAAGGATGGAAACGGGAAGACAGAAGGAAAGGGGGCCGAGGCTCAGCCACCTGTGGGGAAGGCGGAAAAGAAAAATGCTGAGACAAAATTGGCCTTGAGGACAAAGATCATTTCGAGGAAGAGGATGATGAGGAAGAAGAAGGCCGTTCTGCGGACGGGGAAGAAATAATTGCCCATGAGGACTTTTGGCTCAGCAGGTCGTTATAAAATACCACATGCTTTTTATCTCTTGTAGGTGCTACTCCCGATGAATTTTAACTATGCCGTTGCTGTGTTTCATTACCAACTGTGTTTCCATATTGTGTTATATGCTGTAGTTTTTGTCAGCTCAGACGGCGTTGCTCCGAAGAGTTGCGCCAACTCAGTCCAAGTTGCCATCAACGCCAAAACCATCCAGGGGGCTTTTTGTCGCTTTTTCCATCCTGTTCCCCTTGCGTCGTCCTCTGGGGATCTTGCTCCCGAGACCCTTGATTTTCGATTGTACCTGACCCCTTCAAACTACTGCCTATTCTCAAACATAGATCTCCGGAGGACACTTTCCAATCGATCCGCCTTCCAACCACCTTGCCATCCTGGTCCCGCACTACCACTTCCTCAAAACATGCCCGACCATCATCACCACCCACAACCTTGAACTCGGTCACAGTAGCGACATTACCGTTGGAAAGCTGCGTGGTCCACTCGCCAGTCTTAACGTGCTGCCCGTCGTACCGCTTTCCACTTCGATATTCCTGAAAGGCTTGAGCGGCAAGCTTTTCCCAATCGGGCCGGTTTGCCTCATTCAACCGTGCAATGTGCTCATGGATATCTTCCTCGGTGTAGGGTGCTTCCTCGGTATAGGAGGGTCGTACTCGTGCCAAACGGCCCAAATCGGTATGTGCCGGGAAGAATTTCTCGCCCATCTTTAGCATGATGTGATCTTGGCGTATTGTTTGGACTACCTCCTCGTTGATCCGGTCTTTTGGCATCTCAATATCACCACTCGGTAATCTCTGGTTACTCTCCCATACCGCCTGCCACACCACACGCCAGCTCTCCGTGGGGTTAGGGGGCGCAACCCTTTCGCCATTCCAAGATAGTGAGCTTTGCATAGTCTCTCCCTGCCTGAACTGGAACCCAGCCTGTCGATACGCAATCCATTCCCTGATAGTACGAGGCGTGTACCCACTGGCAACAGGATCACAGATGGGGAAAAACGTTTCGTGCATGCGCTGCTCCACCCAGTACGATATAAGAAAGTTTATGTTCTCGACGATCCATCCCCGGGGATAGTGCATCCAGTCCCCCCGTGGTAGACCAAACCGCTTGTCGTCGGACACCTGGGGCAGCCCCGAGCTGATGGTGACCAGGTCATCGAACGCGTCGACCCAGCTTGTACCAGCAGGCCCCGAGTGCTTGAGCTCCGGGGAGTACAAGTCTAGACGACAGGGCGAGTACTCTGACCATAGATGGAATAGCGTCCAGTAGGCGGTACTATCATCGACGCAAAATCCTTCACCAGAGTTGAGTTTCTGACGAATGGAGTCGAGGACTTTGAGCACTTCAGGGTCATTGCCCCATACATATTCTACTGTCGGTTGCCTAGTCGGTTGTCCAGTGATGACGTTGCGGGAGACCATGGAGGGAAGGCCAAAGATATTTCGAAGGCCAGCGCCCACGGCGGAGTCGACATACTTTTTGAACCTGATGAACGGGTTGCTATCCGAAGGGTCGTCGTCGGGCATTTTTTGTTGCAAGCTGGGATGGACTTGTGGTGTCGTGGAGAAGATTGGGGATTGGTGATGGAAATGCAACCGATGTGGTTGTGGTCACACAGAAACAACCTGTTTGCTCTCATCAGCCGCTGTTGCCCCGCGCTGAGCAAACGGACTCAACGGCCACTGCATTGACGTTATATGTCCCTTAATTGCAATCAGTCAAAACATGGAATGATCTCAGACTTGAACTCCATGGCGATATTTCTAAAGCCCGCGGTCTGCTGCACACGATGGACACATTCCAAGGATACACATACACTCCTCCCACACGCAGCATCTCGATCGTTTTTCTGTCTTGGCCCTCTTGGCTCTGAAGTGGTTGACAAGATCCCGCCCGGCCATTGCCGCTTATCCGTTGGTGATAAATAAGCGAGCGGGCTTGTGGAAAGTGCGGGATAGTGCGCAATGGCTCTAGGGATTGTCTTAGATTTTTAACAATAGAGGCGTGCAAATACATTGCTCACAACTGCGCTTGTAAGACGGCTTCGTGTCTCATCCTCTCAAAATTTTGTCAACGACGAAACTTGTCAACTTCACCCGGATTCGCACCTTCGGCTTGTGATTGTCCCGGATTTCTACCTGACGACGTGATCCCTGCCGGGAATATCGCGCTAGCAAGAGCCTGGAGCAGGGGGGATTGCATGACAGAGGCGGGAATCGCAGGCGACTTTAATGGTGCCGCGACTTTGCTCCAGGCGGAAACCAAGTCTAGCAAGGTCTTCAAGATCCATAATCAGGGCCTGGGTTTTCCCTTCCCTCCCCGATCCACGCAATCCAAACCTGGTACACTTTGTCTCTTTCTTTTCTCTCCTTGCTTGTATTATCCCCCGATACCCTCACCGTTGTTGCTTTACTGTCTTCTTTCCCCTTATTCTCTCCTCCTGTGACGTAATTGCCCCCCTGTCACCAAAGAGAAAGCGACGCGCGACATTTGGCTCCCGACGACCCGTTTCTCGACGCCTTACGCCGCCCCGAAGCGTGCCTGATCCGAGAGACGACGTGTTCGGTCGATACAGATGACCCGCGCCTTCGACCCAGCAGACTGGTGCACCGCATGCGCTTGTTTGGGGACGACGACCGTTCCGTGAAGTGGGCGCCGAGCGTCCCGAGCCGATCATGTATCTATCCGGTCCTGGGCCGACGCCCCTAACGGCGCATCCGTCGCGCGCCTGGATGGGACTATGGCCCGTCGACGATGACGGCGACGGAAGCCCCGAGGACGAGTTGCAGAGGTGGTCGTCCCTCATCGGCATTATTACTGCGATCTGTGGAAACGTCCTGATTGCTCTGGCGCTGAACGTCCAGCGCTATGCGCATATCCGGTTACATCGGCAAAAGGCGCAGATCAAGGAACGAGCAAGACAGGCTTTGAAGAACGCAGCCACGAGCCAAGAGTCGGTTGGGAGCTATGGGACTGCCGGGCCGTCGTCGAATGGCGCGAACGGGGTTGCGTCGGGCCAAAACGGGCATCGAGGAAGTGAAGATGCGCACAATGCGCAGGAGACGGAACCGCTCAGGCCGTCTCTACAATCTGGTGAATCCGGGTGGACGGAGAGATCGAACGAGGACGAGCCCAAGGTTAACTCGACGTACCTGAAGGATCCGTATTGGTGGCTTGGACAAGTTCTCATCACGGTGGGAGAGATGGGCAACTTTTTGGCATATGGCTTTGCGCCAGCTTCCATCGTCAGTCCTCTTGGCGTAGTTGCTCTGGTTTCGAACTGCGTCATTGCTCCAATTTTCTTCAACGAGGTGTTCCGGCCGCGTGACTTTTGGGGCGTCATCATCGCGATAGGCGGCGCCGTGACCGTGGTGTTGAGCGCAAAGGGGGAGGAGACGAAGCTGGGACCGCACGAAGTGTGGGATGCCATCACAACCATGGAATTTGAGATATATATGGCAGTCAGCTGCTCGTTGATTGCGCTCCTCATGTGGCTCAGTCCAAAGTATGGCAACCGCACCATCCTCATCGACCTTGGTCTGGTTGGCCTTTTCGGTGCGTTGCAACACGATTCAAGCTCAAGTGCCAAACTGACATGCCGCAGGCGGCTACACTGCACTCTCTACGAAAGGCGTTTCCTCGATGCTCTCGTCAACACTATTTGGGGCCTTTGCAACCCCCGTTACCTATGTGCTTCTCTTCATCCTGCTATCCACCGCCGTGATGCAGGTACGGTACCTCAACAAGGCGCTCGCACGCTTTGATTCTACCCAAGTCATCCCAATCCAATTTGTGTCCTTCACCCTATCCGTCATTATTGGAAGCGCGGTTCTATACCGTGATTTTGAACGTACAACTAGCGAGCAGGCAGTCAAATTCGTTGGCGGCTGCCTGCTTACCTTCTTCGGCGTTTTCCTCATTACTAGCGGCAGGCCGCGGCACGACGACGAGGAAGAGACGCTTTCAGACGCCGAGGGCATTGAAGAGACTATTGGCCTCGCCGAGCATGGCGCAGCAGGTCCGCAAACCCCACGACAATCCCGACGAGGTAGCGGTGGAGCGGGTTCACGGCGGTCCTCGCGCGTTAGTTTCAAGGAGAACATCAATAAGCCTCTTGCGGCGCTGGCTGGCACCGGGTTCCCATCGCTCCGAGCGCCGGCCGGATCGCCCATTTCAAAATCGCCTCTGGTCGCCGAGCCGGAGGAAGAACTCCCGGCAGCTTTCGAGGTCTTCAGAGAAACCCACCCGGGTACAAGAGTACGGGAGCTTTCATCAGATACCGTTCCTACCGTTTCATCTATCGCCGTGTCAGATGGCGAGTTGCCGGTCGACATGCAACCTCTAGTCGCCGTTTCTACTGCTGAAGCAATCGAGCGTCCCACCACGCCACCCCGGGTCTCTCTTTCTTTGTCGCGTCCACACTCGCATCACTTTGGTGCACCGATGATATCACCCTCCCCATTCTCTTCGACCGTTACGGCTGTTGTGGCAGACAAACTGCTTGCGCACATGGATAGCCCGGCAACACGGCGACTTGGGCCTCGGCGTAGCAGGCCGGGGCTGAGGAATAGTCTGTTTGTGCCCCAGGATGAGCTCGATGACGAAGAGGGAGAGGACGGCCAGCTTCCAGGCGCAACGGAGCGGCATGCACCGTTATTCGATGATGACGTGCCACCTGAGAACGAGGAGGGAAAGAAAGGGGTCCGAGGACGGGCCAGAAGTTTAAGTCATACGCTCGGGGAGCTATTTGGAGTCAGGAAAGCGAGACGAGTAACCGTGACAGAGGGCGAGGCGAGAGGTGAGAGCAGTGAAAGGGAGAGTCTATTAGGGGGGAGGGAGGAAGAGGGCAGGTTATAGTAATGGGCGGATTGGTGTGGAAGTTTGTTGCGCATCGTTGCATTGGGTAGGCGTTGACACGGTTGGATGCAGACATTTATCTCGCTGAGTTCTCAGTAGCACTCTACTTATTATATATTCTGATAGGGATGGAACCCGTCCGTCATGGCGAGGTTGTTCAATGGCAGTTTATCGAATCTCATCATGGTATCGATTTGCGTGCTTGGACGGTTGGACGACTGGAACGCAGTGGTGGGCTTGGCTCGCGTCACCCTTTTGTGGGGGACGCTTGAGGGGCTTAGCCCGCTGGAAGACAGCTAACCGATTACGGCACGATTCCACTTTCCTCATCTTCCTTTCTCAGCAACGATATCCCAGTGGAAAAGAGACAAGACTCGGTGTCGCGAGGCTGATGTTAAGGAACCCTCGACCACCAACGTGCTAAGATTCATCAAGAATTACCCGGTCAGGGAGTCTCGTCTGCCAAAGCCGACGCAGCGGCTTTCCTCGGGAATGTGGATTATTCACTGCCCCATGCGGTCTAGTGGGCGTTGCAGGCCTGAATCGATCAGGTTGCGGGGAGTGGAGAACACCCCGGATCCTGGCCAAGAGATGGGTTCACACGTCTCTCGGGGGCCGAGGGTGTTGGGCTGGACGGGGCGGCGGCTTCGGACGGCTGGAACTTCTGTTTTGGTTATAAGCCCTCTCCTTCTCCCTCGCACGCTGCCGAGTTCTTGAGGTTCTCGCTGTCGGTGTGTGTGTTTTCGCGTGACTGTGTTTGTCTTGTTTTCTGGGCGACCATTGATCATCTCACCCCTCCCTCCCTCCCTCTCCGCTCCGCTCATTGTCGTTTTTGACCGTTTTGTTGGATTGCCATTCAAACAACCCCCTTTGGACTGCCCAAGTGAGACAAGTTTGATCACTTGACAGCCTCACTCACTTTCGCTGGATTCATCACCAACGACAAAACTCAGAAAACAAGATATTCATCATTGTTCACCAATTGTGTCGCCAATCGGACCATTCAAGACCGACACACGGAACTCTACCCCAGACGGAATTGACTTTCTGTGACGCAACACCGCATCCGCCCGCCGGTACTCCAACGACATCATGTCAGGCCCGCCATCCAGACTCCGCAACGTCCTCGGCCACATCCTCCCGCTCGGCCGGGGAGCCGAGCCACCACACCACGTCCACCAGCTCACGCCCACATTCTTCCTAGAGCGTGCCGCAGCCATTGAGCCGGATGCCGAGGCCGTGTACCATGTCACGGCCAACGGCGAGGTTCTCCGGCGTTCCTACATGGAGCTGGCTGACCGTGCCCGCGGCCTGGCCTACTACCTCAAGGAGCATGGCTACAAGCGCGTGGGCATTCTGGCCCCCAACACGCCGGCCTTCCTAGAGTCCATCTACGGCATTGTAGCTGCGGGCGGCATCATCGTGCCCGTCAACTATCGGCTCAAGCCCGAGGACATTGCTTACATTATGGACTTTGCCGAAGTCGACTCCATCATCGCAGACGCCGAGTACGAACACCTCCTCGGCAACTACCGCCAGTCCCACCCCACCACACCCATCATCGTCGACACGGACACGGACCACAACGAGGGCGCCCTTTGCGGGCCCTTTGACGATGCCATCCTCGCCGGGCTCAAGCACGACGCCGCCACCGGCTCGCATGGCTGGGCCGGGCTGACCTCCAAGCTAGTGGCCTCCGAGGAAGCCACCATCGCCATCCCCTTCACCTCGGGCACAACCTCCAAGCCCAAAGGCGTCGTCTACACGCACAGGGGCGCCTACCTCGCCACCCTGGCCAACGTAGTCGAGTCGGGCCTCAACGTCCCCTTTGGCCGCTGCAAATACCTCTGGACGCTCCCCATGTTCCACGCCGTAGGCTGGACCTTCCCCTGGGCCGTCTGCGCCGTCCGCGGCACCCACGTCTGCCTGCGCAAGATCGACTACGCGCTCATCTGGAAACTTCTCAAAGAAGAAGCCGTCACGCACTTCAACGCAGCACCTACAGTCAACACCCTCCTCTGCGCGTCGCACGAGGCGGAGAAACTTCCCCGCCCAGTCCAAGTCACCGTGGCCGCCAGCCCGCCGACAGCCCACCTCTTTGAGCAAATGACCAACCTCAACCTCGTCCCCGTCCACGTCTACGGCCTGACCGAGACATACGGGCCCATCACGCGCGGCTACGTCCTCCCAGAATGGGAATCCCTCCCACCGCACGAGCGCTTCGGCAAGATGGCCCGACAAGGCCACGGCTTCCTAACCAGCTTGCCCGTGCGCGTCGTCAAACCAGACCAAGCACCGGGCGTGCTGATCGACGTGGCCAGGGACGGCAAAGAAATCGGCGAAATCGTCTTCAACGGAAACATTTGCTGCAAGGAGTATTTCAAGGATGCCGAAGCAACGCATAAGCTGTTTGAGGGCGGAGCCCTCCACTCGGGCGATCTAGCTGTCGTCCATCCAGACGGCGCGATCCAGATCCAGGATCGCGCAAAGGACATTATTATCTCTGGTAAATTTTTTTCCTCCACTCTCTCCCAATATCAGCAAAAAAAAAACCGAAAAAAAAAAACTAACACTGTCAACCAGGCGGCGAAAACATCTCCTCCGTAGCTCTGGAAAGCATGCTAGTCGAGCACCCCGACATCCTCGAAGCAGGTGTCGTGGCCGTGGCCGACTCCCACTGGGGCGAAAGACCCAAGGCGTTCGTGACGGTGCGCGAGAATAAAACGCTCCGCGGCGAGGACGTGATTGATTGGGCCAAGCACCAGAGCAGCATTAGCAAGTTTATGGTGCCGCGGGAGGTGGAAATCGTCAAGGAGCTGCCCAAGACGAGCACGGGCAAGATCAAGAAGAATGTGTTGAGGGAATGGGCGAAGAAGGGGGTGCCCAAGGAACCACCATCAAATTAAGTGAGGGGTAGTGATTGGTGCGACGGTTTGGATTGGGTTGTATTTATGTATTTATGTATTGTTTTTTTTTTGGAGGGGGGGGTTGGGTTTTTTTGAATAGCGGGTGTTGGGGAGTAGATGAAATCTAATGGTCGTTCGTTTTTGTTTACGTCGGATTCTGTTCGTGGGCGTTGGTGAAATCACGTTGGTAAGTGAAGTGGGACGATAATCACTGTAGGTTACCCTAATGCTGGAGGTGTTGCTATCAGAATAGTCCTCAATCGCATAATTTAACACCCGACAAGATGCTCACCAAGGATCTGTCTTGAATAAGGTTCGCCTATCTAAACTACATCTAACCTGTTTCCATCTCAATACAAGCACACAATACACTACAACTAACACACAGACCCTCTGGCCTCTCTTCTCACCCCCACAAAATATTCAACAATCCATCCACACAGGGAAACGCCGTGCTCATGCCGTGGTATATAAAAGGGCTTGAACCATCAAACTGCCAAAATCAACCGGGGAATCAACAGGGGTACTATTCAAAGAAGAAGACAGGGGGTATTGTGGTGTATGTATTTGTTTCGTCGGTAAAGTTCATCAGTCATGCCCCTTGAGACCGATTAGAAGGGTTGTAAAAGGGAAGTTGTAGGGCATCGCGTTGAAGTGAAAACCCGAGCGTACAGCACCGGGCGTCAAGGGTAGAAAGCGGTTAAGCGGTAGGTGTCGAAGGTTCGATTGGTCCCTGCCTTGAGGCACCTGGCGTGCTCTGCCGGTCGATGCCGATTTCTGGGTCAGAGATTTGGATGTCAAGCTGTTCGCGTTAGGTTTCGCTCATGTGGCAATAATCGAGAGTGGACTTACAGTCATGTACCCAGTCCTTCGCAGAGGAACTATCCTGGGCGGAATGGCGCTGTCATCGGTGGAATACGTCTTCTCCATCTCCAAGTTCCATTGCTCAATCCAGTCTTCCAGTTTGCGCAGTCGAGACTTCACGGCTGTCAACCCAAAGTCTTCCCATAGCCACCCCGTCGCAAGGCCGAGGACTCCGTCCAGAACGTTTCTCCAGTTATAAGGGCTAAACGCAGGGACGAGCTCGCTATTCAGCTTGTCAATGATTCGCCGGAATTCCTGTTCGTTCACACCCGCTGGATCTAAGATTTCGGGGTACAAATTCGAAAATGTCGGTGCGAGATCACCCTCCAGCAGCCAATCCCTTCGGATCCTGATAACACGCGTGTTGGCGTATTCATGAGAATCCACTGGCACATGAGGGTTGAGATGGGGATAACAGGGATGCTGAGGACCCCACTCATCACCAGTATCTTGTGGTTGATCCGGGTCGCCCATAATCGACGAATCGCTTGATGATATGGCAGACCCAATACCCGAAAGCTGGGAAGCTGTCGAGTGGCGGTTGTTCAAGACATCCGGGCCGGGACCACGTTCCAGATCCTGCGAAAACCCGCCCCTGCCATCTTCTTTTGTATCTTCTGCGAGAGCCATGATCCCCTTTCCTTTCCCCTTCGCGTCTCCTTGAAACGCTTGCTGGAAGCTGAGCCCGACTGACACTCTTCTATCGAAAGTTAGGTCGGCGTGTTCCTCAAAAGCTTCTTTGGCAGCCTTGCTGTGTGACGGTCCCGCTTCGGGCGAGGGCGTGGTGGTCACGCGCTTCTCCTCGTACGAATGGCGGACGGAGGGTGGAAGGCTAATGCGCTGTTCACTTCCGGCGCGGCGCTCTAACTGGAGGCTGGCACGATTGGAGATGGGCGGGTGGTTCTGTTGCTGATCGGGGACCGTGAGGAGGGGATGATCGCTCGCACCGGTTGTGTGAGGGTCGCTGGGCCCGCTTGAGCCGTCGGGGTGCGCGAGAGGGATTGGAGGAGGCGGCGGCGTCGATGGACGTCGCTTCCTCGGGGTTGATGCGGATGCTGCCGGGGTTCGTGGTGTTGAATTGGTCGGGTTCCACAGGCGGGCAGCCGACAGCCGTCGCAAGGGGCGGCCGGCGGCAAGTGCGCCTCGGGTACGGAAGGGCGATTGCAGGAGCGGGCCCGGGGGACTGCCGAGACCCCTCCGGAGAAGACTATTTCTACGCGCTGGAGGGCCAGGCGCTATCGGAATTGGTGTTGTTGAGGGTGTGGAAACGCCGGGGTGCACGGGCTGTTGTGAGGGCGAGGGAATCCGCAGGTTTGTGGCGGCGCCGAGGGCTGTCGGCGAGAGGACGTTTGCGTCGTGTCCAGACGATGCATCTACGGCGGTCGTTTCAATCGAGTGCGTGGGGATGCTTGTTGCTGCCGTGTGTGAAGCCGTCGGGAAAATCTGTCAGTGGCGGCCGCCGAGACGGCCTCCTCGAAGCTGGAGAAATGCCGTGTGCGGATCGCCTGAACCTTCCGTCCTCTCTCCCTTTCCCTTTGCCGCTGCCGCTGCCGCTGCCGCTTCCTCTCGTCCTGCACCGTCAGCAGTGTCTCCCTCTGCGTCCTCTCCACTCCCAGGCGCGATCCGAGCTCCAACCTCAACGTAATGGCGTTTTGATGGCAATTGCGACTGACGCGGTGCGAACGTGTGACAATTTGACGGCTGTCCTGATGATGGCAGTGGCGGGCAATCGCTCTGGACGCTGTGCCAATCTGCAGGGTGCAGCGCTTTTCGCTCCGCTGCTGGAGCCAAACGTGACTGGAGTCGGCCTGCAGATGGCTGGTAGACCTTGGCAGCTGGCTCATTGGGTTGGTCAGCTGACAACAACTGTCCTGCAGGCTGGCCGCTGCAGGTACGGGAACGCCTGGTTGGAGCTCCCCCAAAGTGGAAGGCCCAGAAAAATGTCGAAGGTGGAAGCGAGCGAAGAACAGACACTCAATGTTCCATCGGCAACCCAGCAGGAAGTTGCGTTACGCTATCCGCTGTTCGCTGAAAGGCTCGACCGATACACTCGTTGGTGAGGGGTGTTGACAGTGGTGATTTGGGTTTGACGACAACTCTGGGGGACAGCCTCGATTATAGGTGGACGTGAGGTGGGCGCTGACATGCTTGTTCCTTTTGATGGTTGGGATCCAAGTTGCTTGCTTGGAACAACGTCAGCCCAATATATTCCAGGCATGCCGTCGACACGGCCCCCATTACGACACTCGCACCAGGGGGGGGGTTCGCCTCCCAAGCTCTTGGGCACTTGACTGGGATTGGAGCCTTCTGTCCAAGGCGGCGGGGAATTTGTAACACTCAAGACCTATCCGCTTCAGCCCGCCTGGTGGATGGAAATAGGAGCAGAATTCCGCTCACGCCACATGGTGTTACCCATTGGCGGATCAAAAGGTCACCTTTCCGTCTCCGACACCATCACGGACGTACCAATGAATTTGTCTTCCATGGTGCGAGCTGTGTTCGCGAGCCCTGGAGAGTTTTCTAATCCTGGGCGCGCGCCGGCAGCCGGCAAGAAGCGTCTGTGCGAGAGAGAGCATGAATTTTGCGAACATCAATATCGAATTTTCATTTCACCAGCTGCAAAATTACCCTGTTCTGCAACGCTGGCTCACCTCAAGTGCAAACGCCATCCACCATCACAATGTCGGTCACTCCGTGTCGGCATGAGTGCCAATGATGTGATGAAGAGAAGCACACCCGATGGAATGTGGCCGTTCCAAGCTTCAAGGCTGGCGTGCGACTGCTTTGACCGTTGCACGGACAGGGGGTGGCAAGCTCAACGGTAAGGGTGAGGTTCATGTCGACTTGGTCGACATCCGCAAATCTGAAAACAGCACTTCCAGGCCGTACATAAGGGTCTGCAGAGTGCGGTATCCCAATTTAACCGTTCGTGCGCCCGGGGGAATTGGAACATCCCTTCCGACCAGAACCTGGAACTCACATCTCCATCACCAACCCCACCAGCTCCAGACGGCCGCATTGCAGATCTTTGGGCTGCTTTAGCGGGTGTCAGCGGGGTGCGAGTGCGTCACGGCCCCATTGGCCGGCAGGTCACGAGCCGTGACTGCCATTCAACTCCCAGCTCGCGCACCGCAGCCCAGCCATTCTCCGACGCCTGCAGTCGTTGAACCACATAGTGCCAGCTCCCCCTCGATGCTGAGGAAGAATCACAACCACCATATCGTAACTGAATGTCTTGGTCTGTACTGCGAGCCTCCAAATGTGCGACTCCACAGCAGCCTGTTAGTCTTCCTCATCGAAGCAGGAGTCTGACGTCACCACGCGCAGCTTCAGTCGGCATCTGAACCATCCCTGCAACCCCGGCTCAACGTCGTCTGTAACGTCTGAGCCCAAAACATCACCCCCATCTCCATAACGAGGGTAGCAAGCAGACAATCTATGGGCTACCCTCGGCCATGGCGACCGTTACCGAGTCCACGTTGAGCCCGCGAAGCAACGGCGTGTCGACAACCAAGACCGGAAGGCCCGCGACAGTAACGGCCGTGGCAAGCGGGTCCGACGCGTCCCCTGTCCCGGCCGGGTTCCACGGCATCCGCCGCTCGGCAACGGTCGGTGAGGGTGCCAAATGGCGGCCTTCCTCGACTGAGTTCAACCCCAGGCTCTCGTTTGACGGCGAACGGCGCCGGAGCTCCACTCTATCCGACTACAGCCTGTCTGAGGCAAAAAGGGGCCTCAACGAAGATATCCTCAACCCCGGTGGCGGGTTGGATACTCATGATCACAAGTGGTCCATACTCCCCCTGATATTTGCCCTCTTACCGGCGGTTGGTGGAATCTTTCACAAGAATGGAAGCTCCTTCGTCACCGACCTCATGCTGCTTGGGCTATCGGGCGTCTTCCTCAACTGGTCTGTAACCCAGCCTTGGGCGTGGTACTATTCGGCTCAAGATATCCGAGTCCGGGAAGAGCTGATGGTGGAGATGGCGCTCGAAGACGACACCGACGACACCGACGAAGCCACGGCTTCGCCTTCAAAGTCTGACCTCGCCGACGTCCCTGAAGACCAGCCCTCTTCCCCGTCCCGCAAACCCAAAGCCGCTCCTCCTCTTCGAAGCGATGCCGCCCGACGTGCCCTTGATGAGCTCTACTATCACGAACTCTGCGCGCTCATAATGTGCTTCACCGCTCCACTCATGGCAGCCTTTCTCCTCCACTGGATCCGTGACCTCCTCAGTCGACCTTCAGAGGCCCTTATCTCAAACTACAACCTTGTCATCTTTGTCATCGCCGCCGAGATCGTTCCCCTCTCACACATGATCAAGCTGGTTCAGGCACGCACCTTGCATCTCCAACGAATCGTCCATTCGAACCCTTACCGCGAGGAGATGGTCACTCCTTCACACATGCAGTCCCTTGCTCACCGCATCGACGACCTCGAGTCCCGTATGCTTGCCCTCTCCGAGACAGCCACACTGTCTGCTCTCAACGGCGGTGCTCCGGACCCCGCGAAGCAGCAAGCAAAGTATGAGGTCAACGTTACGCGGACAGTGCGGAACTCGATTCAACCGGATTTGGACGCGTTGAATCGGGCGGTGAGGCGGTACGAGAAGAAAGCATCGGTGCTGGCCTCTTTGACTGAGGCAAGGCTGACAATCATTGACGGCAAGATCAACGACGCGATATCGCTGGCGGCAGCGGCGGCAAAGAGGAACGCCGATTCAAGGGAGTGGGGTTTCCTAGCGAGACTGGGCGCGGTGTTGGTAGATTGGACGGTTTGGGTGGTTCTGCTGCCGGTGAAGGGTGTCATCAGCCTCTGTGTGCTGCCACTGAGAGGCATGACGACGATGCTCGGGGGAAGAAGTAGAATGGCAAGGAGGGAGGGCGATGTGGTGAATGGAAAACGATCGAGTAGAGGAAGGGGTAGTTCCGGTGAGCGGATGCCCGGTAGGCTGGGGAAATGATGACGACGACCTTTCTTTTATTTTTTCCATGTTTGGTTCTTCGGTTGGTGGCGTTAGGTTGGGGAGGCAATTGGATACCTGGTTCCAGGGAGGTCAAAACGCATCACGGTATCGTTATGGGTGGGATGGGTTGGGTTGGGCGTCTACAGGTATTATTAGGGAATTTATATTATCTCTGACTGAGAATCTGACATGACGACGGTGCGAAATCTCGATGCTGTGGAGTGACGGGGTAGTAGTTCTGTCCATGACTCGGCTCTAGTGCGTGATGAAAGCTAGGGGCGGGGCGCCCGAGATCCAGAATGCGCCGTTTCTTTTCAGAGAAGGCCGGTTTGGAAGCTCCGCTGAGTCGTCCCGATCTTGATTCGGGTCAGGACGTAGACCGACTGACCGACAGGCGGTGACAAGTCTAAGGCCGCTTGCTGAGACGTCCTCTCAGCGGAGGACTGGCTCCTCACCATTGAAGGGGTGGGAATATATCCGACTTTTGGGGGCTTGACAGGTAGAAGCGTTGTGGAGCGTGAGAGTAACTGCTTTTTGCGGAGAGAACGCAGGATATCGCACTACCGTAGCAGGTTGGCCCTCGGAGCACAGGGAAATCTAGCAGTCAAGCCATGGAGGAATAGAGACTTGTTTCGCTACGATCTGTACTTCAAGGAATACATCAAGCGCTCAGTCCATTGCCTCCACAATGAGCGCAACTCATGTCGATCCCACATGCCTCCTTGCGCCGCTCTTGTCCCTCATTTCACCGGGATAACCTCCTGTTTACCCCAGATATTGCCCTTCCCCCAGGCACCCTTCTTTCCCTTCTCTCATTGGACCTCAGAAGTTGAAGATTGTTGGTTGGCTGCTTGTGAAATGCCGCTCTGGTGGTTTGCCTGAGGTCCGTCCGTCCAAATCAGAGTGAAAGACCCAGCGATGCCATCCACGCGTCCCACAAATCTGGTCGTCTTCGGGGGTAGCTGATTGAAAAGCTCTCCACCCCTGGGAGGAACCACGTATATTCTGAAGCCGAAGCCGCGATATTCGGTAAGGGTGGCGTCGCTGCGGAGGGCGGTTTGCACGATCATCTTTAGAACCTCGGTTTCGACAAAGATGATGAGAGTGGGCTTCCAGCTGTGGAACATCCCTGGAAGACGTCGTTCTGCCAACGCCCGGATCTCGCATTTCCCCAGAATCCGGTCATTTTGGCGGCTTTGCTTCGCGGCAACGGCAACGTTGATGGCAGCCCTTAGGGACTCTTTCATGCGATTAAAAGCCTGCTGGTACCGCAGATCCAAAGACTGATATATGACGGCGGAGAGCCCTTCAATTCCGCCACCCAGCGGAATCTGGGGGGGTCGGGGAAACACTGGTCCATCCTGGTCAATTTTGTATCTTTCATCGCGCTGTCTGCGGTGCATCCCAAAGAGGAACATGCTGGGCGAACTGCGTTGACGGAAGTGAGAGGACTGGCGGTAACGATCGGACGAATGGAGATATGTATCGATGTGAGAGCGGTAACCCAAAATGATGGTCTGCTGGACTGGGATGTTGAGATGCTTTGTCGAGAGGAGGTTCGAAGTCTCCGCGGAGGGGTTTTGGCGTTGCCTGGTGGAGAGACATCGTTCCTTCTCAGAACTTGAAGCTGAGGGGAGAATGAGAGGTTGTGAGAAGGCAGTTACCGCTGGGCTGATGCCACTTCAAGCGGCCTGGGCAGGTATTAAAAAAAAGCCCGGCAGGCGTCAACAAGCAAGTCCAAAGCCCTTTCCATACCGTTTTAGGCATTCAAATATCGAGTGATATCTTGGGGTCTTGGGGTCTTGGAGTCACTTCTTTTCGGTGGATGAATATCCCTTCGACCTTTTTTGTGTGTGCCGTTTGTTTTGTCGGGGACTGGACTGGTCTGGTCAAAACCCAAGAATTGCGGGCCTTCTCCGAGTTGCAACCTGATCGGCGTGTATGCCATAGCCCAAGGTCATGTAATATTCTTTGACGGGTTGGAGTCTCATTCAACACCCTGAGTGTCTAGATGTGTTACTTTCTCGTTGAATAGAACCACCCTTGGCTGTTTACTTTGGCGGAGAATTGGTACGGTTTTCAGCGTCCAAACCGACAACCTGACAACCCCCCGTTCGAGGACGCGGCCACATCTCAGCGCAGAGGGTCCTCAAGCTGCCATGGCGTGATGAGAGGAACCACAAGCTGAAAGAATGCTCGGTAGCACTTTCTGGTACTTTCATGCGCATGGGTCTTCGTGTTTACGCGAGCTTGCAAGCGACGTGATACAGGCGAGGGTTCACAGTTGCTTGTCAAGACAGGGTGTCTCGGTTTGGTGTCACTTACTATCTACTCAAACCGCTATTTCGGTCGGCCTTGGGCGGTAGTCCGTATTTTTCGTGTAATGTCCGTAGGTTAACTCTGAGACAACTGATGCATGAAATCGACGACGTGCTGTTCCTGGTGTGTGGGGTGACCCGCTGGCCAGGGGTTTCGGCACCGGTGCCGGGGCGGTGCGGGTGTGGACCCCCCCGCTAGCAAGCGGCCCTAGACATGCATGCATTGACCAGTAAGACTATGAATCGTGACATCACCACTCAGACCTCCAATTGAGGAGCCCACGTCTTCGGCGTGAGGCGTCAGGTCCTACAATACACAATACACGTAAATTCTTAACCCACCCCCACCACGTCCCCCACCCCTCCTTTCTGACCAATCAGAAGCCGACTTTATCTCTCGTCCCAATCCGGCAACCGGCTCACCCCAATGCACAGTTTGAAATCTGAATTTCAAACCAATCCTCTGCATTCACGGTGACTTTTTTTTTATCTTGATTGATTGCTTTTTCCCGCTTGGGCATCACAACATCCAACCACTGACGCCTATCTCGGCCCCTTGCCGGATGATTCAAAGGGCTGCGAACCTGGAGGCCGACGAGAGAATCGACCGCTTCGTGAGACCAACTTACTTGGAGCGGCACTCTGCGCTTCACGCCTTTTTCGTTCCGGCCCGGGCAGCATTTCCCTGCTGTTGGTAACCCGCAGCTTAGCTTCTGCGCGTTGAGCTGGCTTTTTGGCTGCGCTAGCGAACAAGATGGTGTGGACATGGTCCATTCGTGGCGGGGTCGTCCGCACTGATGTTCAGGTTCCCACGTGTCAAGCGACTTGCGACGAACCACAGCTTGAAATTCGTCACTCGGTGGCCAAGTCGTTGATGTGAACGACGCTCCGAAAATGACACAGGAGAGCAGCATCGCGCTATCGCGCCTACTCTATGCGTCTGCCGTCCCCTGCCCCGCGGCATACCAAAACAGGCAAAAACAGGAATATCGAGATTTTGTTTCAACAGCTGTTTCCCACTCCATTCAACCCGGGTCGCTGCTCGCTCGCTTGCTGTTTGGAGTGCCGGAGACGGTCCGGGACTTTTTTCTCTTTCGCTGCAAGTCTTCGTTCTGCCGCGGACTGATTGGCGAATGGCACCAGATCGACCAGGTCCCGCGCTCCTGGAGCGGCTCGGGAGCAAAAGACGGTAATTTAGCCTGCGTCAGTTTTTGTCGCAGCCGTATTCCGCCCATCGGATCTCAGATGCAAATCATATCATGCGAGTGCAGCCGAACGTCTTTGATGGCGCAACAACAGCTTTTGGGTGTCGCAAATTTGTGGCACGCCTCTTTCTACTGGGCTCGATACTGGGCGTGATACCTACGGGTAACGAAAGGGCGTTGCGGCCTGAAAAGCGTCTGTCTCCCTATCAGCCCACAAAGGACGAGGAGGGTTGGTGGGTTTGCCAGGGCATCAAGGACCGCCGGGCGGTCCCAGAGGGCATGGTCGCCGGCGAATCGCAACAGGGGCCCGTAACCGTGTCATGGCAATTTTGGATGAAGGGCGCTCGATTGGGATCGGATTCCTGCGGCTGCCCTGGAGTGGCTTGCATGGGCTTGCAGCTGCCCCTGTTCTGCCCTGCGAAAGCTCGCAAGCTTCTCGCTAGCCTCGACGCCTCCGCGCATCCCATCACTCCCCACGTCGAGTCGTTCGTCCAGGCCCGCGAGTTGACCCCGTCCGCATGGCCTTGGCCGACGCCACGGCTCCTGTTCGATGTCTGCTTAGGCAAAAGAGAAATTTGTCCGTGTCGACACCAGGAGCACCCCCGAGACCATGGCCGCTCCCGTTTGCTGCCGCACTGATGCGTTGTCTTGGTCCCGGCCAGTCCGCTCCCTTTTGTTTCCTTTTGATGCTTATAGATCATAGCATATCCCCTAATGCCCCCGCCACGCCTTCTCTTCCCCGGTTCTGCCTCTCTGGTATATGCTTTTGCGCCCGTCTCATGGTTTGATCTTCTCTATCTCTTTGCGCGTTCCAGGTCTCTGTTGGTTTCTTCTCGGCGGGCCGTGGTCACTTCTCTTCATCACCGTCCCTTTCCCGGGTTACTGTTTGACTGTATCACTCCGGGTCTTCCTAAGTTCGGCAGACACGAGCTTTGGGCTCTCCAGGACGAATGATGCTCCAAGTCTTGTAAATTCCGGTTCACTCCTACAAGACACCCCCGGTCAAAGGTAGCAGCAGTCTACCTCGGACAGCCAGACTTGAACACTCTCTACTCCGATACTCAGTACGGGATGAAACTTTTTACTTCTTCCCATACAGGGGCGTTACTCTGTATTTCTCTTTTCGTCCATGCTACCGTTGCTCTACATCCCAATGTAGCGAGGAGACAAGAGACCAGTCTTTCAACAACAGCCCCGCCAACAGCAACAGCAACGAACAACCGGGATAGCCAAGCGCCTACCTCCATATCAGGGACCGATCGGGACGACAGCTCTCGGACCTCGACGGCCAATCCTAGTTCAGTGTCGATTTCGGACTCCTCGACTGTACCGACAAGCACCAGCACTCTCAACACCACACTCTTTCACAGTAAGTCAAATACTGATATTTTCCGAGCAAGGTTCTAACAGTTCAGACGTTATTCCGGAAGGCCAACTGCCACTAGAGCCAGTAATCACCCCTGGGTGGGCAGTAGCTGGAGTCATCCTCGTTGGCACAGGTGTTGTCTACGCCCTAATTGGGATCAAAGCACGATGGCTCCACACCTTCTTTTCCACGGCCTTCCTCGCCAGCCTGGGAACGACGGTCTTGATCGTCTACGTCATGGTACCTCCAGTCAGCAATGCCATCCAAGGAGCTTACGTTGTGGCTGTCGTATGCACTGGCTTGATATTGGGTGGCCTCGCCGTCGTGTTTAGAGAAGTCACCGAATGCCTAGGATGTCTCCTCGGCGGGTTCTGCTTGAGCATGTGGCTGCTTGCTCTACAACCAGGTGGTCTCATTGCTCGGACAGGCGGCAAGGTTGGCTTTATCGCTGCCTTCACCCTGGCCACATTCTGCTTGTATTTCACGAAGTGGACTCGCAACTACGGCCTCATCGCCTGCATCTCGTTCTCTGGCGCCACGATCGCCGTGCTGGGCATCGATTGCTTCAGCCGCGCGGGACTGAGGGAATTCTGGGCGTACCTCTGGGCGCTCAACGACAATCTCTTTCCCATTGGCGTCGTCACATACCCGCTGACGCGCGGGATTCGCGTGGAACTTGCGGTTACCATTCTCATCTTCCTGGCTGGCATCGTCTCTCAACTCAAGCTGTGGCGCATTATCAAGGAGCGCCGTGACAAGCGTAACGCCGAACTTGCTGAGGGCGAGCGCAACTTGAGAGTTGAGGAAGAGGAGGTGGGCCGTCAAATCGAGGAGATGACGACTCGCGAGCGGCGCGAATGGGAGCGTGTATATGGCGACGGCACGGGGAGTCAAGTTGGCGATTCGGTCGACTCGGGAGTTGGTGACATGGAAAGCGAAAAACGAGCCCGCGACAGCAACGGTGTCTCAGTAACCGTCACAAGTCGACCCCAGTCGCCCAACGGAACCGATGATGGGACCGAAAGGAATCAGCCCCCTGTAAATCGGGCTGCAACTCCTTTGTCTCTTGCAAAAGCCCTGGCTGCTGCCGAGGCCGAGTCAAAGGGTCGGAATAGCTGCACTGTTACTGCCAGGGCAACCGACAATGCTTCGAATCCGCCAAGGGTCGCGAGTCCTGTTGGAGGTAGTGATGCTGCATCAGGGATTGAAACACGTCGCTCGTCAGCACATCACTCAAACCACGGGCCTCAGGTCTCACCGCCTCCGACGGTTGTTCCTTTGCCTTTCAAGATCCCAGAGTCGCGGGAAGACGACGAAAGGTCTTCGGTTGCCACCTTTGCTGGTGGAGAGGATGAGGATCCCGAGCCGAAACCAAAGCGACACAGCAGGACCGAGTTGCTGGCAAGAAGACTATCGAATGGATCGGCTAAACTTCTGCGGAGTCTATCCCGGCGATCAACACGGAGCAAGCAGGATAATGAGCCAGCAAGTGAGAGTCGTGAGGGCTTGTTTGACGCCGTTCTTCACATGAAAGACGAGAGCGATTCAGTCATTGCCACGATGGACGGCATGAGCTCCGCCGCGGGGTCAGCAAGAAGCAGCGTGCAATCAGTGAAGATTGATCTCGGCGTTGCCTTGGGGGTTAAGAAACAGCCTTCATCGTCTGGAAAGGGCAGGACATCGCCCCTGTCTAGGCTGTCATCAAGCGATCCTGTAGACGGCAAGCTAGGGTTGGAGGATCTAATGCTGACGGTGTCAACGGGGGTCATTGAGCTGGAGGCTCTGGACATCGGTCATCAAATATCTGAGGGTACGACTAAAAGCGACGAAATCGCCAAGACGGCACCTAAAAGCCCTCAGTCTCCCTTGGAAGTGTCCATCAAAGACGAGGCAGGCCAGAGTAGGAGGAAATCTACTGCATCGGTCGATTCTGTACCCGCCAGTCTGAAGATGGAGAACCTCCCAGCTGCACTCTCACGGGTCGCTTTATCGTACCGGACCAATGAGTGGGCGAAACATCTCGACGGCGCCGAAGCACCGGAGCCGGATTCTCTCCCAAGCGCCACGCAGTCTGAGCAGTCAACTTCACCCATCCTAAGTGAGAAGTCGGCACCACTAGATGTGATTGATCTCCAACAAACGGCAGAAACCGCAGCACTGCCAATCGCTGCCCCTCATTCGGCCAGCGCCATGTCACGGAGCAGCTCCCGCGGGTCTATCCTCGGCTTCCCAGACCCAGCATCCTTTGGGCAACCAACACCCGAGTCCCAACAAAAGGGCCGATCCACTCCCTTCCGGACCGCCTCGGGAACCCTCAAGGCCCGATCCTCGGTGCTCCTCTCCCAACCCATCGCCGAGGAAACCGACTTGGACTCTCTCCCGGCCCCCCTCAACAAAGATAGCTCCTCCCCAGTCCCCCAGCTCTCCACCTCCACTTCCACTCCCAACCTCTACACCCCACCGGCCTCCCAAACCCTCATCGGCATGCGCGAAACCATGCTCCGCAACAAAGCCTCGTACAGCTACCTCATCCCCCAGCATAGCCAGACGCCCGAGCCCCTCCCCACCATTCCCTCCCGCCCCTCCTCAGACGCAGGCTCCATCTACAACCAACCCCTCGACCTCGACGACCTCCCTCTCTCCCAACGCCGCGTCCTTATCCGCCAAAGCAGTCTCAACTTCGCACCAACCCCACACAAACCCTCGCGTTCCTCCCTCCGCCTGAGCGCAACCCCAACCACCCCGGCCCTCGCTGAAACTGCCGCGTTCGACTCCCACCAACCCCTCCGCCGCTCTATCATTCCACCAGAGGCAATCCGTCAAACCCAGCTCGCAAACTTTCGCTCCTCCGTCGCAGCCGACTTAAGACCCGTTGCACCACCAGGATTAGTAACGCAAGCGGTCAACTCACGTGGCGAAATGGGTTTCACACAAAGAACCTCAATGATGAGCCTGAGAGGGGCATGCACAAGTGGTGACTGGCAGAGGAGCGTGATGCTCGGACAGATGGATGCCGAGGCGCAAAGACGTGAGGCAGAGAGGATAGGCGCTGAGGGACGCCAGCGAGAGTTTGAGGAAAGGATGAGGAGCGGACAGCTGATGGAGGCGCATAGGGATGCGTTGAGGAAGATGCAGGGTGGTGTTCGGGATTTATAGGGTCAAGATCTAGGTGATGGATTACGTCTGGCTGACATGAAGGGTATTTCTATGTTTATGTTTATTTTTCTTTGTCGGTGTTTGGAGTTGCGGTAATTATGTGGTGATTACGTTGTGGTGGTGCCGCAGTTTGATGTTTTGGTGTTTGTGTGTGGATATATGGGATACCAAATATATATTAGATATAAAGGGCCGGGGATATAAAGCTGGCTGTTGCTATCGGTAGAGGCAGATATAGTCGGTAATGATAAAGTAAAATCATTTTGATCTTCTCCTGGTGGTAGGTAGCCTTGGCGACGCCCTGGGAGCCTGGAGCCTGGCCTTAGTGTCTTTGACATATCCGTCGGTTGGCTTGGGTTCATGATCAAGATGTCCTACCCAGCACGGGACTGTGGGATGATGACCACCAGCGGGTTTCATTTTCGCAACGGAATACTTCTCACGGACGTCAACATGAATACCATTGGGGTATCTTCTACACCATCTAGTCCGGTTCCAGCGTTGCACAGAAACCCTCCAAAATACCCTTGGGTGACCGCATGGAAGAGTCCTCTCCTCTAACGCCAAACAAATTGTCGAACAAAACTAGTAACAACAAAATCGACATCAACGTCTGACCGTGTACCACGAGGGGCAACCGTTCCCACGTTCATCCGGTCATCAAGACCTATTCAGCATCTTGATCAGATCCCGAGCTCCTTGCTCATTTCGAGGCTTTCGGCGAGTTCACCAACTGCTTCATACTCACCGTGCTCGCAGTGGACACAACTGCACCCAACGTCAGCCTCGGGGCCCCAGAAACCCCGCCATGTTTGGTGAGGCTTGCAGCAATGAATGTTTCTGTAGAGGCGGAGGTACTCCCATGGGCTGCCAAGGCCACCGAGCCTTTCGATAATTCGAAATTCCAGTTGAAACCGGTTAGTCATCTCGTGTCAGATTTCAAAACCACTCAATAAGCAGTCATTTTTGGCGATTTCCACAGCTAACGGGTACGATTGGATGGTGAGTCCATGTCCCCCGTCAGTCAGGATACAATGTATCCGAGAAGACATGCCGCCGATCATTCTTTCGAAAAACAAACTTGATGATCCCGCGGCAATCTGGGTTGCCGCGCCCAGGGGTATCAGTCTCGAGTAGATTGTTGTAGAAGCGCTTGGCGAACTCAACTACGTCCCGACCGATGGTGTTCGGTCCCATCTTCACGAAACGCAGGCTCGAGAAATTGACTGGTACCGCTTTCGCATTGAGACGCGGTTGGCCGCCCTCGTCATTGACAGCGTCGTGAAGACTTGCTGCTTGGCTGGTATCAGGTGACCTCCACGTTGACGAAGGAAGTTCCCTGGAGGAAAGTGGGAGAAACCGCAGACGGAATCTGGGCAAGGTTGGTCAAGTGGCAGGAACGAGGTCAAGCGCCCTTACGTGGGCGTAGCAAAAGGGCAGGTGGCAGGCCAGGAGCTCCTTCCTCATCAACTCCAAGAACTTGCTCTTACCGATTGGACAAGGTCAGTGCGATACACTCAAACATGGAAACACGCGTCGAGGACCTTGAGGAACTCAAAACTTGGATGTGGTTGACAACATGGTCGCATTGTAAAGATACCTTATACGCTAAATCCTCACTCGTTTCTTCAACCGATCCCGGTAGTTTTACCCGTATACTAAGGTTGGCTAGTCCAAACCTCTGGGAACATTTTGTTGACCTAATATCATATAGGATCTATGTAAGAAATACGACTCCGATCCTTCCTGGTATAACGACAAGTTCGAGAACTCGGCAAAGCCGCTGAAGGAGTATCACAAGAGACACGCCGACCAGGCTGGGTCTCCAGTTCGGCTGGTCCCTGGCTCCGCGCAGCCAAAAAAACAAAAGCAAAAAAAAAAAAAAACAAGTTTGCCGGGTACAATAAAAACGACAACGACAGCTTGCATGACTCCGAGAGGAGCGGTTTGAATCTCACCAGTGTGGCTGCACCCAATGTATCCATCCCCTCAACTACAAGCCCCCCGTTTCCAGAGTCCACCCCAAACTCCACCAACCGCAAAAGAACAAGGACATCCCAACAGCCAACTGCTAAAACGAGGTTTAAACGCCGCCCATATACTCGAAAGTGGACCCTGAAGGCCAACAACACAACCCCTCCTCCTCAAACGACACCACCCAAAACACTCCCACCTTGGGTTTTTCTTCCCAAACCCCAAACCTTTACCTCCCCAACCAAATAAAGAACTCAGCCCTTCCCTCTCCAACCCACAGCTCTTGATGCCCCGCCCTTTCCTCCCCCAAGACACCCCCTCACAAAGAACACAACACCCAGCGGCCCGCCCCTCACACGTCTCCTTTGTTCAAGCCCGCCAAGCCCGACGTTCCATCGGCACTAGCGCGCCCAGGGTCCCGCTGCACCGTTGCACCCGCGCGCCAAGAACAGTTTAGATCCGGGCTTCCACGTGGAAATTTTGCTTTAGCGACCCTGTCAATCCGCACCCGCCCGCCCACCAGGACCCGCATCCAGCAGACCCCTCATCACGGGTCCCCCGCTTCGGCCCCGCGCTTTGGCCGGTTGGCGATGGCGGGGTGGGAAGAGGGCTTTCCTTTTCCAGCAAATCCTTTCCAGCAAATACACACGGAATTATTGAAGTGTAGAAACATTGACGATTCTGAGTGGGATTGTGAAAATACATGATTTTTTTTTCTCATTTGCAAGTGCTGTGCTGATGTCAGAGAGATTGTTTGATAAGGTGTGGCAGAGCAAGTCAGACACACTATCGCGTTGCTACTTAGCACAGTCTGCATTCGCAGATTACCTAACTTACATGTCGGAGAACCCTTAACCAGATTGTCCGACTAGACTAACAAGACATGCGAAAAAAGACAGGACCAACCAACCAGCCCGTTATGACTGCAGCCTACCGACCCGACGATGCATGGTATATAACCCGAAGAACCGCAAAGGAACCCTTTCCTACTTACTCCTTGACGCCACCCGTTCCGGAACCAATGATCAAATATTACAAGGTGTGCCGTCGACAGCGAAATCGCGCTGGCAAACCAGCAGTGGGTTATTGTGACCACTCCCGTCACTCTCCGCCCTTTTTTGCGCCATCGACATGGACATCTGCCTTGATATAGATTTCTCCATGTTGGCAGTTGCATGTCCTTTCCACTTCGACTTTCGCCTCGAGGCGGATCTCCTTTCCGTCAACATCAAGCTCCTAGCTTCGACGCAGGGAAAGGAGGCTTGCGGCACCGCGGGCGCTACTCGAAAGGTGGATCTCATTCTCCGGTCTGTTCCGTTTCGGCGTGGTAGGCCGATTTGGGAGGGGAGTGCGCTGTTGCGGTCGCTGCTCGGGACGTGTGCTGGGCAGCCTCGGCAACCCGTCACTTTCGCTGCTGTCGGTTTTCTCCGCTTCCGCGGTTTCGTCGTCATCCTCCTCAATCATGCCCCTGCGCTCTTCGACCACGCGAATTGCCGAAGAAGATGGCGCAAGACCCTTGGTCCTATTCAACGCTGCTCGTGCTCGCTCCTCCATGGCTCGTACCACTGCCCGGAGTACATCAGGTGGCGCCCCCGAGACTCTGCCTGCCTTGTCACCAGGCGCGAGGCCAGCACTGAAACGGCCGTCATAGAGGGGACGACGAGGTGGTGGTGATGGCCTCCTGAGCTGTTCGAAAGGCACGCTGACTTGGTTCGTTTCAACCTTGTAGCTGGCGAGCTTCAACCGAGAATCTATTTGACCCCTCAGGTAAGAAAGTTTCTGCTTGATCTGTTAGCTGACTTTCAACCCCGCGATTCTATGAGGACGTACGGCGTTCAGCTCGGATGTATTCAGGCTCGGCCCTGGCCGTTCGGGAATCGGAGCCCGGGGTTGTACCCTTACTGCTGCAGGCGCATCTGGCTCTGTGATAGCTGTGGCCTGCGAAGTATCGGCCTCAGAGTTATCAAAGATTGTTGAAGCGGCGGGTGACAGAGGAGAGAGGGGTCGCTGTTGACTGTCGTCATTGTCGGTCGCTGCACATCGGCCCTCATCATTGTCGACGGCAGAATCAACCTAGCAATTGGCTCGAGTTAGAATGTAGTCGATAAAAGTGCGCAGGAAGACAGCACGCACTTGACGTTCGGGGACATCCTTCTCGCTCGGACGAGTCTTCTTTCTTGGACTCTCCTCTTCGGCTTGATTTGTGGGAAGAGCGCGTTTCTTCGTGTTCTCCTTTACCGGTGAGCTATTGGGCGGCGATTGGGGACCCAGGTCGGCCCTTGGCCGGAGGTGCTCCTGGGCAGCTGAGACCTGGAGTTTCGAAGCTGGGAACACGCGTTGCTGCACGTTCTCGACACCCATGGCCTTGGTCCCTGTGTGAAGCTGCGATGACTTGGGAGATGGCATGTTAGGGTGTATCTCCCCAAGCACGCGTCTTTTGACGGGCGAGGTCGCGTCCATGGTGCGGTCGGTAGACAAGCAAGATCAAGAGCTTGGTGGTGTAACGCTGCTACGCGGCTGGTCACGCTTGTTGACACTGCGAAAGAAGTCGGGGCGGGAGGAACGAGCTGGAGGATCGGACTGAGAAAAGACTATATAGGAAAAGTGGAAGGGGGAAAATTGCAAACGTGCAGAGGAGGTACACGAGAGTTCACGATCAACGCGTGAAGCAGTGGAGGCTTGCGCCGGTCTCAAGGGTAAGGTGGAGAATGGGGGTGGGCCTGGTGGAGTTGGGCATTTAACGCGTCTGCCGGCGCGGTGTTGGGGGGTATTTACACGCCCAGCTTTTTTACTTACAGTGCACCCCAATGCGGCCCTCACCGCCTTGGCTGCTGGCGTAGAAGGCGGGGTGTTTCATTCACATCATCTTCAGTTGATCAGCGATCGGTAATCCCTGCGCCATGCCAACGAAACACTCAAGGACTCTCTGCAAGAACAAAAGCGTTACATGATAACTTTCGGTTTCTTATTACGACCCATACAAGATACATGCAGGGACTGGTGTGTCCCAAACTATTTTAGCACCCCGGGCAATTGACAACGTTGCCATCCTCCACTTGTCTGAAGGGCCTGACCAGTCCAACAACATCAAAACGAAACAGAAAATGTAATACCAACAGCAGCTGCAAATCCTGATTCATGTGTAAAAAGAGTTACGGGTATCACCCCACGCCCATTCCTCCAGAAGTACCTGCTCGTCCAAACTCCGTCCGAGTACAAACACAGGCAGGCGTCAGACAGACAGGTATATGACCGCCTGGCACAAGAAACATGTTGCCAAACACACTGGCGAGGCGAAACGATTGCCACAGTGATAATAAAAAATAGCAGATAATAGAAACCAAGTAACCGCTGTGGCCTTATTGGGCCGTACCCGATAGTTACCAGAGAGTATGAACCTCATCCGAAAACGCCGTGTTCCCATTCGCTTTTTCCGCCACGACCGGCCGATGCTCATCCCCTTCATTAAGTCCGCCGTGAACCTGTGCAACTCCACCAACCCGCGTAGAGCCCGGTCCATATCGATCCGTGTCTTCATTTCCCATTGTCGTTTCTGAAAACGCCACATGCTGTTGCATCTCCAAAGGAAAACCGCTGGCATGTCAGCGCCCCTTGTCTTGTTGGATTCTATGCCATGTCCATCGAATAAGGTGACGGATCAAATTGGTAGGGCTTCGAGAAATCATTCATCATATCATCGAGTCCCGTGAATTGAAAGGACTCATTACCCATGAGATCGTTATCCAACGAGTCGTACGCCTCCATGTTGATGCTGCTCATGTCGAGGAGCATGTTTTCATCCATAGGCTGCCAGTTTAGATCAATATCCAGGTTTGCAGTCTCGGAGATATCGCTGTTGGGCTCGGATGCCCCGCTATCTTTGCTTGATTCGGGGGTATCATTTGGTGTCGACGACCTGTATCCAGTAAAATCACCCAGCAAGCTCCCAGTGATGGTTTCCATCGGAGCAAAGCTGGCGAAGAGGCTCTGGGGGTCGATTGTCGAATTGGCCCAAGGATCCTCCATGTGCCCAAGCGACATATCGGCATCCTGTCGGCCCACGAGCTTGCTGTCCTCGAGCCTCGGCGTTCCCTCGCTCTTTATGCCAGCCATCTTGCCCGGTGTTGCATTGTTGCCTGCCGCGCTGCCTTGCCTCCTCATCGAGCCATCCCTCGACATGGGGGTTGCCGCAGATTCAACTTTGCCAACTGGGGCCTGGCCTTGCCGAGAGAGTGTCGCCTTCATAGGCGGAGCCGAGGATTGTCCTATTTCCTGGTCGCTAGTCTTCACGTGCGCTTGCGGGCTGCCCGTGGGATGCGAATTTGCCCACTCCCCAACAGAATCTTCAAAGAACTTGAACGGGTCCTCAAATGGTTTGACGTGCTCCTCTTGGTGATGAGCGTTGCGTGCCTCCTCTGTCGGGAAGCCAGATGCGTGCCATTCGCAGTCTACGTCAGGGCAAGGGAACAACTTCGGCTGCGGCTTGGCAGCTTCAGGGACCGGGGCGGGAACCGGTTGTCTTCTAAGATCCGGAGAGGATACCTTGGGTTGAGGGGAGGCGCCAGGTGGGACTGAGGGCGATGATGTCTGGCCTGGCTGGCTCGATGGATTCGGCTTTTGCTTCTTTCGGGCTGGTGGCGGCTGAGCAAGGTTGGCATGCGTGACTTTGGGCGCCGAGAAGTAGGTGGGCTCTCCCGTCGGTTGTGCTTTCTGATTCCCAATAGGATACGGGGGCTGCGTTGACGTGGGTGCCGCCGGTGGCTGTCCAGACCGAGCAGGTGCCCGATTTTGAGCCTGCGCTTGGGTATGAGGCTGATTTCCACCTGGGCCAGCGGTTGCGAGTGAGCCGGCAGGTTGCTGGCTAGCCGATTCAACTCCCGGCTTCAAGATTGCTTGCTGAAGGTCTCTATGTATCCCCGCGACGGTATTGTAGATTTGGTCAAGTTCAGACATGCTTATCGTGAGGGGATCTCGGAACGTTTGCATCTTTTCGCCATCTTGGAACTGACGAATGAGTTTGAATCGCTGGGATGGGGTTAGTGTGTGCTTTGAACCTGATAGGTAAAACTTACACCGCTGAAGAAACGCCGAATTTTCGTTTCGTCCTTTGTCAAGTGATAGTGTCGAGGCAAAGAGTTTCCAATGCTATTGATCAACTTCATCGTCCCTTGTATCTTGTTCCGCGCCTTGGCGACATCTGCTGGAGACATCGGCACCTCCTGCTCTAGTGGTGCTTGTAGGGCATTCCTTTGTTCCTCCTGTCCGATCCTCTTGACGGAAGCCGCATCGTCTGCTGTTTGTGGAAGCTGTTGGTACTGCATTTGCTGCCTGCTGCGCACCCATGCCTCGTACTTGATTCTTTGGTCCGGTGGGAGCTTGGCGATCTGCTCTGGCGTCAGGTTTGGCGGGCGCCGCTCGGGCTGGGATTGAGGTCGCTGAGTATTCGAGTTTGGCTGGCCTGAAGCGTCTGCCGTCTCATCTGAGTTGGGACGCTTCTTCGAGACGGTGGCTGGAGAAGGGTTGGGCGGAGTGGGTCGTGACTGAGGCGGCCGGGCATTTTTCAATGTGGCAGAGCCCGGCGCCGACACGTCCGTCTCGTGGGCTGTCCCTGGCTTCTGTGCTGCAGTTGGCCGTGCGTTCGCGGTGACGGGGGTTGGTGGCAGAGCGGCCGCTGGCTGGGGAGTAGGAACGGCTCCGGTTTGCGTCAGGGGCTTCTGATTAGCCAATCCCTGGCCCGTTTGCTGCGCCGCTGCCCATTGTTTCCTCGCCTCTTGTTCCTTGAGGTTCCTGAGAAGGAGGCCAAGCTGCTGGTCCGAAACATTGAGAAATCGGTCCCCGTGGGTCACCCTGGCGTGGTCTATATCCCGTTGAGTGACCGTGACCGCGAACCCTGGCGGCAAAAGCGAACCCGGGCCCTGATTCTGTTGGATAGAGCCAGGAGTGTTCTGGCCGGCGTTCGGGGTAGCCTGAACCTGTCCGTCTTGCATGGCGGCTTGTTGCTTCGCTCCTTGCATCACCTTGCTAGTCCACAATGCCTTAAATTGTGTCATCTGCACGTGCTGGATTTGGTGCTGAATTTGTGGGACGTTTTGGTTCACGAATACTTTGACTTGACCCCATTTCCTGTATTCCGGCGGCATGTTGTGTTGATTACGCAACTGGGTGATGACGGAGGCCGGAGCATCCATGCTGTCCATCGACAATCGGGTCGAGGGAGCTGCAATCGCGGCTGCAAACCGAGCGCTCAAGTCATGGGCTTGGCCCATCTGCATGTTGGGCATACCGGGGGTTGTCACCGCGCCAGATGGCTGCGGTGTGTTGTTGCCCATTGAGAGTTGGTTGGCAGCGTTGGCCATGGGTCCTGGCTGAGGTTGCCCCAAGCTGCCTCCCACACCAGGTCCCGGGTGCTGCTTCGGGCCCTGTACCCCGTTGGCCATAGCGTTGCGCGTCTGTTGCCACTTGGTCAACAGCTCCTGGAGCTTGGCCTCGGGCAACCCCATTTGTAGTGCCACTTGGGCACGACTGTCGGGGTTCATCGCCGCCATCTGCAGAAGCGCAGGGTTTAGGGCCCTCTGATTGGCCTGATGATTGAATTGCGGGTTGAACATTCCCGCTCCCTGCTGAGTATTCGGGGGTTGTCCCACAGCCTGTTGCATGGGGATCGGAGGTTGCGTCATTGGCGTATTCAAATTTGGCATTCCTGGGCTATGGGAGTTAGGCGGAGGCCCGCCGAGTCCTCCAGGTCGACCTGGTATCGCAGGTTGACGGTTCATCCCCTGAGGCCCCCGCGCGGCAGCTGGGTTGAATCCCTGCGGCATTTGCGGTCGGGACATCGGGGTGAGGCCTTGGGGGATGTTTGCTTGGGGCTGTGTTGGTAATCCGTTCATTGGACCCGGCGTGGCGTTTCGACCAGCTGGATTTCCCGGGACCACCGGGAGTCCGTTCTGCTGAGCAATGAAGCCTATTTGCTGCTCGGTGCGAATGGCATCCATGTTCGCGAACAGCTGCCCGTCGCCCACGCCAGGCTGCGACCCGAGTGCGTTCGCCAAACCTTGTTGACCTGCTTGCTGCTGCTGTTGTTGGCGCATCTGCTGCTGAAGTTGTTGTTGCTGAAGAGCGTTCGGCGGCATACCAGGATTTCGCTGTTGCTGCTGCTGCATCAACCTCATCTGGAGACCTGTTCGAAAAGAGTTGAACGCGTCGTGTTGAAAATACGCCATGGCCGGGTCGTTGCTGGCATTCATCGGCCCAACGGGCATGGCCTTGGGTCCCAGCATCTGCCTCGCCTTGGCCTTGTCTGCATCGGAGGCTTGGGAATACTTCATCCTGGCTTGATTCATCACCCTTTCCTTGTCCTGCGGGCTAAGCTGACTGAAGTTTTGGGGTATCGCTAGGCCGTTGATGGTTTGGGGGACGCCCTGTGGTCGCGGCTGGGCACCGGTCGGCATTCCGAAAGGTCGCTGGTCTGGTCGGTTCTGGCCCATGGCAGGATTCACCATCCCCATCCCAAGCCCCGCTTGCGGCTGCTGCGGGATCTGCGAGACCTGCATCGGATGTTGGAGGTGCTGGAACCCCTGCTGGGTTGGCTGCCCCATCCCTCTCATCTGATTCATCATGAGCTGCTGCTGTTGTTGCGCGTGTTGTTGTTGGACAAGCTGGGCTTGTCGAGCAGCGTTGGCGGTGATTTGGTTTTGGAGTTCGGGGGCGTTTTCTTGACGTCGTTTGACGAGATCGGCAAGCTTCTGGTTCATGGCGGTTTCGTATGATTGCTAGTGACAAGTCAGCATTTGTTGCCCCACCTCCTCTCCATCACCCAGCGCAATGATTGCCTACCTTGTCTGGGGACGTCAAAAACGCCTTTTTCTCAGATTCAATCCCGAAGTTCGTGACCTTGTGCCATTCTGCTTGGGGCATGGCAAGAAGGAGGTTGGAGATACTGCAAAATGGTTAGAAGAATGCTGGCAGGGAGCACTAAGCGGGTGGCTTGGGGGGCGTCTCACAAATTCAGCGTTTTCCCGAGCCGTTCCTGCATTGGCACCTGAGCATGCCACGGAGCGCCGCCAGCACCATGGGAATTCATAATCGCCTGCAACACCTGCTGGCTCATCTGCTGCCGCTGCATATTCTGTTGTTGGTGCTGCTGCTGCATCATCAACTGGCCGTTCGCGGCCATCGGCATGTTGGCGGCCATCGCCGCAAAACCAAGATGCCGTCAGCCCTCGAATGTTGGTCTCTGTCGCAACACGCGCGAATGCTGGACTATTGTGAAAAGACTAGACCGGCTGGGCGTTTGTTGAGCGGTCCGGTGCGGAGGAACGAACCAAGAGTCGCACAGCACACGCGGCGGCCAAGGAAAACAATCTTGGAAATGCCCTGGCCCTTGCGCCGAGGCAAGAAGCCGTCAACTGGCTGCAAGTTGCCTTAACGTAACCCAAAGGTGTCCATATAAGAGCGTCCGTTCGTGCAACCCGGACGGCTTTCCAGGTGGGCTGCGAGTGGCAGGGTTGCACCTCGAGCACCAGATGACTTTACCCGAGCGCGCGAGAAACCACAGTGCCTGGGAACCAGGAACAGTAGATAGACAGCAATTGGTGCTAGTCCAAAGTCTCGTGCAGGACAGCAAGCCGGCTTTCCTACGGAGCAGTCTTCACCCACAGCGAAGAAAGTACCGTACCGAGTGGGATAGGCCGAGAGAGGCTCGGATTCCAGGTGAAGTAGTAATCCTGCTGCGGCGTCGATCTTGGGTCTTGCAACGCTGAGACCCAAGTTGTAAATCCCTCGCAAACCAACCTCCTCTTCGGGGGCGGATTTTCAGGTTAGAGTAGAAACGTTCCGACAGCGCCAAATGGATAGGTCGCTCGCGGGTCGGGTGGGTACGAGGTCGACAACAACGGATGCGATCGGGTCTCGGGCGTCGCTGAATAACGGCTTCGATCTGACCGGTGGGTATCGAGAGCGGAGATGGCGCTACGATGCAGCGTTGCGTTGGCGCCGACGATTCCACCAACCTTGATTCCGGATGTTAAGCGGACTTGTGCACCAGTGCGTGACGTGAGGGGACGAAAACAATGGTGTTTGTGGGTGCGCGTTGGGGAGGAGAGAAGCTGCGCGGAGGTTGAAGTGCCCTGGGCGGTATGTGGATATGCTTGGTGGGTTCCGGGTTAGCCTACGAAGGGCGTCGCAGGTGGCGGCGAGACTGATGTAAGTTAAAAAAAAAAAGAGAATAAAGAAGTTCAAATGTCAAACTACAAGAATGACCTCTGAAATGCCACGTGCGACAGTCTAGCAGCAGCTTGGAAAAGTGAAAGGTGAGGGCGAGATGCCGGGGATGAGGTCGCAAAATCAAGGCGTGAGAGGAGAGAGGAGTGGTGTGCCCAGGAAGAGATGGGAAGGGGAGGAAAGAACCTGGAAGGCGATGGCGGATGCCGCTCGACAGCCAGTGTCAGACTGGCTCTGGGTCTGGAGGCGGGACCCAGTGACTGCAAGTGCGCCAAGCGGCGTGTACCTGCGGGTACCGGAGAGTACCAAGCGACGCTTGGTCTGTTGCGGCTAGCGCTAAGCAGGGCGGCAAAAGACAGACGTGCAAGGTCGTGAAGTGCGCTGCCCGCCCTCCACGGCGCGCTTTTGCTGGGATTGAAGCGCCCACAAGACTGCAGACCAGAGAATGGGCAATTGGCCTCATTGAATTTCCCTACTGTCTATTCCTAGGCTATGTTCTGTCCTATGCAAAGAGAAATATCAAGCTCGGTTGGGTGCGTCAACGTCGTTGGCATTTACCATAAGGCCAAGCAGCTCAAGGGTACCTAGCTGTTCGGCAGGTCAGGTCCCGGCATTCAGAGCAAGGTCAAGTCGCCCACGAAAAACACCGTTCTGCCACCTGGATGAAAACCATCCCTTCTCGCTCTGACAACAGACAAACTGGCACCACCTTTACGATGACCATATAAGCCTCAAATTTTGAGATAAATGAGTTGACTCGGCCTTTCCACTATATGCTGTCGAGTCTCTGCATTTGAAGCGTTATGAGCGGGTGTCCGCGGTGAATGTTCTTTCTTGTCACCGCCTGACCAATGCAAATCCACACACGAAATCCAGCCGACGCCGCCTCGAGTGGTCTTTACTGACAGTCTTGTAATTTTTTTTTTTCCAAACTCATAACAAAATCCTCTAGAATTCAAGCACCGAATACATTGGCTATATGTCCCAGAACATTGCGAGTTATGCGCATATCCAGTTGAATACCTCTTCAGATTTTCGCTGTGCCGTTTATTTTGTCAGAGATGTGCCAGGGCGACGACGAGGGTGCCCTGTAGACCACTGCCGTGGGAGGTGGTGGGCAAGGAAGCGTTCCTCGCAACCTCCAACTCACGTTGATGAGGTAGCTAACATAAACAGCAGAGGCCCAAAAGCTTCCAGAGCGTACAGGCGGGAAGACAAAACCCACGGAATGCGGGCAATTCCACTCCCCTGTGCAAAGCGCAGCAGCGCTCTCGTCAATCAAAAACATGCAGACACATGAGATGCGCCCACGATCAATCACTCCACCAGCCGACAGCAATCGAGTGGGAGGGTCCGGGACGCGCCCCCTGCCTCGACGGGCTTCAGAAGCGAGCAGGGGTCGACGGTCCCCAGACTTGAAAACCCGAACCCAAGCCACGGACAGCAGAAACCAAGCAGCGAAGGGAGACTCAATTGAAGCACAGCAAACACGCGATCTTCCAGTGACCCGGCGCCAGACGGCCCAAACAACGCTGAATTACGTGGAAGACGTATGAGCGTGAAAAAGGCAAAATGCCCTGGTGGATGGACGAGTCCCTTGAGCCACATTTCGGGTGGGTGGGATACCTTGAGAGTGGAGGGGCACAGAGGTACCCTCCGGTACTGCGCAATACCTCAGGTACAAGGACGACATCGACCAGGGAGGCCAGGGAAGACCAGACGAAGTGCGACAGCCCGCAAGAAGAGCACTCCAGAAGACCATGCAAATCGGCTTGTATCTGATGGTGGCATTGCCATTCACCTCGTGAGAGCCAACCAGAGCCCGGGGCAGAGACACAACGAGCTGGACTTAGCTGTGCAAAAAAGGCTGTCTGGTTTATCGCTGCCTGCCCTGTACAACAAAACACCCCGCCGATTCAGCGACGCCCGTCTGGGATGGCACAAAACCGGAAACCCAGATCCCAAGCCCAGCTTCACTAACTGGGACAGGCCATGGGTGCCCGACGACGAGGCTGACGATGAAAGCAGCAATCGGTGAGCAAGGTCGCAGAAGCAGGTGTGCATGCAAGAATTATGCCTCCGCCCTTTGCAACCAGCAGCGTAGCCCTCCTCCCATTACTCCCCAGGACAGCGAATGGTGATATCGCAGCCCGAGACAGCGAATTAACAGCAGCCCTGCGGCCGTTTCTCTGCGACTAGCAATGAAGCCGTGTCCGGTGGAGACGTTTTGAAGACGAAGAGGCGGTTTGCAAACCAGACCTGGGTGCGAAACTCGCCCAATTCTGCCAATTGTGAACAATTGTCTGGAGTGGATCCGGGGTGACCCTTGCTCAGCCACTTGCGCCAGCTTCCAGCCAGTCGCGGACCCTCGACATCGTCCAGCAGGCGTGCCGTCAAATCGGCGGTGGACGAGAGAGCCCCTTTGTGTTGGCAGTTATTTTTCCTTGCAGGCTATCTGGAGCATCAATCTAGCCTAACCAGCTGAGCTAACAAACAAAACATATGGCAACACAGCTCGGGTGTTGGACACAAGACGCATATCTACACACCGTACCAGAATACCAGCAAAGGCAACACCAGGCCGTGAAATCTACCCGATGAAACATGTGGAGAGAGTTCAACGGGCCTCAGAGGTGTCTAGGGCCGGTTTTCCATACAGAGAACTTGTCAATCAACAGGCAGCCAGGGAAATGCAGCAACTGCCAGAGGAAACAGAAACCCAGAAGAAACGTCACGGAAAACAGAGCAGGTAGAACTCTGACAGTGGAGAATGACTAGCCATGGGTTCAACCGTTGCCCGTGATGAGGAGCGTGCTCGACGACCCCACCACAACAAAGGCCTGTTGGTGTAGCATCGTGCATCGTGTCGGTAGGTAGAGATAGCTAGCTGCCTTCACACAAAAGTCTGTTTTTACGAGTGATGCCCAATTATGGTCGAAATAAAATATGCTGGTGAGAAAAAATTGAGTTTACAGAGCAGGTGAACAGATGTGGTGGTCATGAGACAGGACGAGCAACGAAGATGCAGCCTCCCGACCTCCTTGGATGCAAAGCTATCATCCCAACCTTGAGCATTGGATTCTCGACCGGCTACGATGCGAATGAGCCCAGCATATGAGCACGTTCCCGTACCACCCCTATTCCCAGTGCTCCTCTCTGCGAAATCTCTGTGCCTGCGACTCTCATGGACATTTGCTTTGCAGTCTTGCCATCCTTCACCCTATTTGTATGCGCTCTATGGTGCCAACGTTATCTCAGAGAAGGGTATTGTGCCACCCCTGCCGGACCGCCGTCACTCCTCACGCTCAGGGAGCAGTGGTGGGGGCAGCGGCGTGCACGCCATCTTCGCCAGTTCGGGTCTGACTCTGCACCCATGTACTTCCATAATCTGGTGCGCCTCGCCCCTAGCCTTTTCCGGTTCGCCCTGCTGCCTCGCGGCTCCTGCTCCACTGGCTCTGCCCAAGCGCTCAAAAAAGCTGGCAACTTTCTTCAACCGCATCGATACCATCGTGACGGGCCAGTCCCGTGCGGTTGCTGGGTCGGACGTTCAAACTCGAAGCGAGGGCTCATCATTGCGTGACTTTCCGGGGAAACCCTGACGATCCGACTGGCAGCTCCATGGCGGAAGGCAGCTCCCGTTTCGATATTGCAGCAGGTGTGCACGCACCCGAATCTCCTTGGAAAGCCGTCAATGGCCAAGGCCTCTGCTCGTCGTCGGGCGACACCACCACTCGTTGCCAACTTGACGTCGGCGATTGCGGTCCAAAAGCTGGGGTCCAAGACGTGAATGGTTGAAATACCGAATATCCCACGCTTCAATCGGGGAGAAAAAGAAACGGCCAGCCGATTCGAGCTGCAGGCCCCGCCAAGGCCTCGAGGGAGCCTATCCGCGTCCCTCCCTTGTCATTCTCACCATCCAATCCCTTATTTTTCCTGTCCTTCCCAAGGGTCGATTTGCACAGCTTTGCCTCAAAGGGTCCATAGGGTTGGTCCGATAAAGTACCTCGGGGTACGTTGGAGACATTGCACGATTCCCCCCATGAGATCAGCAAATGACTGCCTCGACGCCCGTCCTCGTCCCAAGTGTTCCCACAGGTCAACAATTTCATGGTGGGACGAAGAGTCGCCACTTTGCACAGGGTTTACGGTGCTAGCGACGACGACTAAAGCTCCCAGCGCTCCACGAGTCTCTAGCATCGATGAGACACGGCCCCGGACCCTTTCCGCCCTGGCGACGAGTATTTCTTGCGTCCCCAAAAGACTGATGCGGGAGGACATATTGAAGAACTGGCTTAATCTATCAACACGCGGAGGTGACGCCTCATTCCCCTTCTCCTTACCCCTCACAAACGTCGAGCCCGTCAGGAGTGGGCGCGTGTTTGAGGAACGAATGAACCCTCGTGGCCGGGTTTGGTTCGCAGACCCCCCCCCCCCAATACAGACAAGGTGATATTATTGCGGCTGCCAACCGCGAAGGTTCCGTGTCCTCCGCAATTGACCAAAAGAGTAATTCCCATATGCGGGTGGTGGTTAGGAAACGGGTCAGGCCAATGTGTCGCAGCTTTACATTTAGCCTACTTCACTTGGTGCCTCACCACAAAGCCTGAGGTGAGGGTAGGAGCAAAAGAACAGCAAAATCTCATGTTCCTGCATGGGAAATGGTGGGACAGAATGGAGAGAACACATGCCTCTCCTTCGGTTTATGGCTCTGCCCTCGGTGGCAATCCTCCAACCTAAAGTTGTTGGACGTCGGTTGTGCGTCCAGCTCCCATCCCCTCCTTCTCATCCACAGAACCAACCCCAACACTCCTGTACTCGGACCCTCCGCCGCATTCGCGACCTGGCTCTCGGGTGCCCTTCCCATAAGCGGAAAAGGGAGAGCGATGGAGAGGGTGCGCATCACTCACATCATTTCACATCCCGACGCGCTCCGGGAAGAGGGAAGCTGATCAACCCCCCTGCGCATCGCAGTTGCAGTCCTGAGCCTCTCCCTGGCACACAATGCATTCGATATTTGGTGAAAGGTGACAGTGTCACCTAAGAGACGCTAAGGGCGTGGCAATTATTATCCCTTTCAATGACGGCAAGCCATCGGAAGAGCTGCGGCTAGCACAACGTTCAAGGTAGGGTCGCTACGCTTGCCGGACAGGTAAGGTAGGTAGGTCAATGCACTGGAACGACCGGGACGTTACCACAATCGCTTCTCCCACATCTCGCCAGTCCCCACTCTCTCCAATTCGAAGGCAATGATGGCCGAGCAAAGCCTGGGACAACGAGGGCGCGGCAGAAAGTTTCAGCAAAAATAGTAATGCACCGTTCGTATTTCCATTCCTACTCAGACCCTATAAACGTCTGCCTGGAATCGATTGAGCAACCATGGCATCAGCAAAAGCCTTCCAGGGTGGGCGCAGCAAACGGGGAAAAAAAACACCGACTGACTCCAACCGCAAACTCGGGGCAGGGTCAAGAGAACGCTGTCAGAAAGGGTTGCATCTGGGATGGATGGATGGAAGGACGGGAGCCAGGGAAGGTGGGACTGCGGGCTAACAGTCCTAGCCTGGAGCCGCTGCAGATCTCGTTAGCGAGCATGCGTTGGAACCATTCTGGCCTCCCACTTCTAGCCTTTTGCATCTTTTGAATCTTGACGCCTCCAGGTCGCGACCCAACAAAGGGAATGCCGAGCTGATTCTCCCTTCTCGTGGGTGCTCGAGCGCATGACCCAGCGTCGCGCGCCCTGAATACCGGGAGCACGAACAGCAAGCTCACAGAACTCAGAGTGCAATTCCGAAATCGGTGCGTTTTTTGTCACTGTTCTTGGCCCTCCCGAACATCGAAGCTGACATCGGTGAGCACGAGAATGGAGAATCAGAGTTCCTTGACTTGCGCACTGATGAGAACACATCCGAAGTTGGCTTCGATGATTCTCCTTTGGGTTTCCTTCGCCTGGTTCGGGGTCGGCAACTGTCGGGCAGTTTTGATCTTGTCTGATCGTCGTCCAGGAGCCAACTCCGGCGCCATGTCGAGTAGTGAACGTGGGGCATCATCATCCGAACGACACCGTTTTAACAGAGCAACGGGAAAGGCCGTGCCCCCCAAACTCCCATCAGGGTTCTACAGCTTCTTGAGCCATCCAGAACTTCATGCTTTGCCCTCACCTTCAGCACTGTATTTCAGATCCGCTCGCTGCAGGCCAGTCACGTACCCGCAGTGCACAGCATGGCGAGCCTGCCCCGCGCTCCTCTTCTTCAAATCGGGTTCGTCACGTCCAGAACACCCACAAGGCAATCGAAATGCAAACAAAAGTCGTGCATTCATCAGCACTATCACAAAGGTGGTCTCCTGTGACTGTAACGACCCGCCTCCCCCCTTTCTTTACCTACTGTGCCCTCCTAGACGACATCCATAAAGCCCGAATCAGAGAAGAGGGACAGAACAGAGGGAGGGGCGAGTTGCGCTGTATGGAGAAGAAAGGATGATGATTGGTCGCCCACAGAGCCCCTCGCCGTAATCCCTCCCTTCCGCCCTCCCTCACCAGGCGGGCGAGGAGCCGATGTGCTCATTGTCGAGGCGCTGTACCGCTCTCGCATGTCCGCAACCTGTCAGGTACATGTCGCTACTTGAGACATGCGGCCGACGAGCGAATCGGCAGCCGCCTTTCACTTCGTCAACCTTGCTTTGGGATGGGCTGGTGGGTCCTGGGCAAGGAGAGGGTGCCGAGTGAACGATGAGAGTGTATTCGTTGGGGTGATCTCCAATGCACGTAACCTAATCCCTGGAAGGGTGATGGCCGCACTTTGCGATCGGGCACGGGCATGACTGACAAACTGGTGTTGCTCGTCTTGACATGCCAGTTCACCGTTGAGATCGATATTCAGCATACTCTCAGGCATGCTGTATAAAACCATATGTGGCAATGGTTCAAGATGTCGCGCAACAACATTACGGTCTGGTAGGTTGGAAAATGTGGGCACAAAAGTCCACTAACCTTTGACGAACCCAAACTTGAGGACTCAAACGTTCCAACCTGAAGCACAGCAACTCGGAGACCCCCCTTTTCCCCAAAGAAACAAAAAAAAACTCAGATATTTTTTTTTGGCGCGCAAAGCCCAAAAATCTTGAAGAATAGAAACAATCCACACGAACTGCTCATACAATTTGCAACCATCCGACCAGTTCAACGACCCAACCCGATTCAACAGGTGGATGCAATCGACCTCATCGCCTTACGTACCTAAGCCTTCCGGAAAGGCGGCCCCTAACGAGGGCCGCCTAACCACAGAATACGTGTTACTCTCCCACCACACACACACGCTCACCGCAAACCAAGCAAGCAAACAGCAGCAAACCCCATACAAGACCAGAAGCAACCACACGGGAGACCTACTCTCAGCAGAGATCCATTCGCAAAAGGGAGAAAAAGAAAGCCTTCTAAGATCTTTGCAATTGCGCAACCAGGATATTTTGGGAGCTACGACGGGATGACTTGTTCACCTTACAGGTCCGCATCAAATAGTTTGCCGTTTTTACACACCTCGCCCCGGGGGCAGCAGACAGGGGAAGAAGAGCATAGCCCCCCGAGCGGCATCAGGTAAGTACCTGCCTTGGGGTGTAAGGTATCCGGCAGGCAAACAGTGAGAGGCTCTCGTCCCTTCGGTGAGCAGCGAGGTGGCCCCGTGATGCGACGGCGTAGTCTGGTCCCGTGAGGGGATGACCAAACGACTCACACAGTGTGGTGACTTGTATTCATTTCCGGGCGATCGATCTTGGTAGGTACCTAAGGTAGCAAGGTAGGGAGGAGGCAGTGTGGGGGATTTTTGTCTGTGTGACTTTCCCAACAGAGGTCCTGTTTTCGTTTTCTTCACCACTTGGTGGATGGGCAGCACATACGAGGATGCAACGCGCAAAAAAACGAATCGAAGAGATGGGGCATGTTATCCTTTGTTGCAACAATCTGTTTGGCATGGGGTTTTAGATTGAGCATGAGAATTTTTTCGGATTTTGAGCACTTCCTGTTCAATTTCGTTGCTGCTTCCTGTCCCTTGCTGATTTGCGATCATCGGCAGGGGACCCGCGGTCAAGCAAACTGGTGAGGAGAAGAAGCAAAGTTAGGTTTCTGGGTGGCGCGACGCCCCGATCGATCTCGGTGGGGATTGATTCCTTGTTCCTTGAGGCGCTTGGCCTGCCCCAGCGGGGCGCCGGGGCAGGGCAGACCCGTGGACAAGGCAGGGCTTGCCCGTTCTTGGTTGGCTTCCAATTGTCAAGCCCGCAGACGAATATGGAAGAGATTTGGGGGTGGTTTGTCGTGCATTGCCCTGTGGGCTACCGTATTCGTCACCAGCCCTGATGAAATCCAGGTCTACGTTGTCGGCTCAGTGACAGTTGGCAATGGAAGGGCGACGTGGATTTGCAAATGGAGGGGTTGCAGGTTCGTTGTCGTTGCGTGAGGCACAGTGTGAATCGGAAAGATGAGGGTTCTGTGCGCGAGCATTGATTATGGCGGGTTTCTGGGCCTCGCGACTCGCCGTGTCCGGACGGTGAGACCCACTGAGTCGTCAGCGGTGAGGTGTTGCCCAAAATCTCTGCTGTCGTCACCTCCGGTCTGTGATTTGGTTGCTTGCCCGTCAATGCAAAAAAAAAAAAAAAAGTCCTGATGCTGCGGTGTTAGTAGAGGAAGGAGACTGACAGAACGCCATTCGGCCCCATCCGCTGCGGCTGTCGCGGCGAGGAACGGGGCGATCGTCTTGGGCCGCCGTGGGGCGGCGTCTGCGGGTCATGGAAGGAAGACCGGTTGACGTGCTTTTGCAAAAGCGTCCCCGGGATTCTGCCCAATGTCGATGGATTGGGTGGTGACACTACGCCAGCAGACGAGTCTAGAAGAACGAGCGGAGAGCGAGCAGGTGGGATACATGTAATTCGCGGTAATGGCGGTATGCGTCCGGTTGCCCAAAGTGAGGGGAATCCATTCATGCCCGGCTTGGGGACAACAACGAAATGGCCCAGGATAGAAGTGGAAGACGGCGACAAATATTTCGACAGGCGTCTTTTAATGGTATATGCAAGAAGAACTTTGAGAGTACATTTTCGCATTAGTATTTGTTTGTGTCTGATGCAGTGAGGGCGGGAGTTATGAAAGCCCATGGTTGTCGTTGATGTGGGCCGCCAGAGCTTATGGTTTAGTTATCCGCAGATGCCGATTGGGTGGTTAGTGGGCCGTTGCTTCGAGCCCTTGGTGCAAAGGGGCACCTTGACGGTACCTCAACACCAAGTTTGATATCACCAACATTTTCTAGTGCTCGGTAAGTCGGCCCTAGATGGGTGATATGGCGATTTTGCGCGAGGCAAGCTTCTCGAACGACACAATATCACCAAAGACCGCAGGAAGGCATCCCAGTGGGATGTTTAGTTTAAGTTAGCTACGTAATCAGTCTAGGCCCACATGGCGCACACAGTGCCCGGACACCTCTAGCCCAGGTTGGCAGCTTGGGATGGAAAAGGGAAGCTGCAGCTGCTACCCCGCCGTCAAGCTCAAAACTCGAGTCCACTGGAATGAATCTATAAGGCATGGCGGGGGTTTCTTTGGGATCTGCCTTTGCACCTTCCAGCATTCGTCAGATGATCGGAAAACCACCATCGCCGGTCTCTTCGCTGCACGTCTTCACCACGACCGTACGCAGCTCCGTGACCACCGCCCCCGCGTTTACGTCGCGTTTTCACGTCTCCGCATCGACCCATTCAACCGCCACAAGGATGGCCCCGCCTCAGTCAGCCGTCGAGTTCGTCGACTTTGTCAACGCCTCGCCGACCCGTAAGTCTTGATTGAGACCCTGGCCCTTGCCGGAACCCGCCAGCTGGGTGCGAAACTGACCTTTGCCAGCCTACCACGCCGTTGCCACAGCTGCCAGTCTCTTTGAGAAGGCCGGCTTTCAGAAGATCAAGGAGCGCGACAACTGGGCGCCCGTCGTCAAGCCCGGCGGCAAGTACTATCTGACCCGCAATGCGTCGTCCATTGTCGCCTTCGCCGTCGGCGCCAAGTGGAAGCCCGGCAACCCCATCGGCATGATCGGCGCCCACACGGACTCCCCTTGCCTGCGCATCAAGCCCGTTAGCAAGAAGTCTTCCAACGGCTTCATGCAGGTTGGTGTCGAGACCTATGGCGGCGGTATCTGGCACAGCTGGTTCGATCGCGACCTCTCCATCGCCGGCCGTGTTCTCGTCAAGGACGGCGAGGGTAACTTTGTTCAAAAGCTTGTCAAGGTTGACCGTCCCATTGTCCGCATCCCGACTCTGGCTATCCACCTGCACCGCGAGCCCAACTTCAACCCCAACAAGGAGGATGAGATGCTCCCCATTGCAGGCCTGACCGCCGAACTGAACAAGCCTGCCGAGGAAGCCCCCGAGACTGACAGCGACTTCCATCCCCTCCAGACGATCACCGAGCGTCACCACCCGCATCTCATCAACATCATTGCCGAGCACGCAGGCGTGGGCAGTGACCAGGTGGTCGACTTTGAGCTTATTCTCTACGATACCCAGAAGTCCTGCCTTGGTGGTCTCAACGAGGAGTTCATCTTCTCTGCGCGCCTTGACAATCTTAACATGACTTACTGCAGCGTCATGGGGTTGATCCGCTCGGTAGAATCGGCCAGCCTCGAGTCTGAGACTAGCATCCGCCTGATTGCCTCGTTCGATCACGAAGAGATTGGCTCGACCTCTGCTCAGGGTGCTGATTCGAACCTTCTTCCTGCTGTACTGCGCCGCCTATCTGTTATCCCCGCAGCTTCTTCGGGATCCGACAGCTCCTACGAGCACGTTGAGGATGTTGCAGCCACTGCCTTTGAACAGACTCTCAGCACCTCGTTCCTCGTCTCTGCGGATATGGCGCATAGCGTTCACCCCAACTACGCGGGCAAGTACGAGGCGAACCATCGCCCTGAGATGAACAAGGGCACCGTCATCAAGGTGAACGCCAACCAGCGATACGCCACCAATTCTCCGGGTATCGTGCTCGTTCAAGAGTCTGCTCGCCGTGCTGGCGTGCCTCTGCAGCTGTTTGTCGTGAAGAACGATTCTCCTTGCGGCAGTACCATTGGCCCTATGTTGTCGGCCAAGATGGGAGTCCGCACGCTCGATCTGGGCAACCCCCAGTTGAGCATGCACAGCATTCGAGAGACTGGTGGCAGCCACGATGTTGAGCACTCCATCAAGTTGTTCGAGAGTTTCTTGAACAACTATGGTGAGCTGGAGGCCAAGATCTTGGTGGACTAGGCGGGGTGTTCCTGAGGACCAGCGGATAGGACAACGGCACGGTGGCTCCCCAGGCCAAGTGGACTAAAGGACGGTGGCCGGGCTTTGGCCAAGCGGCCGGATTGCACATAGTGTACCTAGAATCCTCAAGCAGCACTGTCTCGGGCGTTTGTTCCTGATGTGTTGCCTCGTAAATGTTGAAATGCCTGATGAACCCGCCTCACCAAGACCTCAAACACCGAACCCGCAGTTCTCGAACCAGAAATGCTGCTCAAGTTGCTCGACAAGGTCTCCGGCATCGACTACACCCTCCCCTGGATTCTGAATCCTGTAGCTCGTCGAAAACGACAACACCGGCAAGGTAGTCCGCACCCTCTTGGATCAGGGCATCCGCCGCGACCAACACCCGAGCCCATCGTGACAAGACCGACGAGGAAATTTCTTCAGTCGCCTGCTGTTCTGAGCGAATTAAGACCACATTCACGGATTGTAGTCATTACCCTGGTCAAGATAGGAGTTGAAATTGCGGGGCGTGGAAGTTTTGTGAAGCTGGAGTATTGAGATTACGCCGGCGTCGATATTGACATGCTCATGACCGAGGATTTGGCCTTCTCCTAGTCGTCATGGGACACAATAGGGCAGAACATTTCTCTTAGGTAGGAGACGACGGGTATAATTGACTTGGAAGTACAACGGGTCTTTTACACATCACCGGTACGGTACACTGGTTTTTGTATTTACTTTATTTTAGGGCATTGGCTGCGCGTGCTCGGCATGATCCGCTGGCCAAGGTAGGTACCTACATGTGTCCAAGTTGCGACGATCTCGAACTCCTGGGCGGTAAAGCCAAGGTACCGCCAGGCATGGACATTGCACGTTGACCTTTTCGCTGCAAGACGCATTTGAACCTTTTTTTTCTTTCTTATTTACCTCACTCACTTCCTTTTTTTTTTTTTTTTTTTGGTCCCCCGCCCCTCCCTCGCCGTAAACATCCTACCTATCTACACCGTAGATGTCATTTCTGGTCGGTTGGTTGTTTACGTCGTCATCCGTGTGACTTTACCTCGAGCACAAAACAGACTTGTGTATTTGTTCTCGGTTTGGGTATGTTGTGCAGATGGAGTCGAGGCGCGTATTAAGGGGAATGGGGGAGTGTAGAATGGATTCCTGTCTTGCGGTATAGCTTGAGGTGCAATAGATGTAGGTTGGGGTAAAAAGGGGTGGGGTGGTTGAGGCAGGTGTGTGTGTGTGTGTGTCTTGCAGGATATTGGGTGGAGGGATTCAACTTGGGTGCGCTGAGAAGGAATCAGGCTGTAAGAACTGACGGCGTATTTGGGAAACATTTATACTTGGATCCATACCAGGAAAAAAGAAATGACTCTATAACGAAGGGCGCTCTCGAAAAAAAAAAAGACACAAAGGGACGTCTGACGCTGGACCTGGCGGGAGTTTCGCACACTCCGGCCGCACTCAATTTTTTTTCTCTCCAAATATTGCGGCACGCCATCTCTAAACAAAACCATTACATATACTCTATAAACCTTACGACTCTATTCAGTGGCTGCTTACGCGATAGTCAACCCCTGACATATACAGCAAACACTAAATGTCTAGATCGCATCAGACAACGGGCAACAATCGAGGTCTTAGTAAATATATGCCCCAAAACAATGAGAATACATAAATTACCCAAGCAAGTCATCGAGACGCTCAACACCATAATTCACCGGTTGGGCGGGACCAAAGATGAAAAGGCTCCATGAACAGCCCCTTTCCAACCGCGCTAACCCGAAACCGCAATCTGTTTATTTCCCTCCTTGCACCAACCACGTCAACTTCACCAACGTATTTCACTCACATGTGGCTGACCCGGGCAGTTTCTACACATGGAGCTACTACAAACGCAACGAACGCATCAGTGGGAACAACTCTTCGCTTGACTGGATATTTCCTTCTATCTGTTCTAGACCTCCCCTTCTTGTCTGGGCACATCCATCCTCTCTTTTCCATGGAATATGTATCACAAAGAAACCAATCCCAACCCCTTGACAGTGACACCTCTATTTACTTTCACTTGCACAATTTTCACATGTATATGGCACGAGGCGACATTCATTCTTCCCTCCAAACTCCAGCAATGCATTCATCACCCGCTCTGAGAAAAAAACAAGGATCCCCTCGAGACAAGGTTATTCATAAATCGCTATCCTGCTGTGCACCCTGCTACCTTCGGCTCTTCAGCAGGTTCAAAATGTAAGCTGTGATTGGCTTGCGATCTTTTGATGACGTCAACGCGCGCAGGTAATCCGTCGAATCGATACCGATTTGAGGGAAGACAACCGTTCGGATGTGATGGATGAACGACTCTCCTGTCTTGGTGTAGACAGTCTGCTGGAGACCCGCAATCTCATTGAGGATCTGCTTCGCCTGCGCATCCGACTGGGGTTTGAAGCTGGGATCTTGCATAAGCTCCCAGCAGGCCGTGTGGAATCTGTCTAGCATAAACTGGTCGAATCCCGGGAATGCGGGAGTGGGCGCCCCGGTTGTTGTAGGGTTCTCCCCCACCGTAGCAATATCGGGCCCACCCCATAGGGAAGCCATGCGCGAGAGCACGTTGAACCCTATACGACTGGCCACCATATTCCCGTGGACCATCGTTTTGGAAATTGTGATGATGGACGTAACGACCGAATCAAAAATTCCCTGGTTGGAGGCACTGACGAGTACCCCGCCGAGGTCGTTGGCGAGGATGATTTGGATAAACGAGACGTACTCTCTGCGCAACTCTTGAAGCTGGATCTCGTCGTCTGTCCCAGTGACGGGTTCAGACAAACCGCCAAACACACGCTCCAAGAGAGGCGTCAGCAAAAGGTCAAGGATGCTGTAAATCTCACCCTTGAAGTTGAATACCACCTGTTCCAGCAGTCGGAGGAACATTGCCATCTCGTCCTTACTAGAGCTTCGAGACAAAAGCCCTTCAATCCACTGCGGGAGTTGCGGCAGGACAGCCGCGCCCAAAACGCCCAACAGCCTTGTCAACGCGGAGCGACACGCTGCTCGAATTTCACCATTAGTGTTGAGCTCATTGAGAGCGACGAGAATAACCTCGGCGGCCCTAGCGAACTCATCAGAAATCTCCTTTGGTGGTGGCGGCTTGTTGGTTTGTGCCGCGTTCCAATCGGCGAACCCGTTAGCCAAAGTACCGAGAGCCATCACAATGTGATGGATCTGGAGCACCGCCTGGGCGTCTCCGGATTTTGCCCGTGGAAGGTGTGCGCTCATGTCGTTGAAAAGTGGTTCCATCACCGACCGTGCATAGAGTGCCTGATCGGTGGCTGGGGTGGCCGACGTCGACGAAATGCAGCCAATAGCCTCAAAGAGGTAGAGCTGACTGGTGAAAACAGCATCTGCTGAGTGATCAGACTCGTCCGAACCCATGTCATCATCGGCAGCCTCGTTGTTAGCTACTTCCGCCTTGATAGGCAAAAGGTCACTGATAGATTGAATGACAGTTTGGGCGACGTTGCCAACCTGCGCCCTGAGTTGCTTCACGAAGCGGAGGAACAGGTACCAAGACCTGGTCCGGATCCTGACGTGGTCGTGATGGACGAGTCGAACGAAATTCTCCAAGACCTTTGGTATATACTGGTGGTGCGCCTCGAAGAAGACTGTATAGCGGACGCAAATCTCCATGTACTGGAGGAGGATTGCGGGATGTGGATATTCGACAATGGCTGCAAAAAAGGTTAGCCGAGCACTGGAAAAGGTGTTGGGCCTCCCTACCTGATTCAGCCATCTTGACCATCATTGCTGCAAGGCGCTCCGCCGCCACAGGATTAGGTTGGCTTTTCCCGACAAGAGCCGTGTTTGGCAGCGCTAGCTCGCCAAATAGGTAAATCTCATGTAGGCCAAGATCGAGGTCTCTCCAATCCATCTGGGTCTTTTGTTGCTCGAGGGTTAAAAACACGTTGGCCACCAGGTCGGTCAGAAAGTTGATGTAAAGTGTGACGTCGACGGCCGCTATCGTCTTTTGGAGAATCTGCAATCTCTTACGCAATTCCAAGAACTCGGCCTCGTCGCTCATCTCGTCTTCATTTCCCCACGAAGACGTCTCATCGTAACGCATCTTCGAGACGATGGCCTTGAGAATGGGTGGCAGCATTTCGGAATATGTTGAAGGCAGATTCTCCACCTTGCGGAGAAAGGCGAGGATATCAGTGAGTGATGGGATGACGGTCGAGCAAACTTCGTCGTACTCGTCGGAAAACAGACGGAGAAGGGAGGGCAAAAACTCCTGGAGCAGTTGCTCCGCCTTTGCTCTCGAATCGTTTCCCACCTTGCCGTCCTCGAGAACGCGGACGATATCCGACATGGTCGTATTTACCAGCTTAGCTACAGCTTCGGCAAGATCTGTGTCGTACTGGGAAGTACCCTTGAAGTCGTTCAGTGGTGGGCTGGCTAGGAGCTGCGAAACAATCTGGTTCAAGTTGAGGAACGAGATCATGTCAACCTTGTCCCCGGGCTTCATCTTCTTGGATACAATCTCGGTAAACGTGTCAACCGCGGTATTTCTCACACGATCATCTGCCCCCGTTGCGTTGGTCCGTCCAACAAGGGGAAGCAGGAGGTTGATAGTTTCTTGGTTGATAATCAATGAAATATCAATCCAACTAACCCACTTGCCTAGAACCTTCAGGGTCAGCTCCACCACATGATCGTTTTGATTTCCATAGCACGCGAGAATGTCTTGCCACGACCGCGTAATCTTGGCCATGTCCCGCTCGCGAATCAAATCTTTCAGGTTGGTGTTGCGATCAGCTTCATTCCCTTGACGTGAGAGCATCACATCAGCGATCTCATCATGGATTGAGTTGAGAATGCGCAAATACAGGAACACTCCAAGAGTGTTGTCTTTTTGGCTGCTTCCCGGCAATGACGTCAGGGCAAGGAAGTCGTCGATGAAGCTCTCCCATCCATCCTTGTAAAGGTAAACGAAGAGGTAAGTCAACGTCTGGGTGAGTTTGTTTTGGAGGTGGGCTGGATCAGGTTGTTCCTGAGAACTGCCGCCGTAGGCATGCCGGGCATGATCGAAAAGCGCTTGCTTAAGGAAGACAAGACTCGGACCGTCAAGAGACTGCGACTGTACTGCATTGTTGACAATCTCAAGTGAGACTAAACGGACAACCTCTGTCGGCCGTGGTGTTCGGGTGAATAGAGTCACGCATGCTTGCCAGCCTGCGGGATCAGACCTCACTTGGTTCAAGAACTCGAAGGCTTGGTTCTTTAAAGACGGGTCGGAGGAGGCGTCCCAGGCGATAGCGATCGCATTCTCGATCTGGAAGAATTAATTATTAGCATGCAGGGCGCAAGGGGGAGGAACAATGCCAGAGGCGCGAAAACAGTGTCTCCATTTTGGGACCGCAACCTGATGAAGGCATAGCGGGGTTGGGTGGGTTCGGCAGGGTGCTCTGACGACAAGATGCGTCTTACCTGGGCGTCCATCTGGACGGAAGTAGTTTGGGGCTAGGGAGGGCTTAGGTGTGTAACGGGAGATGCGAGGTTCCTGTTGAAGTTGCTATAACCTGAGCGGGAGGGTATTCGGCATTCTCAACAACGGTAGGTGTGGCGCTGAAGACGCATGTTTCCTTGACGGACGGGACCTCTCAGTTGGCCATCTTCTCAGCTAAAATCGGCTTTGGAATTTTCGGATGCTGCAGCGGCTGCGGGGCTTTATTCTCGAACGGGGAGGTTTTTACGAGTGAGAGCTGTTTCACGATTTAAAGAGAGAAGGGTTTGGCGAGGACAAAGATGGGCTGCTGCAGGCTTCCGGAAGATATGATGTGGAAGTGGCGGGGCAGCGAAATCGAGAAAAGTCGAACGTGGATCGACAGGCGGGGGCTTGGAACCGTTGGACCAGCACACCCAGGCGCCAGCACGCCAGGTGGGGTAGCTACACCTCACGTGCCTGTTGCCATCAACGGTGAAGGAGAGCTAGCAAGGGCCAAGCCGCCGCTAAATTCCAGGGCTCTCCCAGACTTCGGTTTGTTTCAGCATTCATTGTCCGTCACCTAGTCGGGCCAGGCGTACACAACGACAATTCCGTGTTTCTCGGACGGAGAAGCGTAGCATGTTGCACTGCAGCTTAACGAGTCATCCGCGACGATGGCCAAAATGCCGGGGTCTTGTGTGCTTATTTCGCGCACCCGTCCATTCAGCCAAGATTGATGCCCGACTCTCATCGAAACGGAGAATCTGGCTCCAGTCCCAACTTGACCCTGATGCAAATGCCGACCAATTCCTACAATACAAAGCTTGATCATTCCAAACCCCAAACGCCCCGAACTAAGCACCGCTATAAAACGTAAACCTTCCGTAGAACCATTGTTGTTCAGCTGACCCGTGCTTGTCCTGGCTTAACCCGTCTTCTTTTTCTTCTTGGGCCTCTCCTCCTCCTCCTCTGGCTCGGCCTCGTCCTCGCTCTCGACTTCATTATCGACGCCGCTCTCGTCACTGCCCGAGCCACTGCTTTCGTGATCGCTGTCGAACTCTTCAGCAACATCACTGTCTGATTCGGCTTGGAAGTCCTCATCCACACTCTCCTCGTCTTCATCAGCAGAGCCGCGGTCGGCCTTGGGGCCAACGGCCTCTTCTTCGGAGCTCTCCATGTCCTGATCACGCATCGCCGCCGCGAGCAGATTGGCGTCTTCATCAATCTCGTTCTTAACCCGCAGTCCTTTGAGCTTGAAAAATCCTTCGAGCGCCTTCAGGTCTTCGCGGTTAATGTTGCTGAATTGAGACGAACCCGCTCCGTTTTTCAGAAGGACCGTAATATCGAACGTTGACAAGGCGGATACGGCGCCTCCAACGCGGGAGAATGTGACAGACTGTGTCTGCTCGTACGAGATGTACGTAGCAGGCTTCGGAACAAACATGAACGCCTTCTCCAAGCAATACAAAAAGCCTTCGCTCGCCTTGATTGAGCACTTGATACCGTATTGGTTGCGGTGCCTGTCTGTGTTAGCGATGGGCTTGCAGGTAGTTCTGTGAGTAGCTTACGTGGTGAAGTCCTTGGCCGGCGAAGCAATCTTCTTGTTCGCAAGGCCTTTGAAGATGTACGTCACAACTTGGTGCAAAGGCTGCTCGTAATGAGACTGCAGCTTATCCTTGTACTTGGACTGGAGCTGTTCCTCGGAAATATTGAGATCCAAAGTGACCTCCTCATCCGACTTGAACTGCATGACAACGAACGGGTAGCGAGTTTGACCTTGGCGCAGCGGGGGGTCGAGACCAATGCAGAGCATACAATGCATGTCGTCGGGCTTCGGAAGTACCATAAACTTCTTGATAGCGTCGTATTGAATCTTGTAGTCGTAGGTCTTGCCACGGAGACGGAACGACGAATCGTACATATCGATATCGAAGCGTCCTCTGGAGTATGTTAGCAAACGCGCCGCGGTAACATTCACGGGTACGCACCTCGGTGTAAGATGCAGAACATCCAAGAATGTGGCGATGGTGTCGCCAGCTGTCTCGCCAATCTCGGCTTTCTCGATGAGAGTGTCGTAGAAAAGAGTCACGGCATTCTTCTCCTCCTCGTCAGCATCACTGGCGGCATCACCGCCCTCGGCCTCCTTTCTTGTCGTCGTTCCAGGAATGTAGAACCTCATCTCGACAAGCTGATCCTTCCCTGCAGTGGCCTTCTTGCCTTTCTCTGAAGCGCCGTTCTGGCCGTTCGTCTTCGCCCCATCACCGACCGCAAACTCAACTGCTATTTCGTTGCGGCCGGCCAAGTTGGTGTTGGAGATTTCGGAGTAAGGGATTTCGAAAGCGGGTCGGTTCTGAACGTTGAACGTGAGCTCGGCTTTGCCAAACTCTGCCTTGCCCCAGTTCCAACCGCGGAGGGAGTGCTCCTTGTTCTCGAGATTGGTGCTGTACCAGTTCTTGAAGATCTTGTTGAGGCGCTCATAGTCCTGCACGCATATTAGGACGCTTATCCCATTGGCGCAATGAACAGCCTTACCTCCTGCTGGAATCCGTCAAGCTGGATAAGGCCCGAGTTCCTCTGCAAAATCTTCACCTCGTAGCCCTTTGCCGCTCGACTCCACTGCGCGCCGCCGATGTTGCTCTGGTCAAGAGTAAAAGTGTCGCCGCCGCTAGCAGGCTTCCAACCGAGACCGGTCTCAGCGAATCTGCATTTTCCGCCCTCCTTGGACAAGTCCAAGTGGATGTTGTCGAAGCTCTCGCTGGCGCAAGGTTAGCAGGCTGTCGCGGTGCATCAACTAGAAAGAAAAGAAGTGAGACAAGCAGAAACCTACATCGCAGACATGATCGTGGTTTGGGTTCAACTGCGGTCTAGTTCAGTTGTTGCTGTTGCGACCTCTAACTCGATGGAGGATTCGAGATGGACAGGGGAAAGATGTTCCACTGGCCGCCTGAAAGTCGCGTCACGGTTTCCTGGCGCGGTCCAGTAAATTGGCGATTCTGCCAGGCGGTGTGGGACGCGGAATTAGTGTGGCTCGTGTGGGTGGCGGGGTGCAAAGTGTGGCGTGAGCTGTGGGTAGCCCCACCCCCGCAACCACAAAGACCGCCTCCCTTTGTGTTTTCCATCTCTTGCCAAGCCCGCCGAGCTCATCGTCCTCGAAACGTAGGTGCTTTGAATCTCTATCAAATCTGCTACCGCAACAAGAGGCCCGACAAAGAATGAAGAAGGGCCTGATTGGGATCTTGGCTGCAAGCCGGCAATGGTGCCTGGCCGCGATGCATGAGACCACTGTTCAATGACACACACGCTACCTCAAGCTGCAGCTCGGGTTTCGACGTGCTTCTCTCACCACCAAGCCAAGCGACAGAACCGCCCAGGAGGTTCGAATCTGCCTGCGAACTGTTGAGAAAATCCTCTATCCTACGTGAGAAAAAGGATTCTGCCTGGAACGGAGCGGACGAGCTCATGTGACTGTTTCATCAGTACCAGCTATTGATGTGATGTAACGCGTGTATTGAGAAGATTTGCAGTGCTAAAGCATTTACATGCAGTGCTGGTAACCTGACTCTGGGGAGAGCAAACTGGTAAAGCTATATAAGGCAAGTAGGTCGCTATGGCATCATCCGCACCTTCCGCTGCTCCACCCCTCCAAGTTTACCTTTTGCCCAAACCCCGTCGCAACTCCCATTTTCTACCGCGGGTCCTTGCACTCGGAGAAATACTGCAAGCTACAGTACCTCGCTATCCAATTACCCATTCTTCGGATCCCAGGTCACTGCTGAATTGCCCAACGGGGTTGCGACCTTGAAAAGTTCACAGTGGCGTGTTAGACCGCTACCCACCCGGAACGCCCCGCGCTGGTGGTTCTGACTGATCGCCGTCAACTTGCAAACGCCCGAATCACCCAACCGCTCAGAACCATTGGTCGTTGCCTTACTTTACCTCAAGCCTCGAAACCCCCCCAATCGGAAATACTTGACGATTCTACGTGGGCACCCTGAGCCAACGGCAAGATGGATTTCGGTCGGCCTCTCCGCGGTGGATGCCAGTGCGGCCGGAACCGTTACATCATAACCATTCCCAAACAAACCACCAACCCCCCGAGAGTTCTCTTTGGCCCGAGTAACCATCACCGTACGAAACCCCAATCATGCGATGCTCAGCGAGTTGCAGCCACGGACTAATCACGTCGCAGATATCACCCACGTCGGCACTCCTCTTGCAGCCTACCTTCGCGTCCCGTTGCAGAACTATTTCTCGACGACAATCCCCATCCTTCCTGACGAGACAACCTCGATGATCAACAGGGTCTACCAGCGAGCGCACGAGCAGCGCCGATTCTGCGGCTTCTGCGGCACTCCCTTGTCATATTGGTCCGAAGAGCCTCGGAGTGAGGCCGACTACATCCAACTTGCCCTCGGTTCTCTGTTCCCTGAGGACCTTGCCGACCTCGAAGAGCTTGGGTTGTGTCCGAGCGCCTCGGACGACGAAGAGGAGGACCAACCCGCAGGCAAGGACGAGGACACTCATATGGAGGACCATGAGGCCATCGTTCTGAGACAGGGCCGCGAGACCGTCGGCGGGGTGCTGTGGTTCGATGCCCTCACAGAGGGGAGCCGGCTCGGGACTCTGCGCACCGCGAAGGGTGGCCATTCAAACCGGAGCGGCACAGTTCGGGTAGAATGGGAAGTTGTCGAGTGGACGGCAGATGATGATGCGGCGCAGGCGCCTAAGAACGGCAAGCGCAAGCTGGCTGATCGGGAGAGCGGCTCCGGGATTGCGGCCATGGAGGGCATTCAGCAGTAGCGCTCGAGCGAGGCTATCTATACAGCCGGGACATTCCGGTGATGGGAATGAGGCTGTATGTCATCTGATGCGTGAGATCAATATGCTCGGAGGATTAATGAATTGTTGACGGTGGCACGGCAGCGAGGATGCAGCCGATGCGTGAGGGAGACGTCAGATAAACGTCAGATAGACGACAGACAGCGCTCGGGATGGCTCCGGTCGAGTCAAGTGACGGACCGTGAGATCTTGCGTCGCAGGCACAATTCGGCATGGCTTCTTGGCGTTTGGCAGGCTGGTAAAAGGAAAGGGTGGTGTGGGCAGGCTGGCATCCGGTGGCCAGGCCGGGTTAATGGTTATGGAAGATTGCTTGCGCCTGAAGTGTGAAGCAGACGAAAACGTGGGTCGATATTAGGTACCGACATGGGATATACATAGTAGCGTGCATCTTGTTGGCGATCCCGGTTTTTGTGTCGTGTCTCGCAGGGCCAGGCCGTGTAAATGGATGGGACTGTGAACGCTGGGGACGGAAGGGCGAGTCGATATCACAGCGTTTGAACGTATAGCACAACAAGACTCGGCATCGCCCCTGAAGGATGGAAACACAGACCCGTTGCCATGGCCACGCAGCAGAGCCCGACAGCGCAATGAGGTGATAGGTGTTTGCTGTTTCGTGCGGGAAAAGTCTCCTGCCGAAGTTTCAGCGGGACGATGGGATCAGCTCGATCACGCTCCCGCTCGTTCCGCGGCGCTACGCAGGCGCACGCGGTCGGTCTGACAAGCGGCGGAACGGCGGGCTGTGTTTGGCTCGCCAACCTCACCTTGAATCTCGTCCGTCCCTCTTGAGTCGCTAGGCGTCCCGAAGTTTAGCCATCGGCACGGCGTTCAGGGAGGAAGAGCCGCCTGGGACGTTGGACCGCCGAGTGGATCATGGATGCGCCGTCAATCGTCAATGCGGCTTTTCGCCCTCTTTGCACCGTTCCTGCAGCCCATCTTTGGAAAACACAGACGAGGCCGGACCCTTTTGCGTGTGACGGAATGGAACATGAGGCGGGCTGGAGAGCCCCAAAGCGTCAACGTCGTCGAATCGAGAACCGGAGTCGACCGTAACTCGGCGCGGGCACTGTGCCGCCGCATCGCTGCACCGCTGCACCATTTTGCCTCCATGTCGTTCCCCATCGACCCCATCTTTTCCCCTCCATGCCCCCTTTGACCCATCTGCAACTCAACATGCGCCGGCGAGCAAATATTTCCAGGGAGGGGCAATAACAGATGTCCTCGTGAGACGAGTTTCCCCGAAGTTCACCCAGCCAGCGACCCAGCAACGAGCCTTTCGGGCCGTGCATCCGCTTCCTGGGTTCTGCCAGTGAACAAAAAGTGGAGAGCCAGAGGAGTCCAAATTCGACGCAGCCACATGACGAGCGCAGATGTGGATGGGAGGAGGGAAAAAAAGGCACAGATACGTAATTGGCACCGGGGTTGGAATTTCACGCCGGTGCAGCACGGCGTCCGATCCCGGGTGTCGGACGTGTACCTGTTCGAGAAGGGGGGACGAAGAGGGGGCTGAGATGGGATGGTGGGCAGAGAGGCGCTCCGCAACCGTGGATTCGAGCCCTCCCACCAGGGTTGCACGCGATGGAAGTAGTATGTATCTACCCAGGCGGTTCGCGGTTGGAGCACGAAGTTGGTCGTATGGGACCAACGCCATGCTACCCCGCGGTGGGGGTCCTACCTCGAGGTACCTACCTACCCTAACCAGGGGCCACGACCCTTGACGCCTGCTCATCCGCCCCTGCCCCAGCAGCCCAGGAACGTCCTCTCGACCTGCACCGGCTGCATCCTGTGCGCGGCTCGATGGTGGCCATCCCGCAGCCCATCTCAGGCTATGCCTAGCTTTTCTCGGTGTCGACGGTCCGAAACACGGGAGAATGGGGAATAACGGTATGAAACCGAGGCCGCGCCCCATCTATAAGATGGGACGACGCCCCGGGCTGCCCGCATCGACATGTGGGATGCCGTCGTGTTGACGAATATATAATCTCTTGTCCTCCCTCTTGTCCCATCCCTCGTGCCCCTGACACCATTCCCCCTCTCGACGGACCCAGTCCCATTCTCTGCACCAGTCTCTACGCATTTTACCGGCCATAGGCGAACATCCAGCCCACAATGTCTCTCCCCAAGGACTTCCTCTGGGGCTTTGCCACCGCCGCGTAGGTTAGACACTTCCAATGGCCCAACTGCCCGCTGACCCCTGAGCACAGATACCAGATCGAGGGCTCCCACAACGTGGATGGCCGTGGCCCGTCCATCTGGGACACATTCAGCGCCATCCCCGGCAAGATCGCCGACGGCAGCTCGGGCGCCGTGGCCTGCGACTCGTACAAGAGGACCTCGGAGGACATTGAGCTTCTCAAGTCCCTCGGCGCCACTGCCTACCGCTTCTCCATCGCGTGGTCCCGTATCATTCCCCTCGGCGGTCGCAACGACCCCATCAACCAGGCGGGTATTGACCACTACGTCAAGTTCGTCGACGACCTCCTCGAGGCAGGCATCCAGCCCTTCATCACCCTCTTCCACTGGGATCTGCCCGATGCTCTGGACAAGCGCTACGGCGGTCTCCTGAACCGCGTGGAGTTCCCTCTCGACTTTGAGAACTACGCCCGTGTTATGTTCAAGGCTATCCCCAAGTGCCAGCACTGGATCACCTTCAACGAGCCGTGGTGCTCGGCCATCCTCGGCTACAACACGGGCTACTTCGCCCCTGGCCACACGTCGGACCGCTCCAAGTCTGCCGTTGGCGACAGCGCGCGCGAGCCTTGGATCGCCGGCCACAACATGCTCGTTGCCCACGGGCGCGCTGTCAAGGCTTACCGCGAGGACTTCAAGCCCACCCAGGGCGGCGAGATCGGCATCACCCTCAATGGAGATGCCACTCTTCCCTGGGACCCCGAGGACCCGGCTGACGTCGAGGCGTGCGATCGCAAGATCGAGTTTGCCATCTCGTGGTTCGCCGACCCCATCTACTTCGGCAAGTACCCCGACTCGATGCTCAAGCAGCTCGGCGACCGGCTGCCGACCTTCACTCCGGAGGAGTTGGCGCTCGTCAAGGGCTCCAACGACTTCTACGGCATGAACCACTACACTGCCAACTACATCAAGCACAAGACCGGCGTGCCCCCTGAGGATGACTTCCTCGGCAACCTCGAGACGCTCTTCTACAACAAGGCCGGTGACTGCATCGGACCCGAGACCCAGTCCTTCTGGCTGCGCCCCCACGCCCAGGGCTTCCGCGACCTGCTCAACTGGCTCAGCAAGCGCTACGGCTACCCCAAGATCTACGTGACCGAGAACGGCACGTCGCTTAAGGGCGAGAACGACCTGCCGCTCGAGCAGATCGTCGAGGACGACTTCCGCGTCAAGTACTTTGACGACTACGTCAACGCCATGGCCAAGGCCCACTCCGAGGACGGTGTCAACGTCAAGGCCTACCTCGCATGGGTATGTTCACCTTCAACCCTTTCCTCATTTTTTACGCATCAAAATCTAACATGCATGCTAGTCTCTCCTCGACAACTACGAGTGGGCCGAGGGTTTCGAGACCCGTTTCGGTGTCACTTTCGTCGACTACGTCAACAACCAGAAGAGATACCCCAAGAAGAGCGCAAAGAGCTTGAAGCCCCTGTTTGACAGCCTCATCAAGAAGGATTAGATGTGATCATATAGACGGCTGGAGAGAAGAGGGTTGTAAGATGCCACGAGCTGTGGGGTGGGAGGGTTTATGAGATCGGTCACCGGGCCAAACATCTCGGTCGGGACAGTAACGTTATGAAGTTGTATATAGCCTCATTTTTTTTGGATCACGATTCTCATGAAAGGAATTAAGATGGCGGCAAGGGGGGAAACAGACTCCCAGCTTTTGGATCATTACAAGTTTTTGAACCCCCCCGTTGTGCATGTGTGACATTTCCTATGTACGAACAGCAGCGCCAATCATGATCCGCGATTGTTTTGGCCATGTTCTCCCAGTTGCTATGTCGCCTAACTGCTATGCCAGCCTACTGCTACGTAGCCGCGATCCACTCATACAAACTAACCCTCTGCCTAATCCCCCTCTGGTCCATCAACTCCTGCGCCCGAACCAAGTAGTCAACACCGATACCCCTCAAAAACCCCTCCACATATACGGCCTTGGACATGGGACATTGGCTTATCGCTCGGAAATAGACTTGGTCCTGCCCCATTCCGTTCGCGGCGCAGAACCGGATGTACTGCACCCAGAGGTCCGCGTTCCTCCCTGCTTCAGACTGCAGTGCCTCTTCAAAGGCTGCCCTGACGGAGTATCTAGTTCCTGTTCGGTGCTCCTGGAGGATGTCGAAGCGTCGAGCGTTGAGATTGTCGTGGGCGGGCGTGAGGGCCGTTGAGTAGAGGTGGGTTCGCACCGGATCGACGAGTTGGATGGTTGGTGTGAAGTAGGAGAGGAGCGAGAGAAAGATGGTGTTTGTTGGGAAGAGGGAGAGAAAGTGGAGTAGGTGAGCGCGGATGGCGGATGGTTTGTGGGCGTTGTGGACGCTGTGGTGGTAGAGAATGCGGGATGCTGTTTGGAGAAGAGGCTCTTGGTAGGCGGGTGGGAGTTCTAAGAGGAAGTCCGTGATGGTGGTTACGGCGGCCGTGGGAGAGTCGGTGACGTAGGTGAGCAGCGCGAGGCTTTCGGCGTGTTGGAGCGCAATGGAGAGTTGTCGGGAGGAGAGAGCATAGTCGCGGGTGCTGGAGAAGTGGGAGCGGGCCTTGAGGATGAGAGCTGGAGATGGCAGCGCCGTAAGGGTAGAATCGGCTGAGCGACAGAGATGGAAAAGTGCCGCCTGCGTCTGGTTGGACTCGAGGTCGATCCATGCCCAGCTGTTGTAGAGGAGTTGACCATTTGTGGATGTGGATGACTGCATGAATGTTAGTGATGGTTTGCGTGACTTGGTCGAAGTGCTTACCAGCCCCTGAGTTGCTGCAGACAACACCTTTTCAGAGACGTCCGGGTTCCCATTCGCAGACTCGATCAGCGCATAGGCGCTATACAGTTTGAGGTTTGAGCTGTACTGCTTGAGGAGGCTCTTGGCAGCCTTCTTTGCCCCTGAAGAATCGTTTGCCCACACCAGCGCCAGATAGTACTCGGCCAATGCTTCGATCCGACAGACTCCTACCAGATATTTCAGTGTGCTCGAAACCCAGGGAATTTTGACTCCGTCGGGGCTTTCGCGCCACATTTCGAGATAGCGGAACCACGTCCCGGAAAATAAAACGTCCTGTGAGATGGCCATGTCTCCACCCTGCTGCCAGAACTCAAGCGTGGGTTTCGCATCGTCTGTCTCTGTCTCGTGCCTCGTCTGACCAAGTTCGCGGTCGAAAGTCTGGTTCCGGATCGCAAGAGACGGGTCAGCCTTTGCCTCCGCAATCAGTCCGTTGGAGACCCCGGCGGTAGGCAACCCGCAGAACAGAAGAAACGCATCAATAAGCCCCAAGCTCACGTCTGGCAGCACCATCGAAGGGAACCAAACAAGAAGGTCCTTGATGTCGGAGAACGTCACCACTCTATACGGATCGTCCTGCGCATCGAAGTCCAGGGTCCTAGCCGGCATGCGTGATCGCTCGGATTTCCGGTTCTCCACGACAGCCCAGCGAGTCCACGCAGATGGGTATTTGGTCCTGTCCACGTTTTCCTCCGCCGCATGGTCAATCCCTTCAGATTTTGTCGGCCAAGGTACATCATCTTCATCCCACGACGCCCAGCCTTTAGCACCGTCCTCGCCTATGCGCTGAGCCTCACTCTCCCAGAAGTCGGCAAACAAAGCCACGGCTTCCTCCTGTGACCCCAGCGGCGACGTTGGCCGGCAAAATGTCATTTCCAACACTGCTTGCCATGCCGCCACGGCGAGTTCAACGTAGCCCACATCGCTGAGAAAATGCGTGAGCCGGAGAAAGACGTAGATCAGTCGACTGGCTATAGACATCGTCTGTTCACCATTTTCCTCTCTACAGCTCTCTGGCAACTTTCTGCCAAGCTCAGCCAGCATTTCCGTCATGAAGCTCTTCAGTCCCTCATAGCTGCAATCCGCCTCCTTCAGCATTGTGTCAAGCTTCGCCCGCCAGAGGGTGAAGCTGTCTTGGCGACCTTCCGTCAACCTGCTTAATCGTTTTTTCAGCGTCCCATCATCCCACACTTTTGAGCCTTCTCTTAGCATGCCCTCCGCCAGTTTCTCCTCTTGCTCTGGTTCTCTGACGTGCTCGAGGGCCTCTTCATAGAGCGAAAGTTTTAGCTCAGTCAGGCCTTTTCTCTCGTCTACCGACAGCAAACGACCCGGGTTCTCCCGATTTTCACGGAAGAGAGCTTCTTGGAGGTCGATCAGCTCAAACCAGGCGGGCCCGTCCTCAGGCTTGGCCCTGACCTGACGATTCAACTCCATGGTGCGCTTTTTAACGACAGAAAAGTCGGCCTCGTTCTCCTCAGCTGCAGAGGCGCCACGGTCCGATTCAGAGTCGCTGGCGGAGGTTTTGTTGGTATAAATTGACCGATATTCGGGAACTGAGATTGGTTCATCTTCGCGTTTCCGTTTTCTCGAGTCTAAGGCAATGAAGTCATCGTCTGTAGCTGGTGGCTTGCTGGTATCAGGGTCAGGTTTGATAAATTTGGCGTTGGCTCCCATCGAATTGGCGAATTTGACCGCGTTCCTATCACGGAAAACCGAGCCTCTATCCGTCCCACCGTACCGGATGGTAAACTCTTCCTTGGATCCGTCGCGATGGATGGTAAGAAAACCAGTCGAACCCATCACCCTCCCGTTGCCGTCACGGTAATAAGAGGGCACCTTGCTGCGGTCGTTGCTGCCGTAGCGGAAGATCAGGGGGTCCCCTCGCTTGTCAACGAAGAACAAGTCATTGATTTTCTCGGCGGTGGTTGCCTTGGGGGGTTGTTGAGTTTCGTCCTTTCTGGCCGGGCTGTGATCGTCTCGTCGATGGCGATGCTCACTCTCGCGACGGTCTCCATGTCGTCGCTCATCATGGCGGCGACGCTCATGGCGATCCTTCCTCTCGTCGCGATCGTCTTGTCGATGGCGTGACCGTCTTGAACTTTCGTCTCGTTCTGATGTCCGTTTCTCATCCTTTGCTTCACGCTGAGGCTCAGGATCTGCTTTTGGTTTGAAAGATGAAAACTTGGGGACGGTGCGCTTCTTCTCCTTGTCCCCCATCTCCCTCGACGACATGATGGCTCTGGTTATCGGTTCATCTCAGGATCAATATGCACCTTGAATCTTGGTCCTCGTATTCGTCCGCTGTCGTGCTTCCCCAGATATTGTCAGTGTGGGGGCAGCTGTCCGGGTCGATCGTTGAGCGTGCAGACGCCAAGGCCCGCCCCGTTGTTGGCTGAACTCTCACAGCGCCCAAGCTGCCTGACGTAACCCCGTTTCAGGCGGTCTGCGATGGTTGGGCAGGGATTATTGGCGGGGGTAGCGCTTTCCTGGTGAAAACACGGACGCGAGCCCTCCAATTGGCACCAGTTGATGCACTGATCCACAATGACACAATGAAGCAACGCACTTGATTCCGGCTTCGACTCCCGAACCTCACGTCCACGACCCGTGTTTCCTCGGCTGTTGGGTCGATGTTTTGTTCCTAATTTGAGCGCAAATATCGCGCAATCCTCGAAGTGAGTTGATTTAGAGGCCTCGCGTCTGCACAAGACTTGGACGGGATAAAAGCCCCAGAAACAGGGCAGACGTCTGACTGCCTGTTCTTTTCGGTGAAGGAGCGAGGGCGCCTGAGACAACGGCAGCACGTGTGAGGTGCCGGTGGCCCACTCCTCCACCATCGTAACCGGACGCATGGGATGAGCCACCTTCCTCCTCTCATCTGATCTCGGCCCTGAGACAGCGTCCGACGCCGTGGAACTCAGGTCATCGCTGTTTTCCTTGTTTGCATTTTTGCATTCTGGAGCCCGTCAGTTGCGCCAGGCCTCTTCCATGGAGCGGGCACGACGCGCTGTCTTTCCCGTCCCTCGTTCTTGACACTGATTTTCGACATCTGCCTTCCATGTCTTTTCGAACAGTCACGCTGCGATAGATTTCGAGCCTCGCCGACGCCGATTGCGACTACCCTTCCACTAATTGTTCGCCTACCTGCGTGGTACGTGTTGAAAATGGCAGGCAAACGACACGCGCCTCGCTATCGCGACCTTCGCGACTCGGTTGAGTTCGAGCGAGAATCCCCAGCCCAGGATGGTGACGAAGGGCCTTCTACTTCTGAGCCCTCAAACTACTTCTCCGGTCCACCATCACCAACGAGCTTTCGACGACTACCGCGCAATATGAATCGAAGGCCTTCAAACCCAGATCCTCCCGACGAGAGGACGGCTCTTTTGGCGGGCACCTCGCGGTCTCGCATTCGCATCCATTCATCCCATGGCTCCCCGCATCTCTCTAGGAACCAGAGCTACGTTGGTAGGTTGAACTCTGTGGAAAGTCATTTTATCACATTATGCGACCCCCGCTTACCACCTGTTTGGCACAGATAGCATCAGAAGTACTCGTCACCACAGCCGTGCGAACTCATGGGGTCAGCGTCTGATCCACGCCCTTGCCGACCGCCAGGACGCATCCATGTCTGAATCCAAAGGGTCCGTCTTCCCAGATGACCGTGTTTGGTATGATCAGTTTACATCGACCGACTGGGTGCACGACAGCATCGCCGATGCATACCGGGTCAAGGCCCTTAGGAGCCGAAAGGATTTCTGGGGCCGCGTCTATGTCTTGTGGGACGGTGCTCAAGGTTGGATATTGAGCGCACTTGTAGGATTCATTGTTGCTGTGCTGGCCTACGCCGTGAATATATCCGAAGCTACTGCCTTCGACTACAAGGATGGGTACTGCACGAGGCATTGGTACCTCAGCGAAAAGGTGTGTGACCTGACATACTCGCGTTATACACAAGCTAACACTTCTAGGAATGCTGTCCTCTTGGTCCTTGCACAGACTGGAGAGATTGGGGCGAAGTCCTGGACGGCTTTCCCTTTGGTGAGAAGTGGACGGATTATGCCGTCTACATCGTTGCCGTCATTACCCTGGCCAGCTTGTCTTGCCTGCTTACGTTGACTACAAAGACAGTGGTACCGTCAGCGTACCAATTGTCGACGTTGGACGAGAACCTTGCCGCACCTCCCGTTCCACTGCAGGGTGATAACGAAACCGACGAAACTAGCGTTAGCCCCCGGCAGGCTCGCGAGGCCCCCGTTACCCCTCCCATGATCTACTACTCGGCTGCTGGCAGTGGCGTCGCCGAAGTGCGTGTCATCCTAAGTGGCTTCGTGTTGCACGGCTTCTTGGGTCTTAAGACGCTGGTGATCAAGTCTCTAGGACTGGTGTTGAGCGTTGCGTCTGGGTTGAGTCTGGGCAAGGAAGGCCCCTATGTTCACATTGCAACATGTGTGGGCAACATTGCGTGTCGTGTTTTCTCCAAATACGACCGCAACGACGCAAAGCGCCGCGAGGTCCTCTCGGCCGCCGCCGCCGCCGGTGTTGCTGTGGCGTTTGGTGCACCTCTTGGAGGTGTGCTCTTTGGACTCGAGGAGGTGGCATATTTCTTTCCCGCCAAGACGCTGTTCCGGACATTTTTCTGTTGTATCACCGCCGCGTTGACGCTCAAGTTCCTGAACCCCTACGGAACGCACAAGATCGTCATGTTCCAGGTCCGGTACGTTGTCGATTGGGAATACTTTGAGCTGGGAAGCTTTATCCTGGTTGGTGTTCTCGGCGGAGCTGCCGGTGCCCTTTTCATCAAGGCATCTCGGCGCTGGGCAAAGACATTTCGCAAAATCCCGGCCATCAAGACGTTCCCGCTTCTGGAAGTGGTGCTGGTGGGCCTTGTAACGGGCTTGATTGGATACTGGAATGTGTTCACGAAACTCCCGGTTGCAAAACTCCTCTACAACCTGGCAGCACCTTGTGATGACCGCGATAACAATCTGGAAGACCTCGGTCTTTGCCCGGATACCATCGACGAGATCCCACCTGCGCTTCTAAGCCTTTTCGTCGCCTTTCTTATCAAAGGGTTTTTGACGATCATCACGTTCGGCATCAAGGTGCCTGCCGGTATCTATGTCCCATCCATGGTTGTTGGCGGTTTGATGGGTCGCTTGATTGGTCACTGTGTCCAGTGGTCCGTTATGGCCTTCCCAGAATGGGGAATCTGGAGCAATTGCGCAAAAATGTCGCCAACCACGTGCATTCAGCCCGGCGTCTATGGTCTTATCGCCGCCGGTTCGACCATGTGCGGAGTGACTCGGCTCTCCGTTACGCTCGCCGTCATCCTGTTTGAGTTAACCGGTAGCCTCGACTATGTTCTGCCTTTTTCGTTAGCTATTCTTATCGCCAAGTGGACTGCGGACGCTATTGAGCCACTCAGTATTTATGTGAGTTCAACGTTTGCTATGAGTGATGTGGTGCTGACGATTGTAGGACCTCTTGACGGAGATGAACTCGTATCCTTTCCTCAATAATAAACACAAGCCAATCTTCACCTCCGACTTGGCCGACATCGTCCCTAGAGTTCGCAAGGAGAGGATCATTGACATTACCAACTCGCCAGTTGTTCCGGCATCTAGCCTGCGCACCAAGCTTGAGCTTTTGCATAAGGCCGGCGAGCTGGACGGCGGCCTGCCCATCGTCCGAGACGAGATTCTTGTTGGTCTGATTCCAGCACCAGATTTGGAATACGCCTTGGATAACCTGCCTAACGAGGGTTCTGGCTTGTGTTTGATGGCGAACGTGCCCAGCATCGACGACTCGGACGACGGTCTTCCGGACCCCAGTGACTTTACCCCGTTCATCGACCCGGTATGTTGGTATTGTTGCTTGAGACGAAGTGGTACTGATAGACGACAGGCCCCAGTCGCGTTGGATATCAGATCACCCATGGATTTGGTGTATGAGTGTTTTGTCAAGCTGGGACTTCGGTATGTCTGTGTTCTGAGAGATGGACGATATGCCGGCATGGTAAGCATTCCGAGGAAGCGTAATTCCGCAGTATGCGCTAACTATAATGCAACAGACCCACAAGAAGACGTTTGTCAAGTACATCCGGGAGTTGGAGGAGAAGGAGGGAAACATTTGAGCATGTTTGCGTATTATTAACAGTGTGTTCTTGGTCTTCACTCTGGTTCCGTGTTCATAATTTGGGCTCTGACTTTGGTATGGCGTTGCATGGGAGGCAAGTTTGCTCAGCATTAGCTGCTCGTTGGATGTGTATTGGTTAAGCCTTGCATGACCTGGTGAGACAAGATGGTAATGATGGTGCTTGGGCTCAAGCCCGCTGACGACATGGCCCCTTTCAAAGTGAAAATTGCACCCCTACGTCGGACCTTCCACACATGCCGCAGTCCCTTGATTACAATGCCAGTTCTCTATCGTCACAGATCAGCCACTTCGTGTCTTGGCGTTTGTCACCTGCTGATGATATAAACTCGTCTCAGTGGAGAACATCTCTCCTTGGGTGGTAAACGTTTGAGTGACTGAGAAGGCTGAGGCAATCAGATGCCAGCAGTCATTTTTTTCGAGGTAGAATTGGGTGTTGTATCCCAATGTCCATCTTCCATCTGGCCTACTTTTAACCCGCCAAGTTATCCCACTGAACAAACGCCAGACACAGCCTTGCGAGATGTGGGATGCGCTAAAGGTCGGTCTCATCCCAACTTTCGGGTTTTCGGGCAGAATGGGTCTGCCATTTTTTAAGTTATCAATCGGGGCTGTGTTGTGTGAAGAACTCGAAACAAGATAAACGCATGTTATTGACTGCATCCAGGGCAAGGTAGGTAGGCGTGTAGAGGATAGACAGCCCGTGCCCTAAGTAACCTCCCCGATTGAAGGTGAAAATCGCAGTGTTTACTGTCCCATTCGATAAAAGACGAATGTGGCAAGCCGCAAGGCTGTGTGGGATGACTTGGGGCGTTGTGTTGAGCGCACTGCTGGCGTATCGTATCGTATCGCCCACACTGGCGATTGAGTGCCTTCGGGTGTCAGGTAAAGTGCGGCCAGACCAAGCCAGCCTCGTTGTGAAGATGGATGCTATCCGGATGCTCATCCTGTAGGGTAAACAAACATTCTACAATACTAATGCCCTTTAGTGCCTGCCGCATCGAGAGCCCACGTTGACCGCTGAACTCAGTTGTGTGACATTGTTCACAAAAGAGCGAGCCAGGCGACCTAGACGAGTCACACGACTTTCACAATCCTCTTGTAACCGTCGACTCCCCACTAAAGTGAAGATATATTCCCTTGAACTTGAAAACGCATCAGCATCGACTGGTGCTTATCTGGGAAAGATGACTTCGCCCTTCCCCAATACGATTCGTTGAGACGGATCCAGGCATCCAATCGCTGCATGGAATGAAAAGATCCGCTCGCCTGTAGGGCTGACAGGGGATAACAGGGGCCAACAGCCTTACGAGCATCTAATTTCAACAAAATCTCCGAAGGATCCAACCGTCATTCCCCAGAACAAGTTCTTGGGCTGATATCACACTTGGGCACAACTGAGTTTTAAGATGACTTGATTTAGCTATGCCAGGCAGTCGACCACACCACCCAAGGGGTCGCCTTGTCACAACCTCCCACATAGCCCAATGCGATACCTATACCTGTTCCCGGTCCGGCACATGCTCATATACGGATTATCCCTTGTCCGGACCGAGAATGTCCGACCACCCACCAGAGCCCCCCAGTTCGCTCTCTCTGTCCTCATCACCGATTTCGAACTGTCACTCTCTTCGCTGACAACCGACCCCCTCCCGATTGCTCCCAGGTCAACCTCGACCCTTTCACGCAGGGACTGTGCGATCATCTCCAGGTTCAGGGCGAATGAGAAAGGGGAAAAAGCCAGTAATTGGCAAACATGATACAGTGAAAAGATTTTCAGTATTACAATGAAAATGAAATGAGGTGAAAAGAAAATCAAAAGGAAGGGAAAGGGTACAAGCCAACAACCCCACGATTACAACACAATAGACAATCTGTCCTGAACTGTTCCGCGTTTCGATCCCTGTAACCCAACTACCTTTTTCCTCTCCGCTCCCCTCCACGGACGATCCAAGTGGGCGACGTTGATCAAACGGAAGACAAGCTTGGAAACTTCTAGTTGGCAACCTCCTCTTCAACCCAGCCATTCAGGTTGCCCTGAATGGCAAGGCCGAAACCTGTGCCCATTCCTCCGAAGCTGGCCTGATATTGATGACCGCGGCGCTCGCCATCGCTGCCTCCGGTGCTACCCTGGAGGCTATTGGGGCTGGTACCGCCATTCTCGAACCCGGGAGCCAACACAGGAAGGCTCACAGCGCGGCTGTGTGACGAACGCCCGGGGGCAAGCAGACCCCCAATTGTTGTCGCACCTGAGGTAGCAGGGTTGGTGATGTAGCCGTTGGAAATGCTAGCCGACTGCTGGTGGCCCGAGATCGGACCCTGAGGCACCTCCAAGGTGAGCGTGGGCTCACCCGGGGAGGAGGCAGCCGTCCCGAAGAGAGCGGCTTGCTGGGCTGCCAACACTTGCTGCTGTTGATGCTGTTGCTGCTGCGCTTGCTGCGAAACGTGGTTCAGGTACATGGTCAGGGGGTTGTTGTTATTGTTGAACAGCGACGGAGGGATGGAAGGGCCGATATTGGTTGGCGAGTTACCGTTCTGGCTGCCCTGGGGAGGAGGTGATGGCACCTGGTCCCGAGGTGACTGGGACTGCTGCATCTGACGGGGCGGGTTTCCGCAGCGATCCTTGCCAAAGTTGACCTTGAACTTCTTGTATTCATCCTTGCCTCGAACAGCCTCGATGGCCTTGATTGCGTTCGCAATGTTGGTGAAGTTGACGAACGCACAGCTCTTCTCGCGCAACGTGTTGACAAGCTCGATCTCGCCGTACTCAGTGAAGTCCTGGCGAAGACGGTCCTCGGTCCACGACTCATCAAGGTTGCCAATGTAGACATTGCGGGAGGCGCCGCCGCTGACAGCTAAGGCAATGGCAGGCGGGAGAGCGCCAGAGTGCTTGCCCCAGCCGATCTTGAGCCTACGGTTATGGATCATCAATCCCTGCAGGTTGCTCAGAGCATAGAACGAGGCAGCGGCAGTAGGATCGATGAACGTAACGAAGCAGATGTGCTTGTCGGGGATGTATCGGATGTGGTGCAGAAGACCGCCACGGACAACGTTGCAAATTTCCTCGATTGTGGTCTCGGGGTGGATGTTGCCGAGGTAGATGGTGCGGTTACCCAGGTTGTTGATGCCACCAGCCGTTGTAGCGACCGCAGCCGCGGCCACAGACTGCTGGGCAAGCGTGCTGGAGATCAGGTCACGGTCAGCACCAGTCAGCATGTGCGCGTAGCCCGGAGTGATTCCAAGGTACTGAGCAGCGTTCTGCTGCTGCGTCTTGGAAACGTAAGCACAGCGATCCTTTCCATAGTACACGCGGCGAGGCGACTGCCACTTGGGCTCCTGGGGAAGTTGTGACACAGCCTTGACGGCGTTCGCAATCGACAGGAAGTGAACAAAGGCAATGTTCTTCTCGCGGACAATCTTGACTGTGTCAATGGCACCGAATTTTCCAAGATCCTCACGGAGCTCCTCCTCGGTAATCTCCTCGGGCAAGTTGCCGAGGTACACATTGCGCGAAGCGCCGGACTGCTGAACGGCGAGAGCAACCGAGGTGGGAACCTGCGAGGGCTTGCCCCAGCCAATCTTGATATCCTGACCCTTGATGCAGAGCTTTTTCAAGATGGCATCAGAGTGGAAATGCGTGGCCGAGCCGGCGTCCAGGAACGAGATGAAGGCGCAGTTCTTGTCGGGAAGGAGCCGGACGGACTCGATCTGACCGCTGCGAACGTGGCCGAGAATCTCCTCAGCAGATGTGTCAGGGGGGATGTTGCCGAGGTAGACAGTGCGGCTAGTGCCCGTAACAATCCCGGGTGCCATACCCGTGGGCGAAGTGGCCTGCATGGGGATCTGCATCTGGCCAGGCATACCGTTGAACGGCGAGGTAGGCGACTGCGGCGAGTAGAACTGGGGCGCACCGTACGCGGAGGGCGAGACAATGGTCTGGTACAGCTGGGGCGAGATGCTCTGCTGAATCGGGCTTGAAGTGCCATTCTGCTGGTGGTGATGCTGCTGCTGAGCATGCTGGAAGTTGGTCACGTTCTGGAAGTGCGAGTTCGCAAACGCAGCAGGGGTACCGGGCTGGAATGGGCTTCCTAGAAGCAGCTGTGAGGGAAGCAGGGGAGTGAATTGCATGTCAAAGGCAGTGCCGGGGGTTGTCAGGTCAGCGGTATTGACAGGGGCCGTCTGCTGCATCTGCTGCGTGTTGATGCTGGGAATGTTCCCGCGGCGCGGATGTCTGTCGGCGAACCCAGAGACGTTGGAAGTGAAGGCACCGTGGGAGAAGCCCGTGTCGCTGTTGGAGGGCTTGGAGGCGTGGCCGAAACGACCCGGGGCGCTGGGCCCCGGCTGTGGACCGTTCATGTCCTGCATCCCAATGAGATGCGGCGGGACAAGAGAGTCCCGAGAGACGTGAGATAGGACAGCCGTTTTGACGGATTTATACGTGCCTCAGAAAGGCACGAGCGGGCAGTGTTTGCTTCGAATAATATACCCCGGAAGTCGGACAGATCAAGGCAAGTGCTGATCGGTCCTAAAGGCGGTGGATGGCTGCGAGAAAATCTAGCAGCCAAATGGGATCAAAGGAATCCTCAACAATAGGATCTTCGGTCAATGGCGGCTGCCTCCAATTCGGATGGAAGCAGTGTGGATTCGAGCCGGGATCGAGATTGGCTGGTTTGGATTCCTCGCGAACCGAGACAAAGAGTATGTTTTTGTGTTGATATTAAAACAAGCTATCGAAATCGAGGATTTTTCTCCGGAGTCTCAAAGCGAGTGTCGAGAAAAGAGACGCAACAAGACAGGCTTCCGCAATGGATAGGCCGGGGTCGAAATCGGACGTCGAAACAGCGTACGAGCTGTGCCGAAGGCAGTTGTCAAAAATTAGAAGACAATATCTTGAACGAGTGTGGTCGGGAAGACAAGGCGAAGGGCGAAGCCTGCAAGCAGTGAGGCACGGCGGCAGGGCCGACGGGGACGGAGGGACTGTCGGCTTGCAGGATCGAGGGCGGCGGGAAGAAAGGCAAGAAAGAAATGGATATCTCGAGAGGACGACAAACCAACGTCGAATGAGCGAGGGATGGCTGAAAAAAGGAGGAAAAAGAAGGCGAGAAAGGGATCGGTGACAAGGAGAGCGAGCGAGCGAAGGGAGGTCAGTTGGCCCTAAATGGGATTGGCTTGACAAGCTAGTTTAATTGCTGCTGGACAGGGGGTGACCGCTTCCAGGAGGGAAACACGCGCTCAGGAGCGCGGTACGTGCGGGCCATCTGGAGCCAGGTCCCCTTTGAGTCCCCACCGCGTATCGGAAGCGGAGGTCCGCACAGAAATAGCCGCTCAAGGGACCAAAAGTGACCACGCCATCGTTACGGTGCCAGTCGCCTCCCTTTGAGATTTCCCCGCCAGCACCCAAAGTCGATCCGCAAAGGTGCACCACCGCCATGTTGTTATTAGGAGGGGGTGCAGCACATTTATCCCACGAGGGAGAATTCGATGCTGCAACCGGCCGGTCCGATCTTGTCAATCGCATCAGGGCCCTACATCTAACCAGCAACGACGTGCTTATGCACGCCAGCGACGCCTTGCCCACGGTCATGGTGAAGTTGCATCAACGGCCCCTTACTGCTGCTCCTGGCCGTTGGTCGCTGGCACACCGCGGTCAGGAGACGATGATGCTGCACCAAGAGCCCTCACTGCAGCTCTCCTGCGTTGGACCCAGACTCTGGACGGCGCCTCGGCACAACCGAGGGATTCGGTTGTGATTGCACAAAAGCATCCATCTCGGTGCTTTTCAGACGGCAACTTGATTTTCAGCACATCCTCGGCCGGAGGATATGTTGTTCTCTTCACAACTGACTCTGCCGAAGCTCAGACGCCAGGGCCTCTTCGCTAACAGATGCAGGGTCGCCAGCCTCTGCACTCTGGTCACAAATATATGTATATGCCCTTTTCGTCCTCGTGGAGAGGGGCAACACAACGTGAGGGGTGATTGCGAATCTCCCCACCTACCCAGGCCGCGTCGATGTTGAATACCCGGCGGGCACACGATCTCAGTTCAACTCGAAATCCAGCGATCTGCTGTGCCTAACCGAATGCCCGGGAACCGAGGCCGTCGCGGAAAGGGGCATTTCGAGGCGAGATGGATCGTCGTGCACAAGTCGATCCCCACCGCCGTCTCATCTCTTCTGATCAGGGTCCGGCTGCTGGGCTCACGGCGAGTAAAAATAGGGACATTCTCCAAGTCCAGATGTCCGGAAAGGATGAAACGATGCTGCAGGGGAACGCTAGTGAAGTGCACGACATGGCATCGTGCGTGCTCCCACTGTGTCTTCAAATCGTCGCCCGATCCCCGGGTTGCGATTTTTTTTTGGCTCTGCACAAATATTTCGGCCCAAACGCATCTCTGGAAAGTGGCGTGCAATAAGACATGTGCTGCAGCCCGCCATTGACACATCACGGGGAAACGGGCGGTCAAGGCTTGCATCAGCACAGTCCATCTTCAGAACATCTGGCACTGTATTACGAAAATCCCCGGGTTCTGGAACCCAGCAAGAGATTCCACTCACATCCGCCAAGCACAGCGCCTGATACACGCTCGTGGTTTCGCACAGCTCAAATCAGCATATCTCACAGCATCAAGACTCCTCTTTTCCCCTGTTGACTCCCAAAACCGCATTATATTCCGGGTTCTCAGCCTCAAGGGTGTGGGGACGACCCCGCCAAGCCAAGGCAAGCCAACCTGACATTCTGCTCAAAGCGTCGTTTCTGCACCTTCAGCTGCAGGAACCCGCCACTGAGTCTCCAAGCCTGTCGCAAGCAAAGAAAAAGGACAACGGTGTCGATCTGGAACATTTCTCCACACCGTTTGCCCAAGAAAAAAAAAAGACCAAGTGTCACCTTGTTTTTTTTTTCCGGCTACTGTTGCCATTGCGACGTGGCTGTCTCTGAATCTGTCTGGTCAAAGCATTTTGATCGTCAACGAGAGAAAATAAAGGTGAGTAAGCTTAAATGCAACTCATTGTCTTTTCCGGTGTCGTCCGGTCACGCTGGAAGTGAGCCGTTTGCCATCGTTTTGTGGTTAGGGGTCGCAACGTCAACAAGCCCCTTTTGCCTGTCACCCACCAAGCGATATATTTTGCCACCAGAAACTCGTTATTGTCGTTGGCCAGGATTGGTTCAGCAGTGTTGGGTTAATGCAAAAAGTCTCACTCGATAGTAAAAAGAACAGAGCGGACGAGTCGAACCCCGATCTAGCTACATCCTTCCTACCTTGTAAGTATGTCCAAGGTAATACAGTGACCATAAACTGTTTCGCTGTGCCATCCGCTGAGTGAAAGTCCGGCATCCCACAGCAGTCAATCGGGAGCACCAACCACCTGCTCTACGCCCTTTAAATCCCACCTTCAACAGCCCGGGTTCTCTTGATATGAACAAATCCAACTCTTCCGTTTTGCCCTCCCCCCCCTTTGCATCCCAAGCAGAAGACCGGGATCTAAGAGAATTTACCGGAACATGGAGATGACACAGGCTGGGGGCCGCTCGATAGGAGGACTGTATGGTTCTATGCTGTTCTGCCTACTTCGTTGATTTACTTTCATACCCTGGCACTTGACCTTTTCGTTCGTCCATGTGTCTAGTTTCAAGAGTATCGCCAAGGCGTGCCTCGTCAAATGGAACGGTTAGCCACGCCCCACAGCCTGTCCCTCGTGCCCACCAAGAACTCAACGAAAAAGATCGATGTGCTCCCCATCGCCGGCATTGAATAACAGGACACCCCGACCCGTATAATTGCAACCCTGTTTATACCTCAATGGGCGGCTTGACAAAAAAAAAAGCAAAATAATGATCCGGGGCTCGAATCCACGACTGCTTCAACACGGGGAGTTATCCCACAAGGCGACAATACTATCTAGCTAGGTGGGAACTACCTCTGGAAGCAACAGCCAACTACCACTGCGCCAAGTCGCCTTGACTTGTGGTGCCAATTTATCAAGAAGCTCTCCCCAATATACCCATTCCATTCTCACCAGTCCCCAGTCATTTCATCTCACCCCATCTCACCTCATTTCACTCCATCTCATCACTCCTGTCCTTCCAAAACCTGCTCCAACCATGCCCCATCCATTGCCTTGGGTTTGCACTCCATGTCTCCGCTGAATTGTTTACTCTGTAGGCAAACGGCAAAGTCGACTCACAAATCAGCAAGCTCCTGTGAGCAGATGCGTCGCTACATGAACTCTCGTTGGATCATCCGGTGCCTTCTTTCGTTTCAGAAGACAAGCTAGAAGCTGTCAAACTAATAACATTGACAGACGTCGGAGAGTTGCAACCCAGGGAGGCTGTCTGCTTTCCAACATCCACCTGTTCGACCACATCGTCATTTTGTCCTGCTGCTGATACAACCGCGCGACGAGGCTACGCACAATCCCATCTCCTATAGGTCAGCGTCGATGACTTTGCGTTGCTCATCCTGACCGCCATGTCGTACGTACCTGGGTTTCAGACAAAAGCACCAACGAGGGAGAAAAGAGCCAGTTGCGATCAATCATTAAGCGGCTTCGACAACCTGGATGGTCTGAACCCTCCAACAAATGCACCACTGGTGGTTTCCTTCACACCCCCTATCACAGTCCAAACCAAGAATGCCATCAGCAACCCGACGTAAACCCAACCATCACATCTCGTAACAGATCAAATCTTCCCGAAAGCAAGTTAGCGGCAAAGTCGCCCGTTCGGATTATCCCGTCGACGCCAACGCCAACCGCAATCACAACCGCACCAACAATTTAACCTACCCCTGACCGTACCGGCGCGCCACACCAAACTCGACACCCTCATACTCTACCCCTTTCCACTCTCTTATCCACTCTCTCTCTCTTCCTTCCCGTTCCCAAACCCAACACGGCCCGTAAGCCTTATCCGCCACCATCATCATCACCACCCTCACCCCTGATCATCATCACCCCTATTGCCATGCCACCACCCCTACCGCCGCCAGCTCCTCTCGCCGTCGGCTGTACCTACTAGGCGCCTCGACGCCGGGGGCCCTATTCGTAAAGCATGTATCTATTCTGAGGACATCCCGCATGATGGTCGATCGATCGATCGATCTATCAGATTCCGGAGGATTTCCCATGCAGGGATGGGGCACGGTAAGGCCTCGTAATCGATCGAGCATAGGTCATGTCAAGATGCACATGTTACGTAGGTAAAGAAGAGAAAAAGGAAATCTCAATTGCAAGCGCCATCGCCAAACTATGTCCTATGAACATGAACGAACAGCAATTGTGAAAATGCAAATGCCTGTCCCGGCTGGTCATGCCTTCGAGTCGCTGACGGAACACAACGCCTAGGGTGACGAGAGGACAATAAAGGGTGGGAATGTGGCAGCAGTTCCGTCAGGGGCCTTGTCCCTGACAAACAAAACAATGGCCTCGTGGGTTGGGTTAACTGTTGTGCTTTCTCTCACTCTCTAAAAGAAACTCCCTAGAGTAAAAAAAGACCCCCGAGTCCAACGGCCGAACGGGAAAACCCAGAACCGAGATAGAATAGATAGCTGCTCAAATATCTCCTTGTGATTTCCTCTCTGCACCCGCAGCCCGCGCGCCATCGCCTCCAGGGCCATCCCCTCTCGCAGCACCGCCACCGACGAAGCGGGTATCCGGTTAGGGCAGGCCAGGGTCGTCATGTTGAAGGGGAGAACAAGAAAGCCAAAGAAAAGACCAGCCCCTCAGAGAATCCGGCAATGGCTCTTCTTCTTCTTTTGTTGCGGCGGCTCCAGCGCTGCAACAATCGCCTTTTCAAAGTTAGTCAAACTCCCAACAAACCGACAAAACCCAGGGCGGCACCTACCTCGTCGAACACGTCCTTCAGCTTGTACTGTGTGAGAGCACTGCACTCAACGTACTTGACAGCACCAAGCTCCTTTGCCATTCGCTCGCCATCCTCTTTCCGTACCGGTGTCATCTTCTGCTTGGACAGCTTCTCCCGAACCTGAGGGTCGTCTCGCAAATCGACCTGGGTGCCGACAATCAAGCAGGGCACGCCGGGGCAGTGGTGGTGCACCTCGGGAAACCACTTCTCGCGAACGTTTTCGAACGAGGCGGGTGATGTGACGCTGAAGCAGACGAGGAAAACGTCGGTCTGAGGATAGGACAGAGGTCGGAGGCGGTCGTAATCTTCTTGTCCGGCGGTATCAAAAAGACCGAGCGTATAAGGCTCATCACCGATCCTGCATTCACACGGGTTTAGTAAACCTTCCTTCCGCAACCGATTCGCCAACACATTCGCATACATCCCCGACACAGAAGGAGTGAACAATCGGAACGAATGTGGCCAAAGAGAAGAAACGTACATAACGGTGACCGCATAGTTATCGAAGACTGTGGGAACGTATTCCGAAGGGAACTTGTTGGTTGTGTAGCTGATGAGAAGACATGTCTTCCCGACGGCACCGTCACCGACAACCACGCATCTGCGCAAGGGGGAGTGTCAGCCAGAGCCATATGTCTCAACGTTGGGATGCAATTCAGACGTCATCGACGCGCCTTTGGAACGCGTCCCGGTAGCGAGCCCTCGCAAAAGCAATGTTTGGGGGCAGCGACCAGCGAGCACCGTTGCATTTTTCGAGCACACAGCGAATTGCACGGATGCAGCGTCGGTCGAAGGCTTGCAGGCGAGCGAGGCCGAGGAGGGGATGGGCCAAGGAGGGGGAGAAGCGGGCTGACGAACTTGATGGTTCCGAGCACCATTTTCCTTCTGAGGGCGCTCCGATTGGGAGTAGGGTGTGCCGGAGGCTGTGATTACCGGTGGGCTCGTCGAACGGTTCGACAGAGAAATGGGATGCACCTGGTCGATCGGGTTTCGCCCCTTATCGCGAGTCCTGCAATCTGCCGGCAATTCGAGGGTCGAGGGTCGAAATCGTGGGCGAAAGCGAAGTGTGGAGTTGCGGAATGGGGGAAGCGGACGTGGAAAATGGGGCGGGATGGGGTGGTAGGCGAGGATCTGGAGTGCTGCGTTGAATGAATGGGGACGGCAAGCGATGACGACGAGCCGGGTCGCGGGAATGGTTCGAGTCGGCCGGATTCGCGACAATGAAATCGACAATGCAAGCAACAGGCGGTCGGCGAGCAGCTTGACGAAGAGAGACGGAGAGAGATACGGCCAATCAACCCAAGGGCACAGCGGGGGGGGAGGCCAACGGTCGGCCGGCGCAGTCAAACAGCAATTGGAAAAATGCGAGACTGGGCCCTGGATTTCGGGGCGCTGATGGTTTTTGTTGCTCCAGCTGATGCAGCGTAAGATTACGGGGAGCTTTGGAGAAACCAAGAAACCTGGCAGAGAGGTTCTAAAGCGCCCGGAGCCTGCTGGCGTTGGAGTTTATGGCTCTTTGACGGGGTGTGACATGGGGCCAGGCTCCAGTCGTCTTCAGGATGCCATTTGCTGGCGCAATTTGGGGGTCGATTGAGCGTAATGGCTGACGCTCGGAACCCAAGTATACAAGTGGTACCGTACTATACGTTATGGATACAGTCTGCCTGTAAATTACGATTGTGTGATGTGGAAACCTTGACCAAAATGCGCTTGAGGCTTTTCTCTGCTGGTCGATTGAGACCACATGTTCAACCATCTGTACTGGTATGTTTGGCATTCGTAGGAGGAGCCTGTTGTTCTCAATGGCAACTACATCTGGCCTGGCAGACGACACCTCCATCACGAGGAAGGGCCGTTCGATGTCGCAGACTGGTCGAAATGATTGGAGAAGGCGCTGCCGGGCGCTTCGATCTAACGGCGCCATTGTCCCCCGCCAGAAGCTCAACTGCATCCGAGCCTCAGAGGGTCGAACTGTGCCCAGATATGGAATACGTTGACCAATGCCCACTGATGGTGCAGTTGACGCACGCACAACCGTGAACTGGACCCCTCAGGGTCGCTGTTACGCCCAGACAGACACTGGTTGGTTGCATCGACAGTCGGACTGCTCTCTTGGGCAGGCTATTCCCCTTTGCGCCTGATGGCAGGGAACTCGCTGGATCCACGTCGACGACACAGACGCTGGTCATGAACCATCCTGTTGCGCTTGTCGGCTTTCTGCAAGTCAACCGGGGCGCTGTCTCCGCTACGCTACGGCAGGAATGGCTGCGGCGATGATAGCTAGCGCATCTGGTGCAACCTTCCATTCCGGCGCACTTGGCCACTGGCTCTCCTGTCGTGGGTCGTGATGGAATGTCTCACGACGCCTCGCATGAAGGGCGCCGGGCCTGGAACTTTTGGATCCATGCTCCGGAACCCACCGAATCACCAATGGCAAACGTGAGGGAAACACGACCGGCCTGACGCTCCCGAGTCGGCCGGAGTCGAATTCATGATTTCTACATTTTCTGAAACCCGTTGCAAAGCATCTTGACGGGCCATTGCATGGCTGCGCGGTCCAAGTTTGCCGAGTCCTAGATAAGTCCTAGGCTACGGTCGACACCAAGCAACGCTACTGATCCGGGCACCGAGAAAATGCGGGCAAGTGCTGCCGACGGACTAGTGCGAGAGAACAGGACGGATTTCTTAACTTTCAAGACAGCTGCATTCTCATGGATGTCATCATTGCAGGGCGAGCGAGCGAGCCCTTGGAAACGTCGGTGGGGATGTCGTTGAGAGGGGTCTCCCCAAACTGGAAATGGGTGTCGGGGCGAAGGGTGCTTGCATGCTTCTCTTCATGCTTCGATCCGGCTTCGACCACACAGCACCCTGGTCCAATATCCGGCTGTATTGGCGTCTGCACTCCTGCTGGGCCTCTGGCTGGGCCTGCCCCCTGGGCCTTACCAGGTGGTTGCAAAAAATACCGAAAAGGTGAATCCAGTTGGTGTCACCTCAGGAGTGGTTTCAATTAGCCTTCTCGTTCTCAGTATGCGTCGATCAAAGGCCTCAAGACCAGATAGATGACATCTTTGGGCCCCTGGATTCTCATGCAGCACATTTGAAAGTTAAACAGATCACCTTTTGGAGAGCAATATCCCTCGACTTTCCTGGTGGGGGGGCTTTTTTGTCAGGGACGACGTTGCCTTTGGCTTGTGGCCGCTTGCTGGTCGATCTCATGCAATAATCGTCCAACCTCAGCGCGGCTGCAGGACGCAAGCGTTTGGGATCCACGGCGATGTTTGCTAGTCGGCAGACGCTTGCCGCCACGGCAGATGTCGTCCATCGCTCACCAATGCCTTCCAAAGAAGCGTGCTGCAGATACCAGAGCGGAGAGATCGGTCATCCTGGACGGTGATCCGCTCGTTCCAAACCCTGAGGCATTGGGTCGAGGTGCATATAGACCGACGGATACCGCACCAGTCCCCGAGAACAAGCATCCAAGCTGATGACTACGAGGGGTTGCGGGGCGCGCCTCAGGACCGGGACACTCGAGACGTAAGCTTGAAACTGGTGGGTTCTGCTTGGTGCGGGGTGAAGCGGAGCGGTGAGGAGGGAGGGGAAGCCATCGAGATTGTGCCGTCCTACCAGAAGTGCCTCAAGCTGAAGTTACAGCGACGCGTCGATGCAGTAGCTTATGTTGTTGGTTGAGCTTCCATGATGCTGTGCTCGGTGAGTTAGATTGCGGCTGCAGGAAGACGGCTTTCTCAAGACTCCAGCAGTTTAGGCAGCCACATTGTGTCTGCGCAGCTGTCTGTCGAAACTGGGTAATAAAACCTCGCTGGTACCGGACCCGGGAGATGCTGAAAACATGAAACAGAAAACGCCAGGAACCTGCGTTATTTCGGGTTTGTACCTGTTACGCCGGATTCCATTGTGCACGGGAAACTTTAGATAGGGGGTTGAGGAAAGCAAGATTGCGTCACAGGGAGGAGCACTGACCACTGCAGCCGAAAAAGCAACTTCGGGAGCGGGACGGAGCAACCCGGTCACCTAAAACTGGACCTTGCCCAACACTTCAACATCCTCTTCAACGCGCAGTGTAAGGTTCACTGTTGCCGAAAGAAAAAGCCTGGCCCGCCCATCAACTCACGTGCCACCTGAGCGCCATGAGCGAGAATGAGATTGATGCTCTCTTGGAGCGCTACCTGGGCCTTCTCGACAGCTATGTCGACCTCCAGCAAAAGCTGGGCAGGCTTCAGAGCACTGTTTTCCAAAACCTCGCCAAGGCCAACTTCTCAGCAGAAAGAGGCATCCGGTATGGGCAAGACTATTACGATGAGCGGATGCATGCTTCGCGGGGGCTAAAAGTCGACCTTCTTCATCCCGACTCTCCCGATGGCTATCTCAAATATGAACTGGGCGCAGTCCTCCAAGGCGAGCCAACGCAAGAGCCGGCAGACGCCGATTGTGGGGATGAAGATCTCGATGCCAACCGGGTGGCTGAAGAGAATTCTGATGAGACGCCCGGTAACAACTCGGACGAGAGTGGAGAAGAGAAAACGCCGCAACAAAATAAGGCTTCCAACGATCCCCTTCGGTGGTTTGGAATTCTTACGCCAATGACTCTCCGCCAGGCGCAAAGACATGCCATCGAGTCTGTTGAGAGCATCATCCCCCGGCTTGCAACCCTCAGCTCCGAGATGGCGGAGATTGAGTTGGAGATCCGCAGAGCGCGGAAGAAGAGAGCCAAAGCAGCAAAGCTGAGGCAGCAACAAGAAGAGCATACGGCAGGGTCAGACCAAGTTCAAGTTGCTGTGTGAGGATGCACTGGAATAGAAGGTATTCCAGTTTTCCTGTACTATATCTATCTCGCCACAGTACGGGGTGTTGTGCAGCTATGCTGGGTATCCTATAAAGGGGGAGATATATGCAACTTCTTCGCTCAGAGCAAGATATCCAAATGGTATGTCCCGACGCGTGATCTCACCGCATACATATCTCAGTATAGTAACACTGGGGTAGTGAGGAAGGCTTGGGAAGACCTTTACCGAGACGAGGGTTGCTCAGTATCCAGCAGGCTCCGACTCCGAAGGCACCCCGGGCTCGTTGAGGTTCATACGGCATTGCCGCTTCCAATCACTCGGTGTGAAGTTGTCTACAACTTTCTTGAAGGCCGCCTACCACATGGTCAGCTTGAACCGTACCATTTGTTTTCCGAGCAACCTACCAATGTGCAAAACGATTCGTCACCCTCCAGGTGGTTCCCCGGTGCTTTGCATCCTGGAATGGTAACGGGCTCATCGTTGTATCTCAGCCTCACGTAAAACCCGTCCAGCCTTTTCTTCTCGGCCGATGTCAGCTCGGGAGTTGGTTTTCGCCCAATCTTTGTGCCCCCGTTTCCGAAAAGGGTGCTCCACCAACTGCCCCCGGTCCCAGCAGGTGTTGGGCTAGACTTGCGGAACATCTCAATGGCGATGTGGCTCGTGAATGGGGGCCATGCATTTGTTTCGAATCCTCCGACACTCGCAAGGACACCGGCGAGAGTAGTGTCATGACACCCACTGAGCCCAAGTCTCGTGCTGTCAGTTCCCTCGGCGCTGGAAACCATCCTCCCGACGATATCGCCCATCAGACCTCCAATTCCAAGCATCCGATATTCTCTAGATTCCTTGTACCCGGCAAACCATTCCTCAACGCCAATCTTCTCCATGATTTCTCTACCCTTTGGATCGTAAAACTCGGCCGGAAGCTTGGTGTTTGGGCCATGGGCGTCCGTTGCGTTCACGGTATCCATAATTCCGGAGAGTCTTGGGCGACCATCCACGGCGATTCGAGGCTTTTCTGGGTTCGTCCACTTCCCAAGCACCTTATTGAGGTATTCCATGTCCTCGGTTGCGTTCCACCTGTCGGCTGCACGCTGCGCGAACGCCCGAGATAGCTGGGCGAAGCGGCGGCAATTACTATCGTTGGGGAAGAGTGTTTCTTCACCGGGGGCTCTGGTGAGTATTACTGGCACGGGCAGTTTTCCGGAGGAGTCGGCCTCTCTCGTCTGCATGGGGTAAAGAGCCGAAAAGGTTTGCTGCATGGACTCCAACGCTCGGGGTACTGGTGTAGACCGAAGATACATAGACTCGGTCGAATTTATAGTAGACGGCAGAAACCCGAGCCGATTGACGTACAATTCCCGTAGCCGCAAACCCAGCTTGTAGGTGGTTTGTCTTCCAGTGTCGGTGAGCGAGCCCATGCCACAAACATCGTCGACTTCACCCTTGGGACCAGCAGCGACAATGGGCTCATCGTTGGGACCAAAGGTCTCGAGTCGTCGTTTCCACTCGAGGGTGTCAAACGGAACATCGCCTTTCTCGCCCGCGTGGCCCATTACTGCTGCTTTCATTTGACGAACACTTGCGCAGTAGGGCCAGAATGCTTTGAGGCCGGTGTTCTGGAAGCGTGCCGAGACAGGCGTTCGCTCGCCATGGCGCATGAGGATCTGCACCAATTGGAGTTCAAGACCCTCCGGGTAGAGCTTCCGGAGCTCTTCGTCCGTGTATGGCTTACGTGGTATCAGGGTCGTCATTGTCACACTTGATGCAACGAGCTTTGTGGAAGGGAAAGTGCAGACCTGGAAACGGTGAGCCGAGAACGGTGAACCTTGAGGGGGAGAGCTGTCAGCTGCCAGCAGCTAATGACGTACCACAGGATTGAGCTGCACCAACAGGTGGAGCTTGGCTTCCGATGAACCCCTGCAGTGGGACGGATGAATGTGGGGCCCCTCGGTTTTCAATTGGAGGCATCGCAGCTTGGAGGAAAAAAATAACAAGACATTTCCTCGACGACATTTGACGATTCTTCCGGCGCGACCAAGGCCGTCCTTAATGGCCACGAACCCGTCACCGACAATTACGTACCGAGGATGAAGGAACTAGGATACGTGTGCCTAAGATGCCGCTTCAAGCTTCTTGTCGCGTCGCGGGGAGTTCAGGGCTTGCGTTCGAGAACCGCACAGTACAGCACCGATGCCAGCGAAACCCGACCTCGAGATTCGAGCCAGAAAGATGCCTCGGCCACGGCCACAGCGTCCAGTTCTCGGCGGTCTTCGCGACAAAGATCCAGGGTAGTAGGGCCTGGGGGCTTCCGAAAGGTCGTACAGGCAGACAACTCAGCGGCGATAGCCATGTTCCAAAGGATTGTCAACGAGCCTGGTTCCTCGGATAATATCGCTCTCGTAAAAGATGCAGCGAAAATCCAGGCAATCCTTCGAACTGGGACGGTGGCAGAGGCGTATGCCTTGTTTCGGGATACCCTGTACCCTCAGCTCCAGAACCTCAAGGGAACATTGCCACATATTGTCAAGGAACAAGTCGGTAGTAACTTGTTCCCAAAGGTTGCTGCAGAGCTAGCAAAGGATTTTGGGTCCAGCGACTTTCCTACCGTGGCCCGTCTCACGGAGCTCATGGTTGAGTTGGATGTCATGAAACCAGCTATCTGGGGTACCTTGATGGTCCATCTCCTGGAAGCCATCTGTAGCTCAAGTGCGTCCCCAAATGATTACTCCTCTGTTCTGGGGTATGAGACCGCCATGGCACGCCGTGATGTGCTTCTCCACGATCTTTTCGACGCTTGGAAGGCATTTGGACCTTGGGAAACAGAAAGCAAGCCGGATGGAGAGGAAGACGCGATCTCAGGAGGAGCCGACTCCGCATCGGCCCCAAACCCCATCGGCGGAGATCTCGCGAGTCTAGACTTGGTTGAGGACTCGTCCCTACCTGCTACGGACCAGTCAAAACCGCAACGCAGGCCTGACTTCCACAATGCCTTTGCAGACTTATTTCCCAACCTTCCACGAGAAACCCTCCTTCGTCCATCCTGGGCTGCAATTGCAACCTACAAGGTGCTGGCGGATACTAAACAGCAGAACATCACCCTCTGGCAAAAGGCGAGCCCTTTTTTAGACGCCATGGGCCAGCTCCTCGCTAAGACTAGGCTTCCAAATCTCGCGAAGAACGACGGGCCTCCGTTTGCTGGGTGTCCTCCATCCATCGGTTCCACCATTCGCCAATTTCTAGGACACCCATTGCACAAAGGTCGTGTTGAATGGAAACCTCCAACACCCGCTGCCAATGCCCCGAGCGAGGCTGCCGTTATTCAGCAACAACTTGGGCAGGCATTTCGTTCTCGAAACGTCAGGGATGTCAAAAAAGCGTGGGCCAAATTCTGGGGCGTTGATCCAACTCCCTCGGAAGCCCGTGTGGAACGGCTTCGCGAGATGGGCAGCATGTTCGATTATTTCATTTCAGTTTATATGGCCATGCGTGAAACGCAACTAGCGCTATCCGTCTGGGATTCGATGGTCCAAGCCGGCGTCCAACCGACTATCAACACGTACACGTCTATGATGAGGGGCTGCGCGGCGGCCAAGAACGCGGCCGGAATCAACGCTGTCTGGAAACGGCTCGCCGCCTCGGGTTTGCAGCTCGACGTGCCAGCCTGGACAGCCCGCATCTCGGGCCTCATCACGTCCAACGACCTCGACGGCAGCATCGCCGCCCTCAACGAAATGGCACACATCTGGCGTCAACGAGAGGACCCCAAGTACGCAGCCATAGCCGTGCAACCATCAGTTGAACCCGTCAACGCCATCCTGGTAGCCCTCATCAGACTGAACCGTCTGACCACAGCAAAGAACGTCCTCTCATGGGCGGCAAAACAAGGCATCGACCCCGACGTCTACACCTTCAACATCCTTCTCCGCCCCCTCCTCCGCCAAGGGCACATCGAAGAGGTCCAGGACATGCTCGCCATGATGCGCTCCCTCAACATCCAACCCGACAGCGCCACCTTCACCATCCTCCTCGAAGTCGCCTTGGTCGGCATCGGCTCCAAGCCCGCCGAAGAACAGGTCCAAACTGTGCAGCGCACAATCCGCGATGTCGAATCCGCCGGCGTCGCCGCAAACATGGAGACATACGGCAAAATGGTGTACATCCTCCTCGAGGAAGAAAACGCCGACCCCGCCGTCAAGGCCGTGCTGGCGCACATCTGGGGCCGTGGCCTCGAGCTATCTAGACACATCTACACCATGCTCGCAGAGTATTACTTTACGCGTAGCCCACCCGACGCCGACGCCGTAACGGCGCTCATCGAGAACCGTGGACTCAAACGGAACGGAAAGATTGACCGGGTCTTTTGGGAGCGTGTCATCAAGGGGTACTGCAAAGTCGGACAGGTTGACAAAGCGCTCGAGGTGTTCAGCGGGTTGTCGAGAGACGGCTCGGCGATTACCTTTTCGACGCTCTACGATTTTCTTCTCGCTCTGCTGGACAGCGGACTGCAGAGCGAGGCCAAGGGGGTTGTGCGCACGGCGAAGGAGTACAAGGATGAGGTGGAGGAGACGGAAGTCAATGGCGTGACACCTGCCAAGAACGGGCGCTGGTGGAAGCACCGTTTCTGGCATTTGGCTGAGCAGAACGGCCTGTTGGAGGACGGCATACTAGAGAGTTTCCAGGCGTCGAAGGAGGGGAGGCCCTGAGATTGGATTGATTGTCCTGTATGATATGAAGAGATAAGAAAGACTATTTGGTTCAATTCAAGGAGGTTGAATGCGGCTTCCTCTTCATGGTGGCGAGTGCCAAGTGGCTGGCTGGCTGGCTGGCTGGCTGGCTGGCAAGGCGGCCAAGGTTCCCCGCCGCGCGCGTCGTAGCTTTATTGACACCGAAAAAGGGGCATGGGGGATGATTGGTTCTCGTCACCTCAACCAACCGCCCTATCATGTCGCAAACAAGACGTCGCATGATCAAATCACTTCAATACCCGGAACGACTTCCCTTTCGCGGTGAGATTTCACTGTCCGTTGACAAGTAGCTTTTTGAGGCATCGAACTTCTTGGATTTTTATTTGTGAACCCATCTTCCAGCGAGATTGGTATCATCAACTTGACGCCTTCCGTCCACTCCAGTCCACCAAACTCCATTTCGCTTCCATCCTCTTTTCAGATTCAGATGGGGGGTATATGCACGCACCATAATCCAACTAACCCAAAACAACATACGCTTCCGTTCTTGCTTGCTTTTCGAGCAAAAATCCCGCAAAATAAGCTTGCTTGCTTTGCTATCCCATGTATCCCGTTTCCGTTTGCGTTTCTCTTTTGCCAAGATTCCCGATTGGCTTGACATTCCCCCATTCCCAAGTATGTACAACAAGCCTGTAAACGAAGAGCAAGAGAAAAAGGCGCCGCCCGTTCTATAACCGGATCTACCGTTTTATGGCCCAGAGATGAGAAGAGAAAAAAAAAGACCGATTAAAAGTTGATAAAAATTGAGGCGCTTAGTCTTTGCCGCGAATGACGTCTGCCATCCAGCCGAGCTCGTTGACAAGGTCCTCGAGCCCGGAGTTGGGAATGGGACTGGTGAGAAGGGATGTGTGTCCGACCGGGAGGTCTGCTTCGTCGCTTGCAACAAGAGCTGGTGAACCAACAGGTTGCTGGGTCACGACACGAAGCTTCCCGGTCTCGTGCGAGGACTGAGGGAGGCTGTATGTGGAAAGAGCGACGTCAAGGTCTCGAACGAAGGAGCTGCGCATGCCGAGCGTCGTGTCGATGCCTGGGAGTGAGATGGGTTCTTCTTCGGTCGAGGTGAAGACATCATCGTCCTCTTCTTCGGAGTGGTAGAATGAAGGGAGAGAGTTGGAATCGGGTGACTTAGGTGAGTTTTGCGAGTAGAAGCTTGCGTCGGAGAATGAGAATCGAGGCTCCGATGCTGCCGCGACCTCGAGATGCGGGACGAGAGGTGGAGGGCGTGTTGGCGGCGCAGGTAGGGTGTTGGCAAGAGACGTTGAAGTGGCCGGCGGCGTCGGCGTGGCGGATCTCTGGGTCGGTGGAGGAGACAGGCCGGTGAACTGCAGGTGCTCGGACACAGCTGACGTCGCAAAGTTGTCGTCGTCCTCATTCTCCTCCACAATGTCCTCCGGTATTGCGATTGCCGGTCGATCGATGGCCTCGGGCTCTTCCGTCTGCACGTTGTCATCCAGCAGGAACCTGCGGAGTGATTCAGGTGAAATGTCTCTTGATCGGCTGCCGTCCGATGACCTAAGGCCGCGCTCATCCTCCCAAGCCGCGATCTCATTGTCCGTCGACAGCGAGGAAGAGCTTGCCTTGCGGCTGAACAACTTGCGAGGGGAGAAGGACCACCCAGAGCCGGGCGACAGTGACCTTGCAGAGCGCTTGTGCTGGAGTCGGACCGTTGGAGCCGAGCCGATGCGACGAAAGTTTGCCTCTGGAGGTACGGGGATCGACCGCGGTGTGTTGTACTTGTCTGCTGGGTTCATCGTCTTGAAGTTGTCTTCATGGAGAGAGTTGAGGGATGCACTGCGCTGTCTGCTTGGCTGCTCGACGGGGACCCAGAGGGTGTTGACAGTTTGACCAGGGAGATATGGGCAGGCATTTGTGGACGGAAGCGCAGGGTCGTGTGTCTCGGACGCACCATCCAACTCGTACTGCATGGCTCGGTTAGGACAACTGGAATGTTGTGGCGGAGTATACGGCGGCCTAATACTCACGTAGTAGTAGTACGTCTGTCCCATTTTGAGGCCGCCGTTTCGTTTTGGAACACTGCCACCATCGCCATCGCAGATGATATCCTTAAACGAATAACATCCCCGCCATTGGCCGCGGTCCCGTCGAACGTCGCGCTCCATTCTGTATGCCCGACCAAAGTTGTCCCACGAGCCGACAAGTTGGACTGCTTGAACCGAGGGGTGCGTTCGTCTGCATTTCTGTCAGTCCTCGCTCAGGGGTTGCTTTGTGATGAGGTAACATCGCGCCAGGTACAGCCGTTTAGGGCGGGGGTAGGGCATGGGTATGAGACAGCACGCCGCCCTGGTGTTGCAACCAAACATGCCATCGCCGGCCTCGTCTGATGTTGAGGCCTGCATGTGCTGGCCTATTCTCAGGGGAACGTTGTCGCCGGGAAAAAGCTCAGACGAACGTACATACAGTAGTGAGTGAGTAGTAGTATGTAGAAAGGAGAAAAGGGAGACAAGCCCGTGATGAGATGAGATAAAGAGCGGAGAGCAGTTGGTGTGGTAACAGTGCAGGACCGAGCCGAGCGACGAAGCGAAGGAGGAGAAAGGAGAGATATAAAATCCGAAGATGGTTCAAGGTGAACTCACAACATAAAAGTAAAGAGCGTGGTGGTCGGGTCCATGCCGAAAGCGTGAATATTGGACTCGTCCGCGCTTGAGCGGACGAATCCTGAGGCGATGGGAAGGAGCTGATCTTTATAAATCGAATATCGATTACCGCGAGGTGGACAGATCCACAAAGACGCGCAGACGAGATGTGGAAGATGGAAGGTATTCTATCGCCGGTATGAAGGGTTGACCCTCCTGGCCAATGGGAGCCCTCAGGTCGTGTTTGGAAGCGCCGTGATGGAGGGCGACGCAGTAGGGTCGCAATTGTGAGTGGACGGCGCTTACAAGCGACAAGCGGCGAGGACGAGGGTCAATGTTTCGAGTTCCCTAGAGCTGACTTGTTTCTCGGCTGGGTCCAATCAGGTTTTTACGGCGAAGCTATGCGAGCATTGCACTGCGCCGTCGACCGGTCCACGGCGATGTTGTCGAGGGCAATCCGAGGGGATTGGGGCGCTCTTTCACGTTCAGACTCGGGATAAATCCCGTTGTGCTGGCCCAGGCAAAGCGGCAGCGAGGTCTATTTCAGGCTGTCCGTCCCAAGCCCCTAGCTGCCAGGTCCTAGCAGCTAGGGTCGGGCATGCTGAAGAACGCTTTGGCCCCGAGCTTCAGCGTGGAGGGAGGATCGAATGAGATCGCGCAATGGGGCGGCTTGCAGACGATCGGTGGCTAGGATTGGCCAGTTTTTCATGCACCGCTAATCTCGCCAGGGCTCAGCCATGTCGGGAGTCCCTGTCCAACCATGTGGGAGGTTAATTGGTTTGGTGATTGTGCCGCGAAGCGTGAACTGCAGGCCTCTGCGGCGCTGGTGATGTTGCACCGGGACACTTGGTGCGCTGTTTGATCTCTGGTTGCAGCGGGCGGCTCGCACATCAATTTGGACCCTGACAACGAGCTGAGATTGCCGAGAACGACGGGCGACTGGTTGAGGCCAACGCCGCGACACAACAACAGCAACGACGCCGTTTCGAGTCAGCTTGTGGATGTTGAACGACAACGATGCAACGCGCAGCCCCGCACTATCCGTAGCGGTGAGACCTGCAAGACAGGGAACAAGACAATAACAGGAAACCGGCGGGATGATGACCTGTCAAGCCATCATGATCCAATCGATCGGTCGAATGGAGGTGCGGCTTCCAAGGGAGGCTAGCACCTCTAATGCACGACCAAGACAGATGACGACGAACACACATTGGCATGATGAGTTGGTGCCAGTGCAGCAACAACAGCAGCGAGACTGCAGAAGACGGTGCCTGAAGACGGCCGTTGTCAGCAAAGGGAAGATCCATGGGAGCTGAGACGTCGTCCGCTTGTCCGCGTCTCATCGTCGCCGACTAACATCCGCTTCCACTGGGAGCTCCAACGATTGAGTTGAACGGCCAGTCTCACACCAGAGACTTGTATCTTCCAATCCCCCAAATTGACGGCAACTGCATCTCGAGATGCAGCCGGACGCAATTGGATGTAATGAATCGATAATTGGCAGACACGGCCCAAAATATCCACTCGAGATTGCCAGGGGTCAAGTGGGTTGCGGAGGTTGCGTTGGTTTCGCGGGAGCGGGGCGCACAGGCCAAGTCGTGCCAAGCATCTGGGAGCGAACAGGAGCCACTGGGCAACGACTTTCATGCATGCCATCTGGCCGCTGCCGTCCCTGGATGTCGAGTCAAGACCCAGCAACGAAGTGAAGCTCCAAACGCGACACTCCACGAGCGTTCCCCTATTCCCAACAAGACTCAGCTGACATTGATCGCAACGGCGCACGACACCGTTTGCTACGCACACTTGCAGCCAGCATTGGACGCTGGCCGAGCCAGCCGCGACGAGTGTGACCGAACCAAAATCATTTGCCGGGAGTGACGACACAATGCGTTGTTGTGCAACCTGGCGTCCCAAACCCAAGGACCTACCCATCAACGGCTGCCCGCAGCCGGGCAACCCGCAGTCGTGATTGACGCGCCCCTAGAGACCCGAGCCACGGAACGCAGCCACCCACTGCTTTTGATCCAGGGGTCGTGTTCGGGTCTTCTCGAATGGTTGTTGGTGCGACTTAGAGCTGACGACAATCCATTTGAACGAGATTGCTTTGTGGGAGCGATTCGTGAATGCCTTGTGCCGCAACTGCATCATATGTTACCAAGCAAACCAGGTCCCGACATGAACAACAGACCGCAGCCGAAGAAGCATCGAGTTCTGAAGAATTGGGACCTGCTGAGATGAAGGCCTGGATAATCTCACCCAACAGTCTTCCAGTCTTCCGAGAGGATTTCGCTTTGACTCCAACAACCGCAACACTGTAGCTGCGCCAACTTGACCGCTGGCGTGATGACTTATCAGGCACAGCGTAGTGTCCACCAGGGGCACATCCCACCTTGGGCGCAGCGGGAAGGATCCGAAACATGACCACCATTGAGACCGAGAAACCTCACAAGCACCAAATCCGTCCAACCTTCTCGAAGGATTCCGTCGCATTCCCTACGGCGTTGTCGTGCGGCATGGACGTCATGTGTCCATTGTCACTCCTGACCAAGATCAGCAAACCTGGAAATATTCGCAGCATCCCACGGCCCCCCTGAGCAACATGTTTCCCAGTGAAAATGGGGATGCAAGGGGTGCAAGGGATGCAACACAACACAAAAACGAACAACGTTGATTCTCGGTCGTCCCGGACACTAAAACAGTTGATGTTTTTTTTCTCGTTTTCTCTGGAGTACCGATGGCGATCGTTGTCTCAGATACGCCCGTTTCGCTTGGATGTTTATTGTAGGACGAAAACGTAGTTACACCGACGATCCTATATTTCCGTTTTTTTTCTGCCTCTGCTTTTCCTTCGGTTAGTACGCGATAGGATGTGACGAGATCAGCGTTGTCCTGGTGTCTGCTTTTCAGTTTGGCTTTAATCCTATCCCACAACCGGTCTGACAGGACGAGTCAGATCTCAAAGTCGTTGAGGCTTTGATGAAACGTGCTGTGCCGTCTCGACTTTGCCGCTATTGTCTGTCTGACTTAGCGCCTGACTTATAAACATCTGTACACTTGACAACAAGCCAACGAGAAACCATGTCATACACAGACAGCTGCGCCGCGGACCGGGTCGGGCATGCATTGTCACCACAACAAACACCCAGGGAATCCAGGGAAACCCCATGGAAAAGCCAGGAAATCCCAGGTCACAAATTATTCCACCCATCACACGACACGACATGCTCGATCAGGATCAGAGAAAGTTCTTTCATCATCGTTTCAGGTATTACCATTATAGAAGCGGACGACCATCCGCTCCTGTTCCGATGGCATTCGCATTGCCCCATCCCGGCAAAACAATTTCCCCCTCCTTCCCTCTCTTTCCAGGGAGTCATTCAATCCCTCCGTATAGTAAGAGGATGAGCGGCGAATATCCACACATTCACACAGCCACAGACAAAGCACATACAAGCGTATGGTCCTTGGTTCCTGTCCGTTCGTCCGTCCATTCAAACATTCCACGCAGCATTCTCCGAGAATTCGGATTCCCATCATCGCCCCGAGAGAAACAAGACAAAAAAGAAGAACGCCTCCCAGATGCCGGAATTAAGTTCAATACCGTGGTTTTTGCTTTCAAAACGTTTCGCCCGAAACCGCAATCCAGAAAATGGAGAACAAAGGTAGGCAGGCCCACACAGAATGACCCCCCGCGAATATGACGTGAAAAAAAGGGGCTGGAAGAAGACAACAAAAAGGGTTTACACGCTCAGCGAATGTTGATTTTACAAGGGGGAATAAAGGCGGGATATATTCGGGAAAAAAAAAAGCCCACAAAAACCAAAACCCGCTACGACAAAACTCGTGGCAGATGGACGAAGCGAAGGCCATTATAAGAAAGGACGGAGTCAGAGAACAGGGTAAGCTCAACTGTGCGCCCTGCCGCTCGGTTGTCTTACTTTCCCATTTGCCTTCCCGTTAGCTGCCGCCTTGCCGTTCGTGTGGCCGTTCGCGGCGTCATTGCCGTTCTGTGCGGGCTTCTCGTTGACCTGCTTGGCTTCTTTGGCGGCTGCGGTGGCCCTCGTGCGCTCGTACTTGAGGGATGTGTCGCCCTTCCACATGGTGCCGAGCATACGGTCCCAGATGGTGAAGAAGGGTTGCGAGAAGTTGGTCTTGATGCCCCAGCTCTGGTGGTGAATGTCGTGGTAGGCAGCATTGTTGCTCGTGATGTGCTGCAGCGGATCCCAGGGGAGAGAGTAGCCGCAGTGATCGTCGACAGTCTTCATCATGGAGGAAACGAAGTAGAAGAGGCCCAGGCGAGGGGTCATGAACGAGACCTTGTAGGCAATCGCCGGCCCGATGGTGTCGAGAATGAAGCCCTCGACGGGGTGGTTGTACAGAGCACCGTAGGCGTACGGGACGTAGAGGCGGTGGTGGCGGGAGTGGAATTTGGCTAGAAAAGGGTTAGTTGCGACAAACAGAGCGCGGAACCATCCAACTTACTGTACATCCACTTGTTGACGTGCATGGCGCGGTGCCAGAAATACTGCCAGGTGTCAAGGACAACGACGGCCACCCAGAATTGGAACGCGGGAATGATAGCCCAGTAGATCGCCTTGGCCACGAGCAATTCCCACGCTGCAAACGCCGGGACGGATGCGCCGGTAAGGGTGTCGAGCTGGGTCGTGAGGAACGGATAGTGTCCCCCGGCGAGCGCGCCAGCCAGGAGAGGATGTGTCGCGGCCATGTTCTTGGAGATTGCGGCGGCGTTGAGACCGACAAGGCCAAGAATGGCGGGGAGAGCCCGTTGCGCAAGCCGGATGCGCGTCGCCCAGACAGCCACCTCAAAGTCCTCCATTCCCGTCTGCTGCACCGGCTCCGTCAGGCTCAGTGTGGTCGACATGCCGATCTGGATAACCTGCTCAATAAGGACATCGCGAAATACTTGGTATCGCGATACTAGGTTTCGCTGCGAGATCTCTTCGGGGGTGTGGAGGCGGTATTGCGGAAAGAGGTCGAAGACATCGAGGAGGTGGAAGAATATGGACATGACCCAGTAGGCAATGTGCGGGGCGATCAGGGACAGCCAGAAGTCGGAGATGAAGGGCAGGAGGTCTGGCATCGATCGCAGCTCGTAGGCCGGTAACGGCGGGAGGTCGGACGCGACCGTGATGTTCGCCATAGTGGGCGGAATTGGTAGTGCGACCCGGGAGTTGACGTCGCGTCGGCACGGCCGGAAGCTGTGATTCTGGCGTTTCTCTCGGCGCCTCAAAGTCGCGACCGGGAAACAGGGAAACAGGGACCAAAAAAAGGAAGGCTTTTGTCGCACAAGGCACAGTGCACTCGGCGAGGGAAAAGATTTTGTCTACAGCTACAACGAGAAAAGGAGTGTCGGGGTGGAAAAAAGACCGGATGCGCGGGTGGCGTGCACGGTCTTTGGTCTTATCAATTTCGCTTGTTTGAATCGGCAGCCGATTCGTTCACGGCATCTGGCCACCGTCGAACGACTTGGTTCCCTCACAAAAGCGGAACTTGGGGAAGCCGTTTCGCGACCTGGGATGACTGTCAGACCATTGCTTGGAGATGCGGTGGATGAAAAGCGCAGAATCACTGCCATACTCCCGACTATTTCCAGTCTGACTCTCAATCGATCGCCGATGTGGGTTGATCCATCCCGACCGGGCTCTTACAGATCCCTGGCTTGGCTTGGCAGGGACCACCTGCAGCCTCCGGACGCGCCCCGCACTCGCCGACTGGCAGGCTCGGATCGGATGCAGAACATAGACAACGTCCGAGACTCCGAACCAGATCTCGGCCGAAGCCACAGGCAAGTCATGCTTAGGCAAGTGCCAACAATCGCATTGTACGCCTCGTTTCTTCTGTCGGTCACTTGTCTAGCAAGTGGGTGCTCATCGGTGAAATCATTAGACCAAGGTAGGCGACATATTCCCGACGCATGAGGGTATCAGCAGTCGCAGTCGGATGATCGTAGTCAAGGAGGGAAGGCACATCAACAAGGTAAGGCGCAACTGGCGGGCACTCTGATAAATGTAGCAAGAGTCGGCTGAGAGCTGGGAAAAACCTTAAGCTTTCACACCATCGTATCCCTCGTGATCACTATGCAAACCGTCATCGCTCCAGCAAACAATCATCCTCAGCCATGTCGCTGCCAGAGATCCCTCTCCTCTTTTGGCCTGACCAATACTTCTCCTAGCAGAGGGCGGTATTTTGCCACCTCCATTGGCACGGATTGATTCACTGTTTCAAGTCTGCTGAGGCCAAAGTTGGACCATCACAGAATGTACTCAAAAGGTTGAAGGGGGCACACCCGCAGTACGATCCTTCACAACCACGTGTTGTTCACAGCGCGCCGGAGAATCTCGCCCTCAGAACCCTCATACGCTCACTCAACCCGATATTCTTGTCCCGGGTCGAGTCTCTCCGAGGCTTGCAACGTCTGGAGCTCAGAACACCTGATGAGCTCCTACAAGATATCGAATGGATCGTGCTCAAGTGGTGGAGCGCTAGCATACCACATTTTCAACTGTCGAACCCCGCTCCTCAGACCTGCCTTGACGATTCAAGTCAAGATACGAGGCAAAGCAGAGAGCGACACTGGGAAAGATTGATCAACATGCCAATCGTCGACAACTACACGCGAAGGACTCAGCACTGGGCACTGTTGGCGTTCTGTGATAACCGGTTAGGGTCGTGTTTTACCACCGAAGATTGCAGTGGACATCCAACCTCTGGGTATCATATGAACCCACATCGGTGTTTTGTTGGCGGAAGAATACCCCCTTGGTGTTGTGGGAGGCCAACGAAGTATTATCTTTCGAGGGTACGAGATGCTATAGCCTTGGATCAGCACCGATCGATACTCGAGCTCATGCCTTCTGGGTCGAGTGAAGGCTGAGATGGTCGAGAACGAAGGTCATGGTAGTCCACTAGCGGAAGGGATCACAACCTGGATTGACTGAGAGCGGAACAGAATTTCATACAGCGGGTAGATTTCAGTAGTGCGAGCTAAAGATCTCCAACTGGGCTCTGGTCATTCGATCCGGCGTGACTAAAGCAACCCACTCGCCAATCAGCCTAGATATCTGCTGTCAAGGCCTTCTGGTAGCCCAGCTGGGCGTTGAAACCCACCAGCGTACCTATGAGAAAGAAACCGAGATGGGGAGGTCCCCTCGATGTCAGTGGAATATACAAGTATAGAACACGAACTATCTACAAGGGCCCAATGGCCCACCAACGAGGGTGGGAAAGACTGCGTGCCCCAAAGCAACGACAGGGTTGGTACATCCTTAGCAAACTTTCTATACAATCGAAACCGAGGTTATAGGGTTCGGAAACGTTAGGCAATGGGGTTTGACATGACAAGTCAAACTGGCGTCCCAAACTTTGGCTGTCAAAAATGACTGCCATGGTCCCCACAAAATCGCGTACGAGATATTTTCCAACAGTGCAGAGCAGACAGCGTGCATGGAATTGGGGAGCAATATGTTCTAGCTCTACAAGTAATTTAGTGTTTATACCAAGAAATTATATGATTTTCGAAACAGACTTCCCACTTAATTCTCCTCGATTACCCCCAGGAAGAGGCTTCAATCCCATTTCCTTGTGCGACGTGCCGAGCATTGGGTTTCCTTCAAACCGAGCCATTCCGAATTAGGTTAAGCTCGAGTCGAAAACTTGCCCCTCCGACCCCTCCTTGCTGGGTGGTCTTCTCGCCCATTTTTTATTTTCAACCCCTCAGTTCCCTCCTCTTGGAATTCTGCCAGCCTCGAGACCACTCCTCCGACATCTTATCGTTCGTCGATCGACTCTGTCCACCACCCCCAAGTCTTCCAACAGCCAATTCATTCAAGATGATTATCTACAAGGTAAACCTTGAGCTCCGCGTTTTTCGCAAACCCCGCGACTCCTTGGGCTTGCGCGCATCCGTCATGTTGTTGTTACAGTCGGCTGACCTAACCGTCTCTCATTGCAGGACGCCATCACCGATGACGAGATCATCTCGGATTCGTACGACTTGAAGGAGGTCGATGGCGTTGCCTACGAAGTCGACTGCGCCATGATCATTGAGGACGCCGTCCAGGTTGGTTCGTGACCCCACATTTCCACCCGCAACACGAGGAGGAAGCGAAAATTAGGCGGGGGACTTCAAGAGGATTCGGTTATCTAACTGAGCGCAGACACTGGTGCCAACGCTTCGGCTGAGGAGGCTGAGGAGGGTCTTGAGGATGCCGCCGTCAAGGTCAACAACGTCGTCCACTCGTTCCGTCTCCAGAGCACCAGCTTCGACAAGAAGTCCTACCTCACCTACCTCAAGGGTAAGCCTGCCGATCGGTCCAACGGCAGAGGAAGAAACTGACCAGCGCCCAAACTTTACAGGCTACATGAAGGCTGTCAAGAAGCACCTCCAGGAGTCCGGCAAGACTGAGGAGGAGGTCAAGGACTTCGAGACCAAGGCCCAGGGTTTCGCCAAGAAGATCATTGGCAACTTCAAGGACTGGGAGTTCTACACCGGCGAGTCGATGAACCCCGACGGAATGTGAGTTGCAACCAAAGTCCCCCCATGTGAGCCAAATTCTAACTCGTTGCCAGGGTTGTTCTCCTCAACTACCGCGAGGACGGCACCACCCCCTACGTTGTTGTCTGGAAGCACGGTCTCAAGGAGATGAAGGTCTGAGCGGACAATATCTGTTCAAGCAAAGCCTCTCCTTTCCGCATCTGAGATGATCACGTCAGTCAACTAGAATTGGCCATCTCAGAGCAAACTATGGATTCCTCCAATTCATGATACCTTCCCGCATGTAGAGCCTCACAATTTCTGGATTTCAACTATGCTCCACCGCTCGCTTTGCCATTCTGTGATAGTTTCACCGTTAGTCTTGCGCCCTACGCCAAACTTTAAACGCCCACAATGCACCACGCTCCCCATTCAAAACTGTCCCCGTTCAAAACTGTGGCCTCGTCGCAAGTGGAACGGGCGGCGGATCGCCATCCCTAGTTCTAAACCCGGCTGGTTTCTTTGGAGGCGGTGGCGGCGGAGGCTTCTTAGCCAACGCCGCAACCCCCGAAACCGCCTGTCCCACACTCCCATTTCCGCTTCCACTTCCACCCCCCTCCCCCTGATTCAAATTCAACCGCCCCCCGTACTTGTCATGCAGACTATTAGCCCCCCTCACACCCGCCGCAACCTGTTCCCCGTGTCTCTGTCTAAAGTTATTCGCCGTTGACGCGGCCGCGCGCGCATCCGAAAACGATACACTCCGCGGATCCTGCTGGAATGCCGTGGCCGTTCGCAACGCGGCACGCTTCTCCTCGAATGTAGTCCCTTGCTCAGGTGCTGTTGTTTCCGCCGGCTGAGAAGAGGTGCTGAGTCGTGCGAATCGAGAGGAGAGATCGTTGACGGGGGAGCGTTGAGGCGGTGGCCCCGGTGGGCTTTTGGGCTGGGCGGTTCCTGTTCCAATGCCGAGGGATGGGACGGATATGCCGGCTGCGCTGAGGCGGGTGAGGGAGGATTGGTTGAGGAGGTTGGAGGATGGAGGTGGGCTGGTGGGGGCTGATGTTGAGGTTGGCGCTGGCGGGTTTCGGGGTGAGAGACGAGGTGGGAGTTTGGGGGGTGTTGGTTTGGCGGTTGTGCCCGTGTAGGGCGGTGGGTGGACGGGGCTGTCGCGTCGTGTTGGGGGTGGTGGGAGGTGTGAGGTTGAGAGGCCGGAGGTGTCGACGCGGTAGGGCTTTGGTGGGGCCAGAGGTTCTGAGGGTTCGGGGACGGCGGCGACGGAGGAGGGACGGGAGGGGGGTGGCGAGGGGATGCCGGGGGATTCGGTGCCGACTCGGCGGATGGGGGGTGGGCCGAAGGAGGACGGGTCTTGGAGGGTGTTGAGCGGGCGGGCGACGTGGTTTGTTCGGGGCTGGGAAGGTTAGTTGTTGGTTCGGTTGGGAAGGGATGTCGACTCTAGGAAGGGTTTACCCTGTCTTCACCGCGGCCGACGAGGCTTTTCTGGTGGGGGTTAGCGGTGTAGAGGCAGAGGGGATGGGGAGCATGCCATTTGGCCTTTGAAGGTTGTGCCGTCCTTTTCGGGATGCCACCCCTTTTTGAGGATGTCCTTATAGTCTGGCATGGTGCTGTTGAAGTCCTACATCAATTTGTCCGGGTGTGTTTGTATCGTGATGAGGATCGGCGGAGGTTTGCTTGTTATTGGGGATAGAGTTTGTAGCGAGCGATAGGGGGCCGATCAAAGGAAGTTGACAGCTCGAACAGTGGGCCGCTAAGGTCCTCGGTTGACCGACAGGGTCTTCGGGCACTCGGCGGGTCTTGTCTGGTGACGTAAGGCGGGGCCGAGCCGGGACCCCTGCAAAGCCGATCGACACCTTGCGCTTCAGGCCGCCAAAAATGTTGCACCCCGCGCTTTCGCTCAACACCACGAACCGCGTCGCGAATCAACAAGACGTGAAAAAGTTACCACCAGCAAAAATGGCAGCACCACCACCCGCCTCCGACACCGAAATTCTAACAGAACACTTTGGTTACCCTCCGGTGAGCCTAATCGACGACATAATCAACAGCATCAACATCCTTGCAGAGCGCGCAATCAACAGCATAGAACAGGGTCTTCTCAAAGTCCCACCCAGTTCCCTCGGTTTCCGCCCGCCGCACTTCTCCAACAAAGGCACACCGCCCAACCTCCCCGACGCGGCCGACTCGCACCGGCACGAGATCGAAGCAGGCACCCACCAGCTCGAAACCCTCCTGTTTGCCTCAATCGATAAGAATTTCGATCTCTTCGAGCTCTACGTCCTCCGCAACATCCTGTGTATCCGCCCCGACGACCGCAACTGGATCCGTCTTTCGCACTACCAGGGTCTCGATTTCTCATCCCCGACAAGTCCGGATAAACCGTCCGTTGAAACGATTACCCATTTGCGGAGGCGGCTGCAGGCGAGTCAGAAGTTGAATTGCATGCTGCATGCTGAAAAGGCGAGGAATGACGCGCTCTTGGGGGAGTTGAGACGGTTGGTTTCGCCTTCTGCTCGCGCTGGGAATGGCACTGGGGTAGCGACAGGTATCAAGGATGAAGGGGGAACAGAAGAAAAGCCTTTTGCGTTTTTGAATCACAAGGGTGATCTGACGGATGGGGGGACGGATACGCCGATTACGACGACGACGGCTTTTACTCTGTCGCAGTTGCAGGCGCTGAGGGCGTTATCGTCGTCGTTGAGGACGATCATGCCGGATTTGGGAGGTGGGGAGGACGAGTTGAGTGATGCGGATCGGGAGAGGAAGAAGAGTTGGCGGAGGGATCGGCTTGAGTATGTGGAGAGCGCTACGAGGAAGCATTTGGAGAGTGTGCGGGGGTTGGATTTGGGGAAGAATGGGGAGGTGAGGGATGGGGAGTGGGAGGGCGGCGGAAGAGGATTGGACAAGGCCGAGGTGGAAGGTTTGGAGAAGATTGCTGAAGCGTTTGGGGGTGGGAAGGGGAAAGGGAAGAAGACTGGTGGTGATGAGATAGATGAGTCTTGATGATGGGCTTCCGATTGACTCTCGATGGTTCGGTGTTTGGGCGTTTGTTGGGGATACAGATACCAGGACATGTGCTAGGTCGGATGAGTTTTGGTTCAATCAATACGCTCGGCGTTTTCTCACGCCGGTAAAATCATGGCTTCATTTGCGTCGTGTATGGATACATGATTTTTGTTCTGAACCGAGGCAGCATTATTGCGTGACCCCGGTTTGTGCTATTGGGGTCGACCCCGACATATCTGCATCCTCCACTGGCACCAACCTGGCTTGCTGGAACGCTGGCGCTATGATCGGTGTCGGAGTTGTGGGCGGTGCGGGAACCGAGGCCGGGACCGGGGTGGGGGCTTGAGCCGGAGGTGCAGGGGTAGAAGCCGGAGCCGGAGCCGGAGCCGGAGCCGGAGCCGGAGCCGAAACTTCGGATTTGATCTGTGGAGTATTTGGCGGTTGCCCTTGAGTTGGCTGAGTGGGCTGTGCATTCTGGACAGCATATCCCTCCTTCGTTGCCGCTGGTGCCTCGGCCTTCACCGGGACCGTCTTCGGCGTCGACCTCTCTTTTGTTGGGTCGAGGAATCTATCAGGTACTCCCTTGGCGGCTAGTGTTCCGCTACCAACATAGGTTCCAAGAAGACGACTATACTTGTAGTCGCCGCGGTATACCCGTTGAATTTCCTTGTAGGCGTAGCTGGTGCTGAAAGGGAGTCCTGTCTTGGGATCTCGGTACTTGGCGACGTGGTTGGTGATCACACAGGGGGGCGCATGGCCGGGTTCTATAACCGTAAGTAATAGGCTTATGCTAATGAAAATGATATACACACTGGCAAGCTTGTTCATCTTCCTCCCAAACAAGATCTGTGTCTGCACCTGGCGATCCTTGATGGCGTTCTCATCAAAGTTTTGAAGAATAATACAGCTGCGCGTGACTTTCCCTTCGCGAGCAGGCTCTGTGGGTGTCTCCGTTTCCTTTGCTGTATCTGGGGCATTGGAAAATGCTGCGGCTACCTTGCCTTGTGTTGGCTGGAGAGCACCGTTGGTTGGAGGCGGGATAGGAGGCGTGAGGATATTCGGAGATGGCGTATTAGATGTTGTCGGTACAGTCGGGCTCTGGTTCGGAGGCGCAAGAGTGCTGATGCCTGCGGTAATCGGAGGGAGAGAAAGGGGTGACGGCGCGTGGCTAGTATTAGGAGGAGCGAGACAGTTTGATTTGGTACCCGGCGATGCCAACCCCAACATTGGCATCTGAGCACCGAGGGAGGGCATGCCGCCTGGTGGTGCTAGCACGGGCGCAGCTAGGACAGCAGAGGGCGTTTGTTGCAGCTGTGGTATAGGGGGTGGTGCTACTGGCCCCTGTATTGGTGCCTGCGGCGATGGTGCTTGAGCCGCCGGGACAGCTGGCCCTGAAACTGGGAGCTGTGGTGGAGCCAAGGTCGAAGGTTGCGTTGTCTGACTAGCTGTCTGAACCATTGCCAGAGATGGGATGGAAGCAGATAATGAGCCTGCAATCGCTGGAGTTGGAGCTGGAGCCGGAGCTGGTGCTTCCACGGTCGGCTGCACCACTTCCTTTGTAGGAACCGTTGCGGAATCCACATTGGGGTCACTAGGCTGAACCGTCGTGCTGGCTGAAGGGAGCGCAGTTGAAGGCGTCGGTGGATCGGCAATCGCTGGTTCAACACCAGACACAGCTTCCTCGTTTTTGGGAGCCGTGTCTTCAGTTGGCGATGGCGGCTTGGACGCATCTTCAGCCTTGACACCATCCTTAACTTTTGGCTGTCGCTTCTTCCGTGGCGCCTTTTCCTCCATCGAAACCAAATTGCCAACATGCTTCAGCTGACCTTCTTCCAGCTCCTGGATGCCGCTCCAGAATGTGACTACTGGGCCGTCGAGTTTCCTGTTTTGCAAGGCAGCGATTTTCTTCAACCTTTCCTCTTCTCTCTGCTTTTCGGCGGCCTCCCATCTGTTGAGGCTCTTGGAGTTTCTCTTTTCCACCAAAGCAGCCTCTGCCAACCTCTCCGCCTGCGTCATCGGGGGTTTCTTCAGCGCTTCCAGTCTCTTCGCATTCCTCTCCATAACCTCCAGCTGCTTCTTGCGCCTGACCTCGTCTTTCACCATTTTCTGGTGCAACAGTTCTTTGCTGATCTTGGTCGTTTTACGCTCGGACGCTCTGGTGGGCGCATCCGCGGCAGAAGGGATCCAACTCAACCTCTCCGACTTCTTTTTCGGCCTCGGGGCTGGGGCTGGACGACCTGTCGGCGGCGGTGCCGTTGACCCTCGACTGGGCGGCTCGGTCGAGCCCGAAGGCTGTTCGATTCGGACTTTCTTCCTGAACTTTGCAGGAATAGCTTCCTGGGCTTTCCGTTTCCGTTGGGCCGTCCTCTTCTCCCGCGCCTGACGCTCCAGCTCCTTTTCGCCTTCTAGGTCATCACCACCCTCTTCCTGGTCCTCGTCATCCGAGGATGAGTCCATCTGCACATCTGACGCATCATCTTTCGCGTCTTCTGAGAATCCGGCATCGTCTTCGTCCTCGGCGAACAGCAGTTCGAGATCGGAATCTTGGTCAGCCGGTTCTTCGTTTGCGAGCATCGCCTTCATCCGGTTTCCGGCCGTTGACCGCCTGGAGCGCGTAGTAGCAAGCCATTCCACCTGCTCTGGCTCGCCCGAGTCGCTCTCGACATCGCTCGACGTGGTGCTGTCGATGTCGGAAAGCTCTGCGAGCTTGTTTTCATCGTCGTTGGCCATCGCGCCGGTTTACGACGCAGGGGCGTCAGATAATCGCATGCGGCAAATAATATTTTTGGTGCTCAAAAAGCCCCTATTAAATCGAAAGAGGCCCCGTAACTTCGATCATCGCGTTGTCGCGTTTGTTGTCGGCAGTCGTTGGATCAATGACGTGGAAGAGATCCCAGCTTTGAAATTTCCAAAGACGCGACAGGGATTTGAGAGGCGCGGTGGCGGCTGAAACAGGGCGGGCTACCGAACGCACCTCGGTGGACAGAACCTTTCAGGCGGGTTTAGCGCGCTGTTTTAGCTCATTGCGCCATCGGTCACCGGTAACCTCGACCACGGCCCCACCAACCCGCGAGCCCTTTGAAGCCGAAGCGGCACTTTCTCCCGCCTGCCATTGTGAGCTGTTCCCTCTTCTCTACCCGGAGCCATTGAGAGGCACCACCCCTTCAACTCCCTAGCCTCACTCTGTTGTACATATCTCATACCAGCGTGCCTCTCACCAACATGTTCCGCCGCGGAGCGCGCACCTTTGCGACCTGCGCCCGGCGCATGGCCGAAGCTCCCCCGAGTGCTCACACCATTGCCGTCTCCAAGGCGCAGGGTATAGCCAAGGGCCTAACAGGAGGTATGCCTCTCCATCCCCCCTAACACCCAGTCTCAAGCACTAACGCCTCCCTCCCAGCCATCGGCAACACCCCCCTGATCCGACTCAATCAGCTCTCCGAAGAAACCGGCTGCGAAATCCTCGGCAAAGCCGAATTCATGAACCCCGGCGGTTCCGTCAAGGACCGCGCAGCCCTCTACGTGGTCAAAGATGCTGAAGAGCGCGGGCTGCTCCGGCCCGGCGGCACCGTGGTCGAGGGCACAGCCGGCAACACGGGCATCGGCCTGGCGCACGTGTGCCGCAGCCGCGGGTACAAGCTCGTCATTTACATGCCCAACACGCAGTCGCAAGGCAAGATTGATTTGCTCCGCCTGCTGGGCGCGGAGGTGTATCCTGTCCCCGCGGTCGCGTTTGAGAACCCCGAGAACTATAACCACCAGGCCCGTCGGCACGCCGAGAGGCTGGATAATGCGGTTTGGACGAACCAGTTCGATAACACGGCGAACCGACGGGCGCATATCGAGACGACGGGCCCCGAGATTTGGTACCAGACTGGCGGGAAAGTTGATGCGTTTACGTGTGCGACCGGCACGGCGGGGACGTTGGCGGGTATCACGCGGTATTTGAAGGATGTTTCGGGCGGGAAGGTCAAGAGTTTTTTGGCTGATCCCCCGGGAAGTGTGTTGCACTCGTATTTTAGCTCTGGTGGCAAGTTGGTGGAGAGGTCTGGGTCGAGTATCACGGAGGGGATTGGCCAGGGGCGGATTACGGACAACTTGAAGCAGGATGTTGATCTGATTGATGGGTCGCTGCATATCAGCGACGAGAAGAGCATCGAGATGGTCTATAGGTGTTTGGATGAGGAGGGACTCTATCTTGGCGCGAGCTCATCGCTCAATGTGGTGGCTGCCAAGGAGGTTGCGGAGAAGCTCGGTAAGGGGCATACCGTCGTGACGGTGCTCTGCGATGGAGCCTACCGTTATGCCGAGAGGCTGTTTTCCAGGGAGTGGCTCACGGAGAAGAACCTGCTGTCGGCGGTTCCTGACCACCTGCAAAAGTACATAGTTTTGCCTTGATTTGGCAATATATTGTTACAAGTTTGTACATCATGCTCCCTGTTTATTCTGTGGTGTTCTCTGTCTGGGTCTCACCGAAGAGCTTCTGATACAGTGCCCGTCCTCTTCCTTCTGCCTGAATTTGGGCCACGGCATCGTTTAGCTCCTGCTCCACCTTCTTGGCCCTAGCCTCGAGCTGCTTCGCAAGCTGCGGCCCAACAACCTTCTGTGCCAGCCTCAGTCCGTTGAGCACGGGTGAGACATGCCAAACAAACGTTGACCGCATCATCTGGTACTTCAGGGCATTCTTATCGGCATGTGCCTCGGCGGGATGCAAGTCCAGCACACCGGCATTCTTGGGCCAGAGTTTCAAAAGCTGTTGCGCATGCGCTGTGACTTCCTTCACTTTAGCCTCCTGCTCCTTCTTCTCCTTCTCAGTCTCAGGGGCACTATGGACAGCTTGAGCCGCAGCGAGATGCAACCTGGCCGCCAAAAATTGAGGGTCCCTGTAAAAGGGGAATGCCAAGTGCTCGCTCGGGTGGCGCGCATACTTGTTTGTGTGCAGGTTCTCGGTCTCGAGGAGCTCCAGAACAAGATTGACCCTGTTGTACGCCTTCAGCGTCGCCTTCTCCTCCCACCCCTTCTCGACGGCCGGGTATTGAAGCCATGTCAAGAGCTCCGCGATTGTCTCGTGCGTGGTCAGCTGGAACCCCGTCCGTTTTGGCAGCTTGAGCATCTCGACGATCATGCCGCTGTGCCCATTCATGCACGCGATGCGCACCATCTTAGTGAAGTAGGCATCTGGCAGCTTGCGTCGGGCCCGCACGCAGAGGCCTTCGAGCAGATGAGGGATGTTTTTGTAATCGGTGCTGGTCTTCATCTCTAGAAGCGCTTTCGAAACCAGTTTCCGTGTGTTTGGGAGGTCGGTCACCATGTTGGTGTAGCGGAATTCGTGTATCTTGCCATCGATTTCGATCGTGATGGGGTCTCGCTCGAGCCGGGCTTTGTGCTTGGGGTTGTAAATCTTCTTGCGCTGGTCGGGGCTCAGGTAGGTTGGGAGTATGATCTTTTCCCGGATTTCTTCGAGGATCGATTTGAGCTCGGGGGAGGATTCTCTATTGAAGGTGATGACCTCCCCGTTTGCTATTGTCTGTCAGTTGAATGTTCACCGAGAAATGCATTGTGGTACGTACAGCGGGCTTGTGTGGTAGAGAGGCATCGCCGCGCCCCGGCCGACCTAGAGAGGGTCTGAAGAACCTTGCTCCCTCCCCGGAGGGCGTTTATGGGAGCTGTTCCCGACATGGCTTTGTGACTGTATTACGGCTTGGATGTCCGACCTCCAGGTAAAAACCGGGCGCGAGTGAGGATTGAGGGATCGCGAAAATGATCCCGACCGGGATTGGCGGTCATGATTGGCCACCCCCAAAATAATATGGGTCCCGACTGAACTTTTTCCCCACTGTAACCTTTCAATTGGTGCAAGGTCTCGACATCTTCTGCTCGATCTCGAAGCTCACGAGCCGAAAGCTCAACGGGGGAACGCATAGTAGCTAGAATGAACGTCGCACCGCTCTCTAGACGGCCCTTGGGTTGCATGAAGGCCGCCCTCCGCCAAGCGAGGCAGCAGAAAGCCCTCTTCTGCCGCTCGATGGCGACAGCAACTGCAACAGCCCCTGGGCCAACCGTCCTCCCCGACCACAACTTCTGTATGTTCTTCCCCCAGACTATATATACCCCCGGGATGCTAACACCTCAGAAGATCAACTCAAAGACAAAAAGACCAAGAAACTGCGCTCCGCCTTCGCCGTCTACGCCCCGCCCGTCGTAAAGACCGAACCGAATCCCACAGCCGTGGTCAAGAAGACCCCCCGAAATGCGCCCCGTGTGCCCGCGACGAAACTTCCCGGTCTTCTTGTCCCTCCAAAGGACCCCATGCCCATACTACACCAGGCCCAGATCGCCCGGATGGATCCCACGGGGGCTCGCACCGCCCTCTTCGCCAAGACACGCAGTGCCGCACATGTTGGGGATGTGTTGATGGTGACGCACCGACGTGGAGGTGAACCGTTCTCGGGAGTGTGCATGTCGATCCGGAGGCGAGGGATCGACTCGGCTGTGCTGCTTCGGAATCATCTGGGCAAGGTCGGTGTGGAGATGTGGTTTAAGATTTACAACAAGAACGTGGCGGGCATTGAGATTGTCAAGCGAGCGCGTAAGAGGGCGCGCAGAGCTAGGCTTACGTATCTGCGAAAGCCGAAGCATGATATGGGCAGTGTGGGTGAGATCGTCATGGCTTGGAAGAAGACGAGGAAGGTGTTTGGTAGGGGACCAACGGCTGCGAGCACGAAGGCGAAGGCGGCGGCCAAGAAGAAGTAAGGAATGTGCGCGGATCATGTGGTGTTGGTGGTTACTGCCAAGGTCATTGTGAGATATCTTGGGGACCTCAGCCGGTGTATGAAGCTGTGTACATTAACTATCCCTCGGCTCAGGGGTTTCGTGAAGCTACAATTTATGAATTCATGGCATCCGGCGACGGTACACCACGCGAGGTCTACTTTGCAACCCGCGGAAACGAAGTCGTTGACACTCACGATATTCAGAACACCCATATTCCGATTGCGATGCTCTCCACGAGTCTGGCGGCCGATATTGGGCCTGACAAGTACCTAGCTGTAGCGACTGTTTGATCCCTAGCATCACTAAACTCCCGTCAACGCCAACATCTCTTCCGGAGTAAACCGCACGGTGCGGTCTGTGCAACCTCCTTTCCGTTCCCCATTCACACCGGACAATACCTGCCCGTTTTTCGCTCGGGTTCCCAGCAGTCAGGGAACGACAAACGCCGGGACTATTTTTTATGTCTACGCCAGATCGTATCTTGTGTCATCGGCGGCCGACCACCGGGCCCATTTGCTTCGAGGTCCTTTTGTTTAGGCCTAGTACCTCACGGGGTAATGGATATCCTGATTCTTAGACCTACACTACTTGAACGTCTAGCGCTGAGATCGAAAACCTCCAACCTCACTCGATTCGCTGATGCTCGTCTTAGATTAGAACTAGAGCGGAGGATGAGGGCCAGACGGCACCGGGCTTGACGGTTTCTACGTGCCTCCCTGGAAGGCATTGTGCCAGGCTACCGAGAAAACAATCGCCCGCTTGAGGCTGGATGGACATATCTCCAAGGGGGGGCCCGCAGAAACGGACGCTTTACGATGCTCCAGGGACCCCAAGGCATTATTCCCAGGAATAGAATAATCTAGGCACGAGCCTGGAGGAAACAAGCTTGCCGGCCGAGACCAACATCTTTTGCAGGAACCAGTGACCTCTTTCTGATCACTGCTCCAGCATGAACAGCGTATGGTGGAACGCCAGCTTCCGTCAACGTCGATGGAGGCTGCCGCAACCCTGGCGTGGCCGGGTATTCACTGGGCCAACGGTCGACTCAAGTTCTATGCCTCCGTTGGAGGCGAGGATGTTGACTCCTTGTCGTGGGCCACGACCATGGGCTGACATTTGTGCGCAGATATTAGGACGTGTTCATCCATCAACGCTGACTCATGTAGACTGGCCACTTGGCGCGAGGTTGCCTGTGACTGGTAGGGGACGCAAAGAGGCTGGGATATGCGGTTTTTTTTTTTGGTTGAGAGGTGTTTCATTCTCTGGTGTCTTGGACGACACATGATCAATTCGGTGTCGTTGTGGTTGTCGGGGTGCATGTGTATCAAAATCAATACATTTTAAATTCTAATAGTATCTATCGACTTGCTGTCTTCCTTGTCATTTACTTAAGCACTGTGATTTGCAGCTTCTACGTTTGTCTGTTTCTGAACTTCTTGATGTGTTTGGGCGCGCTACCTTCCATCGGTTTCCATCCCATATAATCTCTTTGCCATGAAAATCGTGACAGCCCTTTGCACTATTTCCCTAGCCGGCCTTCAGCCGTCGCCGTATGGTTTTTGTTGTCACAACTTCAAAAACAGCGAGAGCCTTTTCTCCGAGCCATGGTGGCGGACATATTTGTCCATCTTCGGGTCTGAACTGGTCTGGGTCGGATAACACTCGTTGCGCAGGGTATCGCCGTCAACTCCCAGACAAGTCTACACGCAAGCACCCGAAATTTATGAAACTGCAATGCCGGGCAAACAATACTTGCGCAGTTTATCCCCCCTGTTCAAGTTTGCCCTAGTTTGGGGCTCCTCTGCGTTGGACAGCATCTGTCAAACAACATAAAGAAAACGACATGGTATCGGAATTGAATGCTAAATACAGACCACAGAGAACTGCCAATTCGACATGTGCACCGGAGTACAATGGTATGTGGATGTGTAATGTCGGGGTTCGCTTCCGCTTGGATTATGGCGTGGATGTCGAGTTTAACTTCCTTCCCTCGAACCCCTGTGTCGCCGTGTCGCCGCGTCGCCGCATCTCGGAGGAAATAAGCCAGTCCTCGAGTCCCGAGCATCTTCCGCTCCATGCATGTGATACATCATCGTGCAGCTGCCAACGGTAATTGGTGTGTAAGCTCACGATATGCTAGCCAACCAAAGCAATGAGCGAATGAGCCAATTTTGAGCGTCGGAATGGTGCATGTCGTCGTGCTTCGTGAGGTCAAGATGCGCGCGTCGTTTGAAGCTGAAAGCCGCCGTCCCAGCGGTCTCGGGAACATTCCGATGTTATCATGCTGCTGGGCAAAAATCCCATGTTGCACCACTAGAACCACCCAAGCGGTCGGTGCTGGCCATTGGCCAGGCGGCATTGGAACGGTTTTGCTTGGCATGGCAGATCGCCACCCATGCAACCCGGCTTGTGTGTTTCGTTTGCTGTTGGACAGCAGCTCGGAAAGATGCCCGTCTGTCCCTGCCAAGAAATACCACCCGACGCAGGCTTGTTTCCTCGCCAAATTGCCTTGATACTGCGCCTCGCCAACACGTGCTCTTGAGATTGACTGTCAGACGCTACCAAGAGCAGCGAAGGCACGGTTGAAAGCGGCTCCTGCGTCCGCCAGCTGCCCGATCTGCGTCAACGCTTGACGGTTGCCCGCCAAGTTGAGCCTGTGGGCCTGGACCGGTCTTTTTCAGACGTCAGAAAGGGTCCTTCCGTCACTTACAGAACAACCACGCGTGGCTCTTATCTCATCATCCCATCCTCATGCATGCAGCAAGGTAGCTGCATCTTCCTTTGTTGCTCCATTCACTCAGCGCCGCCAATTTTCGAGGGTTTTACTCGCGCTCCAATTGCGATTATTTCAACACCTGCAACTGCAACTGCAACCGCAATTGCCACCACCACTCTTTCCCCGAAAACCTCATCCGGCTACCCCGGTCTCAATCAACGACTTCGGCCTTGGTATCCCTGTGCTAGTCTCTCGGTTTTCTCGTCTTACCCCATACCTCAAGTTTCTCCTTCCACGACCCTCCTTCTGCGACCCTCCTTCCGCTCCCTACTTCCGCTCCCCCAACTCGGGGCGTCACAACGTCAAAATTGTCAGTAGCGTCCGGCCTCAACAACCGCAACTGCTAGAGCGCACCCGGTATTTTCACCGACCAACGTCCCCATACAGTTAAAGGCAAAGCCCTTGCCGCATGACAGCCGCTATGATCGTGCACCTGCCTTTAGCTGCCGACAAGAGTTATAGCAGCCTCAGGTGAGGCCTGCTTCACTTCGCGCAGCCGTCTACAGCAGCCCTCTGCGGTGGTCCTCGGCCGGGAACAAACTCGACTCTCTTCATCCTGTTGTCGACACCAACGACGAACTGCGCCGCAACCCTGTCACTCCTATCCTAGCACCTTATTACCGATCCTGCGTTTATCAGCTTTACTCAGAATCGATTATCACAAGCCACTTCGCCCAACATGGTTCGGTGGCTCTCATGGGTCGTCGCGCGACTCAAGTATCTACGTCCGTCGTTCATCTCAAAGAATCCTCACTTCAACTTCGTCTCAGCTCACTGTAAGTACCCCCGGGTCACCGTGCAAGATGATACTAATGCTGTTCAGATATCTGGATCTTCTCGCTTGCTATCATTGGCTCAATTCTAATCTATGGCGCCGGCAACGGAGATGTTGAATACATCGATGCCCTCTTCTTTGCTAGCGGCGCCAGCACCCAGGCTGGGCTGAACACCATCGACTTCAACAAGCTCAACACGTTCCAGCAGATTGTTTGCTATCTCATTCCGATGATGGCCAATCCCATTGCGATCAATTCCTTCGTCGTCTTTCTTCGTCTGTACTGGTTCGAGAAACGCTTCCAGAGTGTCGTCAGCGAAGCTCGGATCAGACGCGCTTCAATGTCCAAAGCGAAGACTAGGCCGAGAGACGATGTTGGCGACGTGGAACGAGGCGTCAACAAGGGAGATATCAGGGTCATGCGCGGTGGGCAGTCACCTCGAATGGCAAACGATGGCATGATTCTCGGAAACAACACAACTGTGGAAAACGATGGTAGCGACGCAACAGCAGTGAATGTGGACAGGGATTCAGTTGACGTCACTGCAAATGGCCAACCCGACACCCGCAGATCCGGAATCACGTTTGCACCGACGGTGAAGAGGAGTGATGGCCTCTCCGATGATGCGATTAAGTTCCCGCCGGCGCGTTCAGACGGGGATCATCTTGCCATTCTTGAACGGCAGAGAGAGGACGGGGAAACATTGAGAATCCCCGGGCCCAGAGATGCCGAGCGCGGCTTGCGTCCTCAAAGGGTAGAGCGTATTGACGATGGTGATAACATCACTCTTCTGGCAACTCGCTCTTACCCTCCGGAGACTCGCCCCCCGGCCATTACCATTGAGGAGCCTGAGCGCCGACAGTACGAAACCAAGGATTCATCAACAAACTCGGCTACTGGTGACGCTAGAGCCATTGCCGGCGCGCTTTCGTTCTTGCGACCCAGAATTCCGCGGTGGATGAGCAAGAGGAACCAACAGCTTCACAACGATGCGGACGCGGCTCACAACCCCATGCAGCCCCAAAGACGCGGAACGCTCCATGCACTGAGGACCGCTATCAGCGGAGACAAGGAAGTGGCGCCATACCTCAGTTGGGAGCCGACTATTGGTCGAAACTCTGCCTTTCCCGACCTGACGGAGGAGCAGCGTGAAGAGCTCGGAGGTATTGAGTACCGGTCTTTGAAAACTCTTGCTCTCGTCCTCACGTGGTACTTCTGGGGCTTTTCGGCTCTCGGTGTCGTTTGCTTGGTCCCATGGATCCTAACCGTTGATCGATGGGGCGAGATTGTCGATGCTGCCGCACAGAGCCGGACTTGGTGGGGTTTCTTCACTGCAAACTCTGCCTTCATGGACTTGGGCTTCACCCTCACCCCGGACAGCATGAACTCTTTCAACACAGCCGTCTTCCCTTTGCTGCTGATGAGCTTCCTTATTGTCATTGGCAACACTGGATTTCCGGTCATGCTGCGGTTCATCATTTGGGTCACGTCCTTGTTCACGCCTCGTGGCACAGGGCTGTACGAGGAACTTCGTTTTCTCCTGGACCACCCCCGTCGATGCTTCACATTGCTGTTCCCCTCGGGCGCGACATGGTGGCTTTTCTGGTTGCTGATTATTCTCAATGGACTTGATGTTATTTTCTTCATTGTCTTGGATGTACGTTTATGAATATTAGCGTGGTTAACCTTTGCTGACGATTGAACAGCTTGGAACGGGGCCCGTGACCGAGATGCCTGGTGGCATCAAAGTCCTGGACGGTCTCTTTGAAGCCGCATCAACCAGAACAGCAGGTTTCTCATGTGTAAACCTTGCACTTCTCCACCCTGGCGTTCAGGTCTCGTACATGATCATGATGTACATTTCTGTCTTTCCGATCGCCATTTCGGTCCGGCGCACCAACGTCTACGAGGAGCGATCACTCGGCATATATGGGGGCGGCGATGATATAGATGAGCAAGCTCATGGCAGCGATCGATCGTACGTCGGCGCCCATTTGCGGCGACAGCTTTCGTACGATCTGTGGTACATCGCCATCGGCCTATTCATCCTCGCCATTACTGAGGGATCACGTCTGATGGCCAACGACTTCACCATGTTTGCCGTCTTGTTTGAAATTATCAGCGCATACGGCACCGTGGGCATGAGTCTTGGCTATTCGACTGTCAACGCTTCGCTCTGTTCGCAGTTTTCTATTGTGGGCAAGCTTGTCATCATTGCCATGATGATACGCGGGAGACATCGTGGTTTACCCTACGGCTTGGATCGCGCCATCATGTTACCCAGCGAGACCTTGATCGCCAGGGAGACAGCAGATGCAGATGCGAGGATGGCACGACAGATCTCACATGCATCGTTGGCAACTGGTGTTGGGGCAGCACGCCGGCGCCGCAGTAGTCTCAGCGGTGGGCGGGCTGGTATGCTGGTCACCTCATTGTTGCATCCAGGTCCGGCAAGGCCGGCAGCGGTGCAACTCCATGACGACGGTCTCCGACGAAGAAATACGGCACCTAATCTTGACGATGAAGACTTGACGCTCCCTACCAGGACAATGTCAGCAGTCCCGCATCTTGGTTCTTCTCGCGAACCTGCTACACCGCGCCCTCGTAGTGCACATACGATTGCGCTGTGAATTTGACGGGGTGGTTTTTGGGGACCCAGCTTCAGGTCCGGTCCTTTTTTTTTCTTTTTTCTTTCTCTTTTACTCATGCATGGGTAGCAAGGCGCAAGAGAGGGTTGAGTCAAGGGCTTACAAAAGGTTGTTTTTAGGGCATCAAATAAGCGTGCATACTGCGAGTTGCTAGATAGGTTCTATGGGAGGCACATTGATTGCCGTTTTCCTACATGTTGCTTTGATGTTCTTATTGCTTTTCACTCGGTGGGCGTTGATTGGGTTGATACTGGCTTCTCTTTTGCATACCTCTGAAGCATAATTTGGGTATGGCCAGTCCCGGTGAAGGCTGATTGTTGGATAGCTAGGTATTGTTCTGTCCTGCTACCTGATATTGTGTAGCTAGTATGCAGAAAGCATCAGCACATGTATATATAACACTAACACTACACTGCCACAGGTTCAATCTTTGGGCATCCTGTATCAATCCCGATCCCGAACGCCACTGATGCATGCTTGGCTCGCCGGCCAATTTGTGATCCAAACCCCAGACAAAAAGAGCCACGTTGTATCACTTGCGATTCCTTTCCTTCTCCCGAGTCATCTTTTTGAAGAAGGCACTCTGCTCCTGCTTGGCGGCCTTCTTTTTGAGCGTCTTGTTTGCTGCCTTGTTCTGCTCAATGTAGGCCATGTCGTGTCCACCGCTGAGCTCGCCTAGGGCACCAGCGGTTCGACGGACCCCGTTACCCTTCTTCTTGCCTCTACCGCCGCCACTGGGCTTTCCAAACAGGTCGTCGGTAATAACGTCGTCTTCGGCGCCCTTTTCGTTGTCGACCAGGGTGCGCTGGAGAAGCTCGCGGCGCTCCTTGGGCGTGGCAAAGGCTAGGTCGGGCGTCTTCTCAATGTTAGCGAGCTGGGTGATGACCTTGAAGGCGTAGCCCTGGTCGACGAGGAAGGCCTGACGCTTAGACGAATAGTACATCTCCTGCGTATCCTTGGAGACGAGCGAGTAGAAGAAGGCGTTGAAGCCCTCGTCGTTACGACGCTTGGCCCGCAGGATGCGCCCCAGACGCTGGGCCTCCTGACGGCGCGAGCCAAAGTGGGATGAGATTTGGATGAGGACCGTAGCCTCAGGCAGATCTAAGGATGTATCGCCGATTTTGGACAGGAAGAGCGTGTTGACCTGCGGGTTGTGCTGGAAGTTCTCCAGCACCTGCATGCGCTCGGCCTGGCCGGTGCCGCCGTAGATGAAGACTTTGCCAAGCTTAAGGGCGTACTGCTTGAGTGAGTAGAGCTCGTCGGAAAAGACGATGATCTTGTCGCCGCGCGCCTCGTGGTAGTTAATCAGGTACTGGCAGGCTTGGAACTTGCGCGGGTTCATGGCGTACAGGGTGCGCTTAATGCGCGAAGGCGCGCGCAGGTACTCGTCGTAGAACTCGGTCGGCATGGGACACCAGACCTCAGCGCATTGGACTTTGGCTATATGGCCCTGTTGCGAGAGTTCCATCCAGTTGGCCTCATAGAGCTTGGGGCCGATGAGGAAGTTGAGATGGGAAATCTTATCGTCCTCACGGAGGAGGGTGGCGGTGAGGCCGAGCTTGGAGTGCGACTTGATAGAGCTGATAACTCGTCGGAAGACATCGGCGGGAACGACATGGACTTCGTCAAGCAGCATCAGACCCCATTCGCGGCTTTTGAGGAAATCCATCATCTTCTTGGAATCGTGGGATCTTTCCCTATTGTTGGTTACCATCGAGTAGGTCGTGACAATGATGCCTGTGTTACCAGAGAACTTGTTTTTACTCTCGGCAGTGAAGACGGCGATATCGTCCGGGTTGATGTTGGACCACTTGAGAAACTCCTGGCGCCACTGGAAGACGGACATGGAGCTGGTGCACAGGACAATGACGCCCTTCTTGATGGTGCAGGCGGCTGTGATGCCCACGAGCGTCTTGCCGGCACCGCACGGCAGCACGATGATTCCGCTCTTGGATCGACCATTGCCAAACATCTTGCTAAGACTCTTCTCCTGGTAGGGGCGGATCTGGGTGTTGGGCCTCAGATCGATCTCCAGGTTGGCATTGACGTCGTCGTTTCGGAAGTCGTACTCCTCAAGGATGGGGTACTCGAGCTCGAGACATCGCTTCTGCACAATCTCGACGCCGTCGTCGTTGATCTCAAACGAGTGGACGGCTTCCTTTTCATCATCGTCGTCCTCGTCATTGAGCGTGGCGTACAAGTCAGCTTCGTTAGCCGCCCCAGGGGCGCCGGGATCCTTTTCAGGCCCGAGGTTGGCCTGCTTGACGCCGGCCGCGTTCTGCGTGCCGGGGATGACGAGCCCGGCCATGGTCGGGGCATACGACGTCTTGATGGCGTCACCGCCGTGAACACGGAGCGGACCAATGGTGGGGTCCTTGAGCAGCATCTCCAGGATCTTGGCGTCGGTGCTCTCTACAAAGTACTTGTTGTTCTTGAGCACGAGCTTCACCTTGCCGTAGCTGTGGGTGCACTTTGTGATGTAGTCGCGAATGGCATCGGGGAGATTAGTCTTGAGGAACCGGTCCAGTGTGTTGATGATGTCCTGAGGATGGAGGCCGACACTAACGGCTGCGTACAGGCTGTGTGTCGTGATCTGGTACTCGTGAAGAAAGGTGGGACGAGACTTGGGCTCCGCGATGGTGATGAGGAAGTCGGTTGCCGGCTCCGACAGCGGGCTGAATCGCTCGAGCACGATGGTGCCCTTGGCCGGGTCGATCCAGAGCGGGCGGCTGGCATGGTCGGGTCGGAGGATCAGATTGGAGAAGTCGCGTTTGCCAAAGTAGACGGACGCGGCGTCGCGTTTCTGGGGTGCGTTGTTGGAGGTGCTCTGGAATTTGCTCCCCGACAGATCCCAGCCGCTTACGAACTCGTCGGCCTCCATGCTCATCAGCTCCTCCTTCCTCTTCTGGGCCTCAGTCACATCTTCATCGAAGTCCTCGTCGCCGTCCGACATCATGGAGCTGTCAAGGCTCCGGGGCGTGCCTGGACCGGGCGTCGAGAGGGCCGATGTCTTGCCGGCCTTGGAGGCAGCAGCTGGCGCCGCGGCGGCCTTCCGCTTAGGCGGCATCTTTTGTGCTCTGCCGCGGCTGCTGCGGGGCGCGACTCTTTTTTATTCTGTCTTGTCTGTATGCTCTTGAATAATCCCGTATCCTCAAATCTCTTGACAGCCACTCTCTCGTTTGTGGTGGCGGAATCAAGCGCCGTGTCGCGGCGTTGTTCAGAGGTTGAAAGATGGTTGCCTTGAGAAGTTGGCGAGACGTCGAAAGACGAACCAGAAGTGCATTGATAAACCCTGTCATGCAATAAGACCGAAGGCGCTAGAAGAAAGTGGGGGCGAATTGTCAGCCGCTCCCGCAACCTGGTTTTCTCCACAAACTTTGGGCCCCGCTAACAGCAGCCCCGCCAAATCCGCCGCCCCAGACTGATGGTGATGGAAACAGGTCGACACACGAGCAGACAACCTTTGGCTTTGCGCTTTCCCTTTGGACCGATACCTTGACTGTTACACCAAACCTAATTCAGACCTCAGATCAAGATGTGGTATGCTTCATTCAAAGTACGGTTCAACTCAAAGTCCTAGTCTAACGCAGTTTTGACAGTAAACACATCCTCAACGCGCAAGTTTCGATTCGCTCTCCATGCTGTATGCTGTACCCGAAAATGCCCCTCCCACGATGAGCCCAGTCCAACATATAGAAATTCTTAGGCCGAAAATGGTTTGACTGCGTAGAGTGTCACCAGGAGCAGGAAACGCACCCCCTCAAGGAGAGCTTTGAGATGACCTTTGCGTGCAAGAAGTGCAAAAAGTGCTTCCGCAAGGATGTGGCCGAGTTCGAGGAGGCTGACGAGTACTGCCCACACTGCGATAACCACTTTGTCATCGAGGCTTTGACACCGAAACCGGCCATCTCGATCGAGGGGGCCGACGCGCGCGTGGACAACCGCATGCTCAAGGACGAGAGAATCAAGACAGGCCCAAAGCAAGGAGTGCCAACAGTGTTTGACCCCGATTTCGACGCAGACAAGCTTGGTTAGGGAAGGGAAAAGGAGGCTGGAGCAAAGAGGGAGACGATACCCACGGAGTCCACATAGACGGATAGAATCGAGTTGCACCATTCTACAGGCGGCCGACTAAGTTGATGATCTGCGGCCCAAACCGCGTGGTATTTATTTCCTTGGTACATCGTACAAAACCGCCGCCGCTCTACCAAATGGGGAGCTCAGTTTCCTGACCTCCAGCATCGGAACCAGCTCCACCCGAGCCCTACTCGTCCTGAGCCCTAGTCAGTATGGTCGCTGTCCCAGTGCCGGGCGTTCTGCCCGTCTTCTTCTTGGCCGCCTCCTCTTGCTTCTCCTGCTCAATGTTCTTGACATAGTTCTCAATATCCTCGACCGGGAGCATCTCGATGGCTTTGCCAGGGGCCATGATGGCAATCTCAATGTTCTTGGCGCCTGTCTGCACCACCTCGAGCAGTGACTTGATGGCGAGTCGGATGGTGGCCTCACGGTCCATATCCTCCTTGTAGTTGCGCTCCAGGAACTCTCTGACTGTCTTGCTCGAGCGCCCGATGGCATTCGCCTTCCTATGGTGTTGTTAGCTTTGCCAGGAGACCATGGCGCATGAACGAACCATGCTGAGTAGATACCGGAGGGTTCGGTCTGGTAGAGTCTGGGAACCTTGCTGCCGTTGTCGAAGCCGACGATCAGGGTACTGATGCCGAAAGGTCGGACGCCACCACTCTGTGTGTACCGTTGCTGCACACCGGCGACATACTTGGTAATATACTCGATCGTAACGGGGTCCTCGAGGTTGAGGCGATGGGACTGGGCTTCTAACCGGGCCTTGTCGACGAGGATGCGGGCGTCTGCGTTCAGACCGGCGAACGCGAGGCAGACATGGGCGTCGATGAGACCGATCTTGGAGGGGGTAATGCGTGTGTCTTGGAGTTTCATGGCAGAGCGCTTCTCGCAGCCCAATACGACGACATCTTGGCCCTTGACACCGACGGCGCAGGTTCCTGTTGCAAGCAAGTTGGGTTAGGCGTGCAGGGGACGGTGGACAGAGACCGGCGCACCTCTCTTGACGGCCTCGCCGGCATATTCGACCTGGAAGACGTGGCCGTCGGGGCTGTCAATCGGTTAGCGGAGGCTGCTGTCGGGGCGCGACTGTGGCCAACCTGAAAACTGTACGAGGAATGCGATTAGCGGTGGTCCAGATGGAGTGTCGTGGGGCTGCGGCCAGACGTACCTGAAAGAGCTCTATCGTAACCGGACGCCATGGTTTCGAAATGCTAATCGCGATACCAAGTCAAAATCTAGAGTCGGGCTGTCAAGGGTATGCTGCAAGAGTATCGGCGGAGTGCAGTCGTCGTGGTCAATGGAGTCGGTTGTTTGGTTCGGGAGGCAGGCACCGAAGCTCTGACGACGAGCTCCAACGCGACGCCAGGCAAGGCTGACAGCTCAAGCTCAGCTCGGGCCTCAGCGACCCGCTTTATCCCGCTACAGAATAATCTGCATCGCAAATGTAGGACAGGAGGTGCATCTCAGGCCTAGTCAGCAGAACGCTTGCCAGTATATAATTATAACTCCATGGGAATGTCTTGGAATTGGTTGAAGCTGTTAGCCTTCTTTCTATCTCCGAATCAAGCCTGCTGCTAGTTTCTGTTCGAGTCCCGATTATTTTGTCCAGGATACCCGGCCAAGCCGAGAAAAACCATCGGTTCCGTCACCGGCGTTTATTCTCATGCAACATCTAATTCGGCTCAGTCTTGAGGGCTTTTGTCGGCAGGCCAACAGGTGACCTATATAATCCCGAGGCGATACTCTGGAAAGTCGAAGACGTCGGTGGCCATTCATCTCCATTTTTTCACCATTTTAGAACAGGCTCCCGATCATCCAATGGCTTGCCGCACGCCTCTCACCCCGGCCTTGCGCCGACTTGTAAGGAATGGTACTCCTGAGTTGAGACAGGCAACACCTCGATCATCTACACTCCCAATCAACCGCACATCGCTGCCAGCAACGTCGAGACGATGCTTTGGCACTTCACAACGCAAGCCGTTTCGCCAAACAGCAACGTGCCTTCAGGCGCAAGCAAAGGACGACTTCACCAGCACCAAGTACCCGGAGATAAGGCGGGACGACCGTTTTGCCCGCCTGACCCCCGAGCATGTCGCCCACTTCCGCTCGCTGTTGGGAGACAATGCTTCTGCCATTATCGATGGTGTGACTGCCGATGCCGCCGACGACATTGCGCCGTTCAACAGTGACTGGATGCGCAAGTACCGTGGTCACTGCCAGCTCGTCCTCAAGCCCTCCACGACCGAGGAGGTGAGCCAGATCCTCCGCTACTGCAATGACAACTCTCTGGCGGTTGTCCCGCAGGGCGGCAACACCGGTCTCGTTGGAGGCTCGGTCCCTGTCTTTGACGAGATTGTTCTGTCGCTGTCCCGTATGAGCCAAATCATCTCATTCGACGAGGTCAGCGGCACCCTCGTTGCCGAGGCGGGCGTGATCCTCGAGGTTGCCGACCAGCACCTGGCCTCCAAGGGATACATCTTCCCGCTTGACCTCGGCGCCAAGGGCTCGTGCCAGATTGGCGGAAACCTCTCTACCAACGCCGGTGGTCTTCGTCTTCTCCGCTACGGCTCGCTCCACGGCACAGTCCTGGGTATTGAGGCCGTTCTTCCTGATGGCACTGTTGTCGACGACCTCTGCCGTCTTCGCAAGAACAATACTGGCTACGACCTCAAGCAGCTCTTTATCGGAGCCGAGGGTACGCTCGGTGTCATCACCAAGGTCTCGATCCAGTGCCCACAGCGTCCCGCCGCGCAGAATGTTGCCTTCTTCGGCCTCGAGTCCTACGAGGCATGCCAAAAGGCCTTCCGCGAGGCCAAGGGCCAGCTGTCTGAGATTCTGTCAGCGTTCGAGCTCATGGACGAGGGTTCCCAAGCACTCGTTCGTCAGGTGACAGGCAACAAGAGCCCTCTGGAATCCACCTCACCCTTCTACTGCTTGATCGAGACTTCGGGCTCTAATGCTGAGCACGACGCAGAGAAACTGCAGACTTTCCTCGAGAGCGTCATGGAGAGTGGCGTTGTGTCGGACGGCACCCTTGCCGAGAACGAGACGCAGCTGCGCGCTCTGTGGTCATGGCGTGAGGGCATCACCGAGGCTTTGGGCCACCTCGGCGGCGTGTACAAGTACGACGTCTCGATCCCGCTGCACGATATGTACCAGCTTGTGGAGGACACACGGGCGCGAGTGGCCGAGGCAGGTCTGCTCGGTGACAAAGAGACGGATCCGGTTCGAGCAGTCGTGGGCTATGGACACATGGGTGACTCGAATTTGCATCTTAACGTCGCTACGCGCAGTTTCGATGAGCGTGTCGAGAAAGTGCTCGAGCCGTTTGTGTACGAGTGGATTGCGAAACGCCAGGGCAGCATCAGCGCCGAGCACGGTCTGGGTTTGGCCAAGAAGAAGTACATTGGGTACAGCAGGAGCGAGGGCATGATTGGGCTGATGAAGGGGATCAAGGGGCTATACGACCCCAAGGGGATTATGAACCCGTACAAGTATATCTAAGGTCAAAGGAAAATGGTGGGCGTGTGTATTGAGCGTGGAGTTGTATGGATAGGTCCGTGTTGCAAAATTGAACATTCACTCGGGCTCAGACTGAACGCGCCTCGTGAATTCTAGCGCTTTAGATTGAGGTGCTCGGCCTCAATTTGGCATCATTTCCAACACACTAATCCTACATCCTTCATGGCCTCATCCCATCTCGTCGTTACCAAGGCGCATAAGCTTCCTCATCAACCAACGTCCCCTCCTTCCAGCAGTCCTCCACCCATCTCTGCGAGACAACTCTTGGCGGTCTCCTCACATCGATCTGTAGTCTCACCTCCGCCGCAACTGTCCGCTCCTGCGTCTGATCCCTCACCACCACCACAACATGCGTAACGCCCCTAGCCGAGTCCAGCTCGCCCACCACCTCTCCGCCTCCAAACCTGACATAGCTCGCCAGCTTCGTCGTCTGGAGATCATAGATCCCATCTCCCCTTGCAAAGTACGCCACACAGTTCCGAAACATAAACGACCGCAACCCACCCACGCCATGGCCCCGTTCCTCCAGTTGCCCCAGGAACATCTCCCTATCAAACCTTCCCGCACCCCCATCATCACTCTCTTCAAGATCCATACCCCGCAAAACATCCTGCAACTCATTCACATCCTCCACATCCCTGGCATAGCCATCCCCAAACCGATCCGTGTTCTGCTCTACAACGTCCTTCATGTCCTCCGTCGTGAACAGCATGTGCCTGCTCTCCTCAAAGGGGAGCAGGTAATCTTGTCGCAGACAATCAAACACCCATCTCGGTCTGACAACGTCGGTGTCGCCGGCTTTTTTTAAGCTGGCTACGCGCACGACGTTCTTGTCCGCAAGTGCGATTATGCCCTTTCCCTTGTCCATGGCTTGGTGGATCCGGCCTCCCGCATCTTTGATCAGTTTTTCCAGCGCTCGTTTCGCCGTCTTGGGGTGGACCGCATCGCTGAGGACGCAGAAATCGAGGCCCCTGAATACCTGGCTTTGTTTCTTGTCAGAAACGCGCTCATCAAACTCGGCCTTGACGAATGGTTCAGCCCCCGCAATGACCAAGTCCCGTTTCCGTTTCTTCGTCGCAGGCTTGCGTTTCCGATTCTCCATCTCCATCGCCTTGCGATCCTGTTCCTCCTGTTTGACCTTTCCGCGAATGGCCTCGAACTCGTCCCAATCCATACCTTGGTCCCAGTTTTTATCGAGTCGTAGTTTCCGGAACCGCGGGAACCGCAGCGTCCACTGCGTGGCAAACTGGTCCGAGGGCGCAAACGACGCTGCTTTGGCTTCAATGACAACACTCTCGCTCGGACGGATCCAGACGTCGGGCCGTTCATACTGGCCCTTTTCGCCGCCGCCGCCGAGCTGGACGTATTCCCATGGTGGATTTGCGGCATCTCCCCAATCCTTCCACTTACCCTCGGTGTGGTGGCGCACCTCGGCGTAGTCCTCTGCTTTGAAACCACCCCCGACTTTGCAAAAGCTAAAACATTTCTCGGGATTCATATCCTTGTTTGCGCTCCGGTGGTTTTGGCCCGCCCGCACGCCGAGGAGAAAACTAGAGAGGGTGCCGCCGCGACGGCCGGAGCCGTAGTAGCCGCCGATGATGACGCAGTCGAGGGCTTCACCGAACTCGCTCATGTATTCCGGCTTGACCTTGATCCAGTCGTTGTTACGGCTGTTGAGCGTGTATCTTGAGCGGGGGTTTTTGAGGACGAGACCCTCTGATGCTTCAGCGACGACTTTGCGGAGGGCAGGTTCGATGGCGTCGGAGCTGGTTGCTTTTTCGTAGGGGTGGATTTCTAGTCTCCGAGGAGACCCTTTGACTGCGCGCTCGAGCGCCTTGTGGCGGTCGGCGAGCGTATATTCGGTAAGCGACTTGTCGTTGAGCATGAGGATGTCGAACACCCTGTATAACGGCCTTGGTCCGTTGAGAAACGGGTTCTTCTGCTGCTCCAGTGCTGCCGTCTTGAGTGTACCGAACGGGACGATCTTGTCGACATCCGGATCCCAGGTGATCATCTCCCCATCGAGAATCAGGTTCTTGACGCCCGGGTCAAACGCCTCCTTCAAGTGTCTCGTCAAAGCCGACTTGTCATCCTCCAACCCCTCCCCATACAAATAGGTGTAATCCTTTGCCTTCCTGCTCCAAAACGCAAACCTCCATCCCCCTGCAACATAGTCATCCCGGACCATATGCATTTGCATCCTCTCCCCGTCGAGCTTCTCCTCGATCCAAAACTCGGGATCTTCCTCGGTGACGCCCAAATTCCCCACCAACCGCCCAAAACTCGCCGCCGAAGGCTGAAACTGCGCAAGCTGCGGCTGGAAACAACTCATCAACGTGACGCCCGTCTCCTGACTCTCCAGTCTTGTCTCCAAATCCCACAACTCCCAACACACCCTCCGCAAACTGCTAGAGACACTAAACAGCGCCTCCGCATCGGGATGCCACAACCCCAAGAAGGTCCGCTCCGTCGCACCAACTTTCATGTCCTTCAACACGATCCTCACCAACCACATCATCTCCTCCGCGTTCATCCGTCGATAAAACTCCTCCCAAATCGGCAGCTGCTCCCCTTCCCCACTGGCAGCAGCCAGCTTGTCCAACATGACATTCACCTCCCCAACGGACATATCGCCCGGTGTGTTTCGCATCTCCCTTTTTTTGAGAACCTCGAAGCACCTGCCGGCAAAATCACCCGCTTTCGCTGTGCTATTGGGGTTGTTCCCCGGTAATTTCCAGTGCATAAGGCCGTAGCCGTCTTCACTGTTTTTGTCGATCTTGATCACTTTGACGAGAAGTTTCCCAATGGTGTTTTCTTTCAGGCCGTACACACCCCTGTCGCGATCTTTATCTGGGAGGATGAGGCGCATGGCGGGGTAAAAGTCTGGTCCGACGGAGGCGCGCCAGCGGGACATGAAGCGCTCGATGATGTGCCGGCGTTGTTCGTGGTAGGAGGGTTTGTTGGAGGGGCCGGCTTTTTTACCGCCACTTACGGGGGCGGTGGAGGAGGAGGAGGTGGTAGACGGTTTGCATTCTATGAGCGGATTGAAGAGGGTTGTGAATAAGGTTGAGAAGGGGGGTGTTTTGGAGTGGTTCTTGGGGCGGTTGGGGAAGCTGGGGGTGTTAGCTGGAATTGGAATTGGAGTGGGAGGACGGGAGGGAGACTTACTGTTCCTCGACTTCAGTGAGGGAGAGCGGACCGGAGGCATATTGGGCTTCGTCTTCGTCTATGGCGTCGGGGGTTGGTGAAGGGGGACGTTTTAGTTTGCTCATTTTGAGGGTGAGAGGATGAGAGGTGAAATCAAGGTGAGGGGAAGGAACTGATGTGAGTGAAGGTGTGTGTTGAGAGAAAAAAATCGGTGTTCCTTGTCTTTATTTTATTTGAGGCAGGTTGTTATTTATCGAGTCTAGGCAGGCAAGAGTTCTTGGCAAGGGGTGTTGTCGGTCTTGATGTCGTTGTTGCCTGGATGAGTTCCATCCCGTGTTGTCAATTCCCCTAACCCTCCCCGCGACAGTCCTCCAAGGTTCCGCGCTAGTCCGTTTTGGGTGGAGGTGATGGCGATGAGAGCTCTCGGATTGAATTGAAGAGAATAAAGAGATATATCTCGGATTAAACTTCAAAATTGCACGAAACAGCAGATCTGTATCTGAGAGTCCCGTTTATTTTCCCACATATCCAGGATCTATCATGGTAAAAAAACAAGCTCATTACTACGTCACAGTATCATCCTAGGATCACTTTCCAATCGTCAAAAACAACCGATCACCTACATCTCCCAACCCAGGCTTCAACATGCCCCGGTCTGTCAGCTCCTTATCCACGCCCGCCAACCAGATATCCACGCCCTCGGGCCACTCCTCAGCAGCACGCACAACACCAGGAACGGCGCCTAGAACACCCAACACGATGATCCGCTGACATCCCCACTCGCGCAGCGTCTGGATAGCCGCCGCACACGTCCCGCCTGTAGCAATGACAGGGTCGAGAATGATCGCCAAGCTCGACGCGGTCGACCCGGCACCCTCTGGCAGAACGTGGTTGGGAAGGTTATTGTAGTATTCGACGGGATGCAGCGTCGTTGGCTCGCGGAAGAGACCGAGGTGGTGGACGGGCACAGGGTTGGGGAGGAGGGTCTGGGTAGCTAGTTTGGTCTTCTGTCAGCGGGAATGCGCAAGGAGCGGTGTAAGGACGACCAACCTTCGACCATGCCCAGGCCGGAACGCAGAATGGGCACCAGGGAGATGGTTGAGGGAGAGATGGTGGTTGTGGTGTACTCGAAGCCTAGCGGGGTCACGTCCGTTGGGCCGGGTGTTGCCGTCACGGCTGTCGCGAGGGCTTCACAGCCCACAACCAGGGAGATTTCATGGATGAGCGTCTTGACTTCTTTGGCGGTTGTGGTCTTGGAGCGCAGCTGGGACAGCTTGGAGAGGAGACATGGGTGCTTGGAGACGTGCACGTTGGGCGGGAGGGCGACGTGTTGGACCATGTTGGGCGGTGGCGATTTAAGGGAGGAGGGGTTTGTGGAACAGGATGGAACGGAGAGAGATGGGAATAAAGTTAAGTTGGGTATGAATGAGGTTCTGATAAGGACGGCCGTTTGCGGTGGTGACAACGTGGATTACATTACCTAGCTTGATCATGTGCTCGCTGCGGCTGACGGGTTACGCTACGCGGGGCCACGGCGCCCGGGGGTCCATCCGGGGGCGTTTCCCTGGCATTGGTGCCGGTGGCTGGCCTATGAGGGCGCCCCATGCTTCCGGTCCCTGAAACTTGTTGAGGTAACTCGCCGCCGTTCCAGGGAAGGACTCACCGCTTCCGAGCGGGTGACCGCCGGTGGGTGGGGCGCGGATGCGATAGCGGGGCAAATGCCAAGGAGATTGCAGGGGTAGCTGCGATAAGATAACATGCATTCCTTGCCCCTGAGCTCCTCCTGCAAGTAAACAAGTAAACAATCCATCAGGGTATGTTCTGTATATAGTTTATCTGAAGTTAATGGCAGTTATTCTTTCATCTTGCGTTGAACAAAGACTGGCCGTTGAGGTGTTGTTCTTTGAGGTTGGCATGATGACAGGGGTAGCTTCGGCTTTGCGATAAGATAAGAATTGCGGCAGACGTCACCCCAACTGACTTGGGCGGTTCAAACAGTTTGCGAACGGGAGAAAGGGACGTCAACATATTCTACACCTATAAACACTCGAGCCCTTTATTTGAGCGCCTCAACCAAGTCCTGATTGCCCCGGGTCTCGATTACTCATAGCCGTGCAAAATCCGGCCGTTGCCGGCCTCACCAACTCCAACCTCAAAAACTTTGCGACACGGCGCAACCATGTCTTCCCGGCGGCACTGAAAACGGCCATCGCACGATGTCGCAACCCATAGAAATGGAAGCCGCAAGGGCGCACGACACCCCCAACCCATATCCCAACCTCGGCGACACCTCCTCCCCGCCAATACGGCCTCCCGACGAGCAAGAAGAACCGCCGTTTCGGCCCCGCCAACCTTCCCGCTCCGCGTCCGCCCGAGAAGCGCGCAACATCCTCCGGCGCTCCCACTCGCACACGGAATACACCACGCCCTCAAGCTACACCAAGCTCAACGAAGTTGGCGACCCAGCCCCGCTCCAAAACCCCGACGAAGAAGCCAATCCGACCTACCACTCGCTCGAACAAGTCCGCTCCCGTGCCGCACCACAACAACCACAACCACCGTCCCCGGAAGAAAAAGAACCACGAATCTCAATCCTCCAAACCCGCATCTGCACCCACGCCCACCTAATCCTCTTCGCCCTCCTCGGCACGCTGTCCCGCCTAGCCCTGCAATCTCTAACAACCTACCCCGGCTCACCCACCCTGATCCCCTCCCTCTGGCCCAACTTTGCCGGTGCCCTGATCCTGGGCCTCCTCTCCGAATCCAACACCCTTTTCTCCTCCGCTGGACCCCAAAACAAAAAGACGATCCCACTCTACATAGGCCTAGCAACAGGTTTCTGCGGTTCCCTCACTTCCTTCTCCTCCTTCCTACGAGATGCCTTTTTATCCATCTCCAACGACTTGACACGGCCCCCGGTGCCTAGAAACGGGGGCTACTCCCTCGCTTCTGCCCTCTCCGTCATAATAATAACACTCACAGCGTGCTTATCAGCTCTATTTGTCGGAGCCCACATAGCACTAGCAGCGGAACGGGTCGTCCCTCCCCGGTTCACCCTCCCGCTTCGGGTTTTTGATATCGCCGCCATTCCATTAGCATGCGTAGCATGGTTGGCTTCAGTTTTGTTGTGCATATTCCCACCAGGGGAAACATGGCGCGCCACAACCTTTGCGTTGGCGTTCGCGCCGGTGGGCTGTGTGGCAAGGTTCTGGGTGTCGCTGAAACTGAATGGGCGGTTTGCGAATTTTCCGCTGGGGACCTTTAGCGTGAATATGGCGGGGACGATGGTGCTTGGTATGGCATGGGATTTGGCGCATGTGCCGATGGGGGGTGTGCTAGGGTGTCAGGTGTTGCAGGGCGTGCAGGATGGGTTTTGCGGGTGTTTGACGACGGTGTCGACGTGGGTGGGGGAGATGGCTGCGCTGAGAAGGGGGCATGCGTATGTGTATGGAGGTGTGAGTGTGGGCGTTGGGTTGGGGGTTTTGGTGGCGGTCATGGGCGGGCTGAGGTGGACTTTGGGGTTTGAGGAGTTGGCTTGTGCGCATTCTTTTTAGGGACTGACCAGTTAGTGGGTTTCTGGGATAGGAAGATGGGGATGGCGGGTATGACGGGAGACGAGAAATGATGTGAGACGGAGGAGGATTTATGGGCGAGCATTACACCGTAAACACAACGACATGGCAATGGGAGTCCCCGTGTAAATTGAGCGTAGATAAGGTAACGCCATGTCCCTGGGTATTTGGCCATCAAACGTCGCAGATTCCCTCCCGTAAATTGCAAGGCCGCTTCCTGCTGGCACTTGCACCATTCCACCCTCAACTCCAATTAGATTCCCTGTGCCCTCAAAATCAGCGCTCAGATTGCACCAGAATCCCGATGACAAAAAAGGTATACCCAGTGAGGGTAAATATTCTACAAGCAAAGGGATTCTCGGTATCATGTTACCAGCCCGTCTCCTCTTCGATGGGCTTGACTCTTGCCGTTCTCTTCTTGGACCTGGCGAGACCAAGAGGATCAATCTCAACGCCCATTACTGAACCACCCGGTCCTCTTTTGTTGTTGATCCGTTGGGGAGGTTGCACTTCCAAGTCTCTCTTAATTGACTCGAGAATGTCAGAACCGCCGCTTGTCCTCGAGGTGATCGGGCTTGGGCCGCTGGATTGGTCGCGGGGGTTCAGTGCTAGTGGATGGCCACCACCACTACCTGTCCTCTTCGTCGTAACGATCTTTCGGCCGGTGTTGGGTTCGGTCGCCGCTTGTGGGCGGAAAGCTGACGGCTCAAACGGGGATAGCAGCTGTTGCTCATACCTGGGCTCCAATCGAGGCTCTGGCTCCACCGTCTGCCTATTCAGCGACTCAATTGCATGTCTGTCCGTGCCTTGTTCGTCATGGGCATCCGGGGACAGCTTGTCCAGATCGACGTGCACACAATTGTGTCCTTTGTCGAAAAACAGCGGAAGAAGGACAGTCTTCACCTTTGGCTTGGGTGCGCCCTTTCCTCCCGTTTTCCGCGTTAGCTTCACTTCAAGATGGGAGATGGCGGCGCCACCCTCGTTGTATTCATTGTGAAAAGTAATCTTGACAGTGGTAGTGCCTGCCTCAAGCCTGCCGAGATTGTAGAGATCGTAGCAGGCTTTGACCGACAGAAACTGGTTGTAGTCTGTGACCTTGCGGGTGCGGTTCGCTGAGACCGGGTCGCAAATGATCTTCAGCTCGAGATCCTGATGGCTCTTGGTGTAGAATTGTCTGTTGTAGCTTCCGTCCTAATGCCATGTTAAATGGTTGCGTGACAAGACAATTGTGTAGGCGTACCAAGTCCAAAGCCAGCAGGGCGCCGTCCTCCCACAAGTCGTTGGAGAGAGCGTTCATTTTCTTCTGCAGATACAGCCCTGCGCCAAAGTTGAAGAAATCCGGTACCGTCGTTTGGTCTGCCATAGCCTGGCCTGCACCACGGGCGATAAAGAGAGACCTAGAACACGGAGTCAATAAATATCAAGGCCACAAAGCGCTCTAAAAGGGGTGCTGACCGGTATTCAGCCTCATAGTCATCTGCAAACTTAAGCTTTGACTTTCCCTGGGGGTTGTTCTCGTCCAGGAACATAGCAGGACAGAGCTCTTTGAACTCCTTCTTGGCCGTGTCGCTCCTCAAACCGCCGCCCGCCACTATCACTCCAGCTCTTACGTTGGTATCGGCGTTTGCCCTTTCTGCAAGGAGCTCTAATTGCTGCTTCGCCAGGGCCAGTGGAGAGGCCAAGCCACGCCTGAAGCAGTCCCTGATCTCCTCAGCACATAAGCTGATGCAGACAGTGCCCTGGGATTGCTGCAAATACAGCGGGGTCACCTTGTTAGTGAGAATATCGTCGGCGTTCATCACCAACTGCTTCTGGAAAGCGCGGGTGAATGAGTGCGCGAGTTTGCCCTCAGGATCAGGGACGGTTTGCCGCCGTCCATCCACCCAGACTGGTAACTTGAGCTTATTCACAATGACCTCACCGATGTGATGAAGGAACATTTCGCCGCCTCCAGGGGATCCTAACACCGAGTCAGAGACAGAATAGTTTGACAACACAGTTGACTTACCGCCAACATCGTCTTCGATCAGATAGTACCGGAAAGATCCATCCGCATTGTCCTCGAGAACGAAGCGGGCGTAGGACTGGGTTTCTGTTAACAAGGTGCACGTGGCCAGAATAAAAGGGATAGCTTGCCATGGAATGGCCGCCAAAGTCGATGAATAGGACAGTGTTCCAGTCCTGCAAGCTCTTCCACTCGGCCTTGATAATATAGTGGGCCAGGGCATCAGCCTCAGCCCTAACCACTACGGTTAGTCACCATGTGATACCGGAGCAGGTGCATGATTGGAGGTACTTACATAATCGTGATGTTGTCCCCTCTGGCCACACCCCTCTCCTCATCTGCTGCGTATTGGTCAGGAAAGGCCTCCTCAATCATGTCGAGATACACCTCCTGAAACGGCTTGGTCCAGTTGAAGGGGACCGTGAAGACAATCTTGTTGTAGTAAATGGCCCTTTGATCGGCCTTCGTGTCCGCCTTGCGCCGGAGTTGCTTCAGCCACTCGACGATGATGGCGCGGCAAGTCTGCTTGAACTCGGCGTTGCCCCTCATGTTTCTTAGCCGCTCTGACATGGGGTATCTCTCCAAGAGCTTGTCATCGGTATCGACCAAGAGCTACTACGGTCAGTATCGCACGGTTTAAGGCAAAGGAGACGAACGTAGAGAAGGTATTTGAGCGAAACGGCCTCAGGCTCATCGCGTGCCCTGGGCCCAATCCAATTCAGAGGGTCTGGCTTGAAAGGGCAACACAGCGTTGTCATGTCTGCCTTGTTGAAGATGCTACCTGCTGCCCCTTCTGTATTCTCGATCGGGACATGGGCCTTGGGGTCTCCTGCCTCGACAAAGATTTCTCTGCCTGCAGTGCTGCCAACGTCAATCGAAAGGATGCTGTGCCATGGCAATGTGAGCATAGTTTTCTTGTCTAATTGTGCCTGACAGGGCTGCTTACTGCTCAACGAGCTCTCTCGTCCTCAACGGCATCGTGGCGACCTGTAGAGGTAGTGTTCCTGGCACGGGATCTTGATAAGGTTCGCGACGCGATCAGCGCGTTGGAGGCAAGGAAGAACGGAAGTGACGACGCACAACTCGTGAGGGTGGGGGCGGAAACCTAGTCTATTTAGGCATGGAGAGGGTTTCCTCGGTGCCGAGGGGCTGCCGAAGCAAGGAAGGTGAGGGATGGAGGCACTCTCCGGTTCACGGTGCGCGCGCCAAAGAGGTGCAGCCGGGTGGACGTGCACAAGACATGGCGGTCGCGAGATTCGCGGGGTAAAGCCATCAGGACCGGGTGGCTTGAGAAAAAGCAAACCGGCGTCGCAAACCACAAGGCAAACAACAAGGCAAACGAGAAAAAGAAAAAATCCCTGGCGGACGAGACCGAGGAAGGAGAGGGAAAGTTTCCCAGCGTGGCTCCTTCCCGCCTTTTCCGCCAAACAGAGCTGAAGACGGAAAGATGCTTCCAAACAGCTCGGTCTGGAACCAATCACTCTGGGTACCTGCGGCGGTTAGCAGCCGTTCCCCGATTGTTTTCGTCTTGGACTGTCGTCGCGATCGACATGAACTTGCTTCTTGGCCTTGAGCCTTGGCATTGGCTGGATCATGGCGAGGTTTCTCTCCGGCCAGACAATCCGTCCCAAGCCCAAGAGGCATTCGTGTAATACACTATCTGACAATGCCATGTTAAACTTGGGACGTCTGCAGTCCTCAGCGGTTTGTTGCGCATCGCCTCGACTCGACCGGGAATGAAGCATCCCGGTCCGGGCCGTGACCAGCCGGACGTAACTGGGGGGCGCCGATCTGGGTCCGGTAGATATGGCCCCCACGTTTCGCAAAGACGGGACGGCGCCCAACGACCACCGACCAACGACCACCGACCACCGACCACCGAACGCTGTCCAACCTCGGGGTGGACTCATCCTTCCAAAAGAGTCCTCTCACCGTCGAGCCATTCCGGAACTCAACCCCTTCAACAATCCTTGCATCTCAACCCCACCATTGACGGCCTGAGTCACTCGCCACGCTGTTGATCTAGCCCAAAAAAAACCCATCCCGGTCTCCCCAATTCAACCCAAAAACCTCAACCATATCACCCCAACTTATACAAAAGCCTCACCACAATCACAATATCCCATCATCAACGCAACCACCACCAAACTCATCCACAACAATATCATCACCTCCACCAACCCATCTCCAAAAATGGCTTCCGAACCGACAATAAAATTCGCAACCCCCCTCGCCCAATCTACCCGCTCCGAAATCCTAACCTGGGCTTTCCCACCCCCATTCCAAAACTACATCCTAACAGGTCGCTCCCGCGCAGCATGGCACACATCCTTTATCATCCCGCAACTCAACCTGCTCCTCGACGCCGGTCTGTGCGTCAACAAGGTGCGGCCCAAACACATCTTCCTCACCCACGGGCACAGCGACCACACACTTTTGGCACCGGCGTTTGGGAACAGAGACGATCCGCCTGATGTGTGGTGTCCTGTGGAGATGGCGGGTGCTTTTGAGGCGTTTTGCCATGCGCGGACGAGGTTGAACCAGGGTGGTGTTGAGAAGGGCGGGGAGGGGTCTGGTGATGAGGGATCAGGGGAAGAGGATGGCGAGGATGGAAATGGGAGTGGGAAAGAAAAAGGGAAAAAAGGCGGGGGCAAGAAAGGGAAAGAGAACGGAAACGAAACCAGAAACCCCCTCGACAGACACGTCGTCCACCCCGTCCAACCCGGCGACATCGTCACCCTCCCCCGCGCAAAAGGCATCACGGCCCTCGCATTCAAATGCGACCACACCGTTCCCTGTATAGGCTACGTCTTTCGACAAACCACCAAAAAACTGAAACCCGAGTTTTCAGCTCTTTCCGGCCAGGAATTGCGCCAGCTAAGAGAAAAGGAAGGCGTGGAAATCACCAAGGAGGTAACGACGCCCATTTTCGCCTTTCTGGGGGATACCACAGCCGCCACACTCGCGAGCGAGCCGGAATGGTTGAAAGAGGGAATCCCGGTTGTCATCACTGAGTGCAGTTTTCTGTACGAGAGCCATCACGCGCAGGCGGACAAGACGAAGCACACAGCCTGGGTGGACTTGGAAAGGGTGGTTCGCAAGTGGCCGAAAACAACGTTTTTGTTGACGCATTTTTCGATGCGGTATACGGATGGGGAGATCAGAAAGTTTTTCAAGGGGCTGGTTGATCCGCCGGCGAATGTGGTGATTTGGGCGGACGGGGAGGATAGTTGAAGCAGATGTGATAGAATATCATCAAAGCGTGAATAAGAAGAAAGCGGCATGACAAAGGACAAGCCGATGCCTGGAAGTGTCGCGTTCTACACCGTGATGATGGGCCCATCATCAACAAGGAGCTTGAGAGCGTAGAATTTCGCGTTGAAAAGATTCCCGAAGCACAGATTGCCGGATTGAGAGACAGTAGGCCGAACACGGTCATGGAGGGCCGGCACGCAGGTGGAAGGGGTTCTTCTTGATGAGGGTTGTATCCCAGGGGAGCGCCTTGCGCTTTCGGATATATTGGGCTATCACGGAGTCCAGTTTCCTCGAGATGTGTTTGATAACGTCTTGGTCGTCGGCGTTTCGAATGGCGTGGAGAATTTGGGTGGCAGCGGAGGGGTACTGTAGTTGGCTGCTTCAGTAGTTACAGCTCGGACTCTATCGAAAACAATACCAACCATATTCTTGAAGAACATGGCAGTAATGGTATGTGCCTCGCCTGCTGTCAATTTGTGGTTTTTTTTTTGCCGTTTTGTTGCCTAATGACGATGTTTTTGCCTGCCAGCGCCTGCCAGCGCCTGGTACGCTGCGTACCGGAGATGTTCAAGGTTGTCGGCAGTAAACTCCTTGCTGAGATTGAGCTTTATTCCGATCGGCTCCTTTGGGTCAATGTCGTCCCCCATGCTCTCATCCTCGCCCGGACCATCACCGTCACTCTCCCTTCCCTGCTTGCTTCGAAGGCCGAGAATAGCGTTGCCCATGGTAGTCAGCGCTTCGTCTTTGTTGACATCTTCCTACAGCGCCTGGTTTGTCAAAAGGTGATTGAATAGGTTGGTGAACTGTTCGAGTATTAGCCTCAAGAAGAATGAATGACAGGGGGGCTGGGAAACAAACCTCGGTTATAACTGGGAGATTTTCGGCCGTGCCCTCGATGCCAACAATTTCCCGGCTGGGGCCCATCTCGTCCCCGGTGCGCGATGGTGTGGGCATTGTGGACGTCTTGGTGGGGCAGATTCTGGCCTGGGGTTGAGGGGGAGTAGTTTGGTTTCCAAACGTAGTGTAACAAACCTGTAGGTTGTGGCGTTGCGTGGGTGAAGAGGAAAGAAAACTGGAGTGGGGTTGGAAAAGTTCAGGTATTTATATCTACTGCTGACACGAGAGCCGGCGTGCTGTCTATTGTCCCATGTCCTATTCACCGCAATGGAATGCACCTTCCATCGTCTTTGCCACAGCCCTGGAGGTGGATTACCTTCGACTGTTCGGCGCGTTTACCAATAGCTTTAACCAGATTCTGGGAAGCAGCGAGCTCTAGAAGAAAGCCGGTCAAGACGAGGCATTGACCACCATTGGGACCGCCATTTTCAATCTTTATATCAATGAGAGTGAGCCGATCAATGAGTATAGGGACTGTGACATGTCATAACAAAAGATGACAGGCTGTATGAGTCACACCGTCACAGTTATGAGTGGGCGTGACGAGGCTTTCCACATCTATACAATGACCAGTTACGAAACCTTGGAGCGTTCCTTTTCCTGCAACACTAGCAGATAGCAACCAAGTGGCAAGGTTATGGCCAACAAGACATTGACTCCCAAACTTCAACCATCCAAACTCCAGCTACGAAAAGGCCACACACTGAAAACTCAACACAGCATTAAATGGCTTCAAGGCATAATCGGTTTTTCAACAGGCATAAAATAATTATCCCAGCACAGGGTATTGTGTTGAAAGGCATAGAGAATATTTCCAATGCCTTGTAAACTATTTCTAAGCTCTTTATGTAAAAGTATACCCCCCTTTGGGCTTTCCAGGATATGAGTGTTTTTTTGTAATGTACACCTGGCAATTGGACTCCCCCTGCATACTCCCCTTGTGCCATTGAAAACCCCATATTTATTACAGCCTTTAGACCTTTTAAAAAGACGTAAACCCCTTTTAAAAAGAGGCCTAGGCATTTTAAAACGGTGTGTATACCTTTTTGAAAGCGCTTCAGGCCCTTGTGATAGGGGGTAACGCCAAATACCCGGGGCTACAGGTGTGGAATGGAGGGGTATGGGGGGTGCAAAAAAGGCTCTCTTCGAAAAAAAAAAAAAGAGCCATAATGTTCTTGCCCGATGGCCTGAGCGAGTAAGCATTACCAAAGGGCCTCACCCACGCCACAGTCTGCTATATCGGCACACATGGATTAGACTGGGGCCGATAAATTTGGATATAAATGAACCTGCTGCTTTACTTCGACGCGTCGAGATTCTGAGGATATGATACGCCGCATCATTACTGCGCTGAAAGAGATGGCGGATCCATCAAGATTCAAGGAGTTTATAACACTCCAGTTTGAAGAACAGGCAATCTCACCATCAGCATACCGATTTCTGATGTCATTTTCAGTCGATACGCTTGTCCGGAGGTTCCTCGAGTTCGTTCCACTTGCCACCCAACACGTTTGTGGAGACGAAGACCTCAACTTTAACAAACTTGCATCACTGCCCCGAGTGGATTATAAGAGCCAGGAATTCGGGGCCTATCTGGAGATTCCAATGCCTCGCCGATCAACAAACCTGGATCGCGCCCTTTATGCCGGCTCAACAACTGCTATGGGGAGGGCCAGATCAAAGGGGTTTACACAGCGAATTCGGCAGCATATCAACACAGCCAACTACAAAGGCACTAATGCTCACAAAAATTCCATGCATTACCAATGGATTCGAGAGCAGGAGGCAGATCTGGACTTTGCGCTTCTTGGTGGTTTCCCGCAGGACGAGAAATGGGAGCCTCTGGTCCTTTTTCCGGAGGGAGTTTGGATGCTTTTCTTCGGTACTACCAATGGACGAATCCATTGCTTTAACCCCACTGCAACTCAGAACTTTATTGATAATGTTCAATAAAGCATTAGTGGTCTTCCGAAGTTCGATATTGCTACGCTCGATGACGCCTGGCCACTGAAACAAGGGTGGAGAAACAGTTTAATGGGCTCTAACCACATCATCATGCTGCGTTCCTGGCTGTACAGAAGCTGGAAAATCCCACAAGCTCCGGTCTGACCCACTTTCAGAATGGGTTTGCAAAAAACACTGCTATTATTATATACACCTCGACGAAGCTTGGCTGAAAAGGGGGCCCTGTGCTTCTTGTGGCGTACAGCGGGGAACAACGAGAATATCCCGGAAAACAAATGAGCAAGTACCCATATTGTTTATCGGTCGTGATGACAAGTCGCAATGCACTCGGTGTTTAGCATTGGCCCGGGGGGTAGTAGAACGTGAAAGGCGAGCCGGAGAGGCAGAAGAGCAGGCTGCGGAGCGAAGGGCGGAACAAAGCAAGTAGTATGCGGAGAGGTTGGCAAGAGAAACGGAAGAAGAGACCGCCGAACGCAAGAAAAAAACAGCCAAGTACAGAAGGGAGCATCGTTTGGACGTGCTAGCCCTTGAGACAGAAGATTAGGCCAAGGAGAGAAAGGCAAAGTACAACGAGTGGAACAAAAACCGCAAAGCCCAAGAGCACAAGAGCAACGGAGGGCGGCACAGACCGAGGCCGCCGGGAGGCGCAAAGCCCAAGAGACTGAAGAGAAAACGGCGGAGCGAAAGACGAGGAACGCCGGGTACGGGCGGAAGCGGCAAGCAGACCCAGAGCGAGCGGCCAAACGGTCGCAACAAAGGAAAGAGAAGCGGTTGCAAAAACTAGCTGAGGAGACGGAGGAACAAGCCACAGAGCGAAAGGCGAAGGAGGGGGCACGACAGGCCATAAACTATCAGAAGCGCAAAGCTCGAAAAGCGGCAGAAAAAGCGGCAGAGGAAGGAAAGGACCAGACGTAGAGGGAGGGCCGTTTTGGACGTTTTGGGCCGGGGCTAGCTCACTCAGTCAACTTGGCAATTCACCAGGGAGCATAAAGCTCGAGAGACCGAAGAGCAGACTGCCGAACGAAGGGGAAATATGACCGAGTAGGTACGATAGGACTTGCAAAGCTCAAAAAAGCAGAAGGGCAAGCTACGGAGCGAAGGGCAAGGCAGGCCAGGGGGTATAATAGTGAGTGGCAAGCAAGCGCTGCAAAGAATGAACCCGCCTGCCAGGACTTGGGCCGTCCACATTTCACAATATGCCGCGCAATTGATTTGCCAATCCAGTACAGAATGATTTGAAGGCGTAATATATTTTCCAACAGGCATACAATCATCTTTCCAACACAAAGTATTATATTTGAAAGGGCTGTAGAATATACTGCAATACCTTGTGAACTTGCTCTGGGCCCTTCCTGTTAAAAACATGTGTGTCCTGAAATTCTAAGTTGCCAAGTTGACAAGAGTATCTCTGCGGCTAAGAATATTACCCAGCCTCATCGAATCACCACAAACGGCCAACCCAGCTGGGGTGGCTTACCGAAACCGCTGCGCCGACGGACGGTTAGGGTCGGTGCCCCTGAATAGATTTGACGAAGGCCCATGGGGCTGGCGAACAGACCGCAACAACGACAGAGTCTGGCTGTCAAGAACGGTTGACTGGCGCCGTGGCAGGCGTGGTGACCCAGATTGAAAGGGGCCAGCTGTTGTCAGTTGCTGAGCAGGACTGCCAGATGCTGGCGGCTAGCTCGATGCTATTGTCAGTTGGTCAGGGGCGACGTCACCAGGCGGATCTTGCCGGCAGGGAAAGAAAAGTGCCATGTCCTCATGGCCGGCCGTGCCATGGCTGGAATCGCCAGGGGTGGAACGCAGGGGTTGTTGTTGTTGTTCTTGTTGGCCACACGTGTTCCTCGAAGGAAAGGCAACCTGTCACTTGCCATAGGTCCAGTGAGTGCTCTGGCCGACTGGCAGAGGCTGACATCCATCCGGACCAACGGCTTAGATTACCTACTAGAGAGAAGAGGCCGACTGGCGTAGCACAACGGAATAGTACGTTATAGTACTGCACAAAGTCACTATGCCCGGTGCGCAGTGCCAAGAAACGTAAGAGAGTGGTTCTAGATAGGCATTCGAATTTAGGGCGGCGCCTGGTTTTTTATTGAAGATCCTAAGAGTGGTAGTGGGAGGAGAGGTTACCCATGCTGGACATTTGTCCATTGTTCCTTGTCGAGCGTCTTGAGGCGGCACTTGGTCTCCATTTTGATGCCGGCAAGCCTTGGCCTGCGGTTGTGGCCCCGGGGTGATTTTAAACTGTATTTGGCGGGCTAGTTGACTGTTTTGTTACCCTGAATGTCTATATGGCTAGGGCCCCAATTGAGGTTGACATCTTCTGGGTGAGAGTTTGCTAGTTTGTGGAGTGCTGAGAAGTGGCGATGAAAGGTTTGGGAGGCTGTGCCCCTGAGGTACCAGATGGCAGCTGTGTTATTGAGGTAGACCTAGATATTGGTGGTGGGTTATGTAAGGGGCTTTTGTAGACTGTGGAGGGTGCTAAGAGCCTCTGCGTCGAATACAACCGAGTAGGGGTCGATTGAAGTGCACCCGGTACCGACTGGTATCCGTAGTTGAGCTATAATTTTATTTGGGACCTGTTGGTGAAGACAATTAGGTTACCAGGTAGTAGGTTGGACCACTAGTATCAAGGGTGAGTTGAGTGATGGGAGACGTAAAGGCAGATATCAAGCAGAGGATGGCTGCCGCGCTGACAATATGAGTCCATTTGAGGCTCCGGATGAGCAACCACGAGCCCCAACGCCATCGACTGGCATTGTCCAACGCATCAAAGTCATAGACTTTCATGCTGGTTTTCTTGCTGTTTGTCAGATTCCACTTCCACTGTGCTAGCGACTCCGTCACTACTGTCACGAGGGCCGCCTTGAAAAATGTCGCCCAAAGCGCCAGGAATGTGTTGAGGGTGATGTTCAATAGCATCTTGGGGTGGGATCGGCCTTCAAAGGCCTTGAGGACGGGAATGATGACTGGGTCTGTCAGCTCAAGGGCTCATTGAAGATGTATTCTCACGAGGCATACTGGTAAAAGAGGCCAAACTGCAAGAACAAAAGAGGATTTCTGCTAGCCACTGCCGCCAAACTGGCTTGGGTTTAGAGGTTGGCGGTCGCATCATCTCTTCATGCTTGACCGTGGCTGCGAGTTTGGTCGTTGCAGATGCTGGCATGGCTGGTATGGGATTGATCTGGTCGTGATCTACCAAGCCAACTGAGCTGGCTGGGTTGCTGTGATCTGAGTCCGAAGGCCTCGCCCAAGAGCTGCCCTCATGAACGGGCCCTTGGAGAAAAGGCGACGGGTTGTCCGTTTCGCTTCTCCTAATGGTGGGAAATGATCGAGACGTAGTGACAGGTTGCAACAAGTCTTCCACGGGCGTGGTTAGAGGCACGGCGTCTACCGGTAGAGAAAGGGGTCTCATTGCTGCCGGAGTGGTCCCCGTAAGGGGGTAGCTAGCTGGCCTCTCCATATCCGTCGTTCTGGACCGTCTCATGAGGGATGACGTCATGTTGCTTGAGCCGTGTTTGCGTGCCTTGCTCTCCTTTCCGAGGAGCACCATTGGCTCGGTCTCTAAAAGCAGTTAGAGGAATTGCCCTCTGACGGACGCGTCGTTTCTCTACCCTAAGGCACCTAGTGACCGGGGCCTGAGGTGGAGTTTGGGGGGTGATAACCGGCAGGCGGTGAAGCTTCGGCTCCCAACGCATTTCGAGACACTCGACTCCTAGCTGGAAAATTCACGCGCTGCCCGAGCGGAGGGGAATACCTGCGCCAAGATCAGATTTTGGATGATTGGGCTGAAGCAAGGCGAAGGACCAAGGTGAAGGACTTGACTTTGGGCCAAGCCTGTGAGATACGCTTATCAGATGATAACCCCTAAAGAGGCGGTAGACGAGGGGACGCTCCCACTCCACGCTAAATAATATCCGATGCTTCGAGCGAGCATCCATCACACATACCGACGGGACTTTGATCAGCCCCAGATGCCCACGGGTCTGCGACATGGCCCGGCAGGCTGGTAGCGAGTCTCGTTCTTTGAATAAAATGCGAGAATGAACAGGAGGAAGGGTCCACTACTCGCGTCTCGCTGCCAAACCAACCTGGGATGGTCCTCGGCCGCATAGGTACCCAGAGCCGTGAACTGGACGTGGGGGTAGTCTGGCGCTGCGGCGTCTCGATGACATGAAATGGGCGCGACCTATTTCTGAGGTTGATAGGGCAGTATTTCGATGGGTTTCTGCTGCGGTCAACATGAATGTTTTTGCTGAGCACGCCACTCCGGTCTTGGAAGGCGGGCTGGATGCGAGGACTCGGCGGGAGCGCCTTCCAGATTCCGGACTCCAAAGCCTCACCTTCCGGCGTCAGGTGGAAGGTGCGGTCTTCCCATCGCAGCGGGGCCCCCTTTCTTGCTTGCGTATGTCGCGATTTCATAGGGTTTGTGCTGAATGATTATTTTTTCGGCGGTACCTTGGAGGAATGATTGGCCGATAAAATATTTCTGAGTTGTGTTAGAGAGGTTCCTCCGAATTTGTCGTTGTCGAGCTATTCGCTAGCACCAACGAGTGGGAGGGTTAAAATGCGTCTGGTACATACCTAGCTTCGGGCGCCGGTTATCTCTGGTTGTAGTTCTGAGTGTGAAATGGTTTCCTGGGTGTGCCAATTCTGCAAGTTTCCGTACCGCTTGTTGTGTGTGTGGAGTCACCATCGATGTAGAACCACCGGCCCTCATTTAAGTGCTCAGTAAAACGCCATCAATGTTTGAATAAACACAACATCACGCACCCCAAGTGCGACACTGACAGCATCACATCCAGCCAGAAATGAAAATCAAATCATTCAGTCATCAAATCCCCAAAACCCCCGCAAAATGAAGATACCTAAGGTATCTACCCAACCGGACAGAACATGAAAAGATACAGGAGAAACAACCGTCCCTTCTCACCCCAAAACCAACCTCCCATCATCAAGCCGCATCGCCACCTTCTTCGCCTTATCCGAAGCCTCCTGGATCCTCTTGATCGAGCCCAACTCGTTCCTCAACTCCTCAGTCGACGCAAGAAGTGTAGCAATCTCAGAGCTCTTGAGAACCGGAGTCCCAAGTTTTACTGTCTTGTGGATCGTAACAGCCAAAAACACACACGAAAGCACAATTTCAGTCGCCAAAAACGCCGCCCATCCCCACTTCACAGCCACAAAAGGTGTTTCCGCGTATGCAATACCTTTGTGCTCTTGACTCCCGTTAGTTTGGTTTCCATTGTGGCTCCTGATCCTGTAGCGACATCTGGTTAGACTCGGCAGGAGAAAATGTCCTGGCCAGAATGGACTCACATGTTTGACAGGGAGATGGCCATGTAGTTGAAGTACTCCGTCACCGCATCAAACTGCTTTTTCGTGTCGTATTCATGAATCTCCCGTCCGTCGTCGAGCAAAAGCGTGTAAAACAAGTACTCCGAATTGTAATTGGTAAAGAGAACTGGGTGCCCGTAAATGCCGTCAAAGTAGAGAAAACCTGTCAGCTTGAGGATGACGTCTTCCTTGATCATGCTTGCGAGGAACCTGTCGAAGCTGTAGAATGCGTTTGGGTCATCTGGCGCACTTGGGTCTCTGAGGTAAGTCTCTCCAATGTGCCTTTCGAAACTTGCGTACTCGCAGATGTGCGATATTTCCTGTGGCCGAGGAAGGGCACCTGAGGTCCCATTACAGTACAGGTTGTCAAAGGGCCCATTGTTCGCTGTTTCCAGAGGGATGTTGGTGGAGGCAATGATTTCGGTGTGGGAACGGCCTCCAATATAACTTGTATTGAGGGTTTGAATGCAGGCGTAGTAAAGAATCTCGGCGGCACGAAACTCCCAGGGCTTCTGGCCTGTGCGGTTGTACTCGGGATACTGGAAAGACGTCTGTAAGCATGCCTCCTTGACGGCATATAAACAACATCCGCCTACCCAGGGGCCAGGGTGAAAGAGAAGCAGTTTGGCTTACCGAGACATTACCTGCATTTGACCAAACCGTGTATATATGGGCTAAGGCTGTGAACTCGTCGTCGTTGTCTTGAAACGCAAGACTGTAGTCTCGCGCAGCCACCATGAATGAATAGCCTGGTAGAGTTAGAAATGTGCACCAAAAGCAAATAGAAATGCCGGAGTCACGTACTGACTGGGGTGACGAATTCCAGGTCGGGACTCAAGGCTGCCCCCCAAGCATGGACAATTCCATCAGGGCCGCCAGAGATGTCTTCATAAGTACTGCAGCAAAAGTTAGAGTGAATCAGTGCCCGGAAATGTTTTGGGGATGACCTACTATGTTTCGTCTGCGAGCGGTGTTGTCGTCCAATCCTTGAAGGTGGAGTTCGGTATTTCCCGGATAGTCAACATGTGGCTGATATCTTGAGCTTTCATGCACACCCCAAGCGTTTGGTAAGGCTCAAAGGTACACTCAACCGTCCCGCAGGATGCTGGCAAGGGTTTTGCTGGATTCTTTGGTTGACTGAGCATGCCCTTGATCGTTGCATCTGTGAGCGCGGTCGCAATGTCGGCGTTCGCTTTGCCCACGTAGTTCCTAATCATGGGAATGCTGGCGTTTGCCGGAGTTGGCGCTAATTTCATGTCCAGCGTCAACATCTGCTGCGTTATTGGGCTGGTCAAGGCTGTAAGCTGACGTTCCTATGCGTTTGTCCTGTTGACCCTCAATAGGCTGACCCTAGGCCGAGGCTTCCTCTGACTCAAAGGGAGCAGACGTCACTTACTACTCAACAGCGACAGGCCCGCTGCGAGGCTGGCCACGTGCCTCCACTTGAAGTTCCAAATTAAGAGCCAAGAGCCCCAAGGACCGCGGCTCGAGCTGTCGAGGATACTAAAGTGATATACCTTGCTGTTGGGCTCCTTGGTGCTGGCAAGATTCCACTTCCATTGAGCCAGGGCTTCAGCTACGACGGCCATCACAGCCGCTTTCGAGGGCGAAGTAAAGAAGGCGAGGAATGTGTTGAGAGTAATGTTCATCGGCAGCTTGGGGAGAGCTTGACCCTCATAAGCGCGAAGCACCGCAATGATGACTGAGTTAATCTCGTCAGCAAAGTAAAGCCCATCAAAGATTGATTCAAAACGCACTTGTGAATGCCAGTAGACTACCAAGACAGAGAAGGATCTCTGTCAGCCACTGTCTCCAAACTGGTTTGGCCTTCGGGGTGCCGTCAAGTTCGCTGTCAGAAATCTTGGCGCTTCCTCTGGATGTCGACGCCGCAGCGGGTTCGGTGTCTTGGCAGGTAGAGTCCCCTGCGGACACGAGATCTGATGAGATGTCTTCACCCTGCATCTCCGCGATCGTCTGAGCTGCCGTTGGACTCCTCGTCACGGGGGTAGGTGAAATTTCCGCCTGCAATGTTGGGGAGTCATGTTGCTGTCCTTCGGGGATGGGGTCCGGGGTGTGATCCGACTCCCCGACCGTGGCCGGCTCGACTTCCGGTAGGGGTTCAGAAGCGGTGAATGAATCCATGACACAAATTCAGAGAGCTCAACTCGATAAACAGATGGTCAAGGCGGTTGTGATGGCGAAAGACTCAATAGGATAGAAGAACATGTGGGACTATGATTGCAGGTTCATGTCTCAAGATGTTCGACAGTCCAGCTTCATATACCTGGCCCGTCTGAATATCCGTGTCGGTTATGAGGAGGTTTGAAAGTTCCATACAGCGATAACATACTGTCCCATTTGCCACATACATCTTGCAGCGCTGAATAACGACAATGGGATGGCGCCAAGGGGGTTGAGGATACGGGCGCATCATTGTGGTGTTGATCTCGCGACCAATGCCGTAGGAGATCTTTGGTTCACTTGGAAGCGAATGTAAAATTTGGGGTTCTACAAACCCCATCGGTGAACGTTTCGAGTTGCTGTCCCGGTTAACTTGCAGTGTCAAAGATGGTGTAGTGGAATGCGTTTCCTCAAAGGGGCAAAATGGCGCCGTCGAGCCTGCTGGTGTTTCAACCCGCCAACGGTCAGTCCCCGGACTCATGCAGAGACAAGCAGGGTAGAAATGCCGAGCGGAGCACCTACTCTTTGGGTCTTGACACGTTCAGCTCGACCCGATCAGGCACTTAGCTGCAGCCCTAGCAGTGTTGTGCATCCCACTGCCGCTGGGCTTCCCGAGCCGGCCAATCCTAGCGGGCTCGAGCTTCGGTTAATGCCCTCGCTGAATAATCTTCATGGCGTGGAGAGAGTTGGGGATGGAAGCATTGCTGTTGCGTTCCCATCCCGATCACCAATCTGGGAATCGTCTCCCGTGTTGACGGGCAACATTTTTCTGCGGGCCGATAATACTGACAAGTGGAAATCAGCTGCGAGGAGTTGAGCACGCAGCGATCCTGGGCGATTTGAGGAGAAAGACTGATCGTGCCTTTTTGGACCACGAAAGACAATATGTAGAGATAGAGGCTGAAGAGGCATCTGTCAATCGGACACGAGCTTGGCCAAGAACCCTGTTTGCTGTTCCTGGGAATCCAGTATCGGTATGTTGGCCAGCACGTGCGCGGAAAAAAGTGCTCCAGTCCATGGAGCCAGCTGCAGGTGGGTTGCACCAAGCCCTGAGGGGATGAACATAAGCTTCAGAGAGAGGTACGGTATGTCGGTCACTCAATGCGGTAAAGTCATCTCAGTCCTTAGACCGTGATGGCCTGAGGAGGGCACTTTGGCGTACACAACACCGGGAGCCCCTCGCCGCAGTCGCCAACGTCGCGGAACATTCTGGAATTCCCGAAACCAGCGAGGCCTCTCGAAGCACTTGTCGACACCAGACGCTATTCCGAATTTGTGCATCAATTCCAGCGGTGTTCCGAAGACGTGCTGCAGGGCGCGCAGCATCTTCCCCGCCCGTCTTCTTTGGGTAAGGACATCGTTGACGAGATCCGACACCCGTCCAGCAGCCATTCGCGCACACATCGGCAGTCCCATTCCTGCTCGTCGACTGCCGGGGCATACGGTGGCGAAAATTTCGATGAGCAGAGTCAGCGAAGAGGGTAGTCGGTGGAAGGAGGTTCTATTATCAATATCAGCCCCCACGCGAAAGACGTGCGGCTGAAAGTTCCACGACGGGGCTATGGTCTTGGAATAAGACCCGGGCCACTGCCGAGACAGGTGGCGAAAAGAGCGCAGCAACGTGAAGCACAGCGGGCACGAACTTCCAACGGTCAGTGTTATCGTCCCTTCACAACGCAGAACAGGTCGAGAGCTTACCGGTCGCGCGAGTTTTCTTGCGCTACAATATCTCAAGGGGGAAGCAAATGGTGACGTCTTTTCATCTTCGCGTCGGCACTGTGGAAGGACGGCGGTGCCATCGTTGGACACACCCGGCCCTTCATTGGGTCGCACAGCGCAGGTCAATGCCCACAGATTGGTCGGGCGAAAGGGTCCTGGCAGGTCCCTGATTTCAGGTATTGTACGAGAAGGACGACAAAAAGGAGATTGATGGTCAAAATGAGTGAATTCGCATCTCTCTTGTTTTGGCGGCCTTTTTCTCCTATTTGCATCAGGGACGTTGCTCTTATTCAGTCCTCGTCATCTCGGTGATTAATGATCTAGGCAACGACGAATTCTGAGACAAGAGTCGGTCGCTCCTTCCTTGGCCCGCATTTACCAATTCGGTATTTACAGCGAGCACCACGCATTATGAGTGGTGGAAGAAAATTGTACAAAATAGCCGTACACTGAATTTATCAACACAACCTCAAATAATTTCAAGGCATAAAATATTTTTCAACAGGCATATAATAATCCCTCCAGCACAAAAATCATACTTGAATGCCCGCGGAATATTCCCTAGCACCCTGCAAACTTTCTTTGGGACCCTTTTCTGAACAAATGGGTCTTCCATACTTTGCAAAGTCTTCGGGCCGGCCGCCATGTTTTTATGACTAAGCATCGCACCAAACCCTCGAGGTTCCCGCCAAGCGCGATGTACCCCACCGCGCATCACGTGCTCAGAAATTTAGCCGCTTGCCCTTGCGCGCTTGCGAACCTTCCGTCCGTTTGGAAAACGGCCTCAGCTCTCCCTCTCCCTCCGTCGCTCGCGTAATCCGCACCCGCCGCCCACCTGTCCACCCTTCTAGGCGCTTAGCATGGAGGGCGTGCCTACATACACGCCTTTCTCACCTGAATTAGGGGGCGTCCTGGGGAGGGCATCTATTCGCCGTGGGCGGCGAGGGAGTCGGCAATGCCCCCCCCACCAGCCTCGCCTGGTCACCAACGCAACAGGAAACGCATAAAGGCCATGCAATTCCTGCACCTTCCTCCTCCCGCCCTTTCGTCAACGACCTTGGAGCGCCTCGAGATGGAGCCTTAGCTTCGACCTAAGCAGTCTAGCCCCCTTGCAACCCGTCGTCCATTCCTCACACGCAAGTATCGACCCTAGCGGGCCCAGGCCCAGCGTTCCTGCCGCAAAGAGACGGGTACCCAATCCCACCCCATCCCAACCGACCGCCTCAATGCCCTCTCACGCTGTGCGCTTGGCTGGGCGGTCTGCAGCTTTACCGCTGCTAGACCCCTTAGACAAGGAGGCTCAGATCGCCCAGGCCCGAGACGCCTTAAAGCAATACCAGGCAGCAGCTGCGTTTTCGACCCTGGACCAGCGGTCTCGCCAAAAGTGGATCGCGATCGTGCCAGGCTGTGGGAAAAATGGGAAGTGTACGAAATACTGTCACAACCCAAGTCATGACCTCAAGGAGGGAGCACGGACCAACCTCAAGCACCAATCAGCGTAGCTCAGAGCACAGCGCTCTGCCAGGCCCCAATGGAACCAATGAGAGAGGACCCGAGCGAAGGAGCACCCGGGTCCAAGGACGGCCAGTAAGAATGGACCCGGAGCAAGGAAGCCTCGGGACCTGTGGTCCCAAAGAAGGAAAACCTCGGGTCCAGGAAAATACTGCATATATATAGATACGATAGTTGTGCCCACAATTGTGTGAGGACTTTTGGATTCTCACGCTAGCAATATATTGTTCTTGAGCACCGCTCAGTAAAACTCATCGTCTGGGACCTTGGAGTCTATATTCTGTTTGACAATATATTACTGTCACGACCCAGGTCATGACCTCAAGGAGGGAGCACGGGCCAACTACGGACCACCAATCATTGGGCCCGGGGTGCAACGACCCACAAAGCCCTGGCGGACCAATCAGGGTGGACCCGGCGATCTTTGGACCCGGCCCCGGGTCCAGAAACGCCCGGGTCCACGGAGCACCAGTAAGATTGGACCCGACCCCAGACGGACCCGGCCCCGGGTCCAGAAGAGCCCGGGTCCTAGGAATGGCACGAGTATATAGAAACGATGGTTGTGCCCACAACTGTGTGAGGACTC